>CAJQZP010001183.1:600000-1092500 GCA_907164705.1 Parnassius apollo | reverse complement strand
GAAATACATAAAAATATTTTCATCATAATAATCATTTTAAATAATCGATATAAACAAAACAAACTGCTTCCAATGTTAGGATCAAATATTAGGTGGCACATCTCTATCAACTAGCGTCTTTACATGCGCAAAAGCCAACTTCAGCCCGGCCAAGATACATTCCTATTAAAGATATATTAAGAATACATTAAATTTACTTGGTGGTAAAGGAAAGAAACCGGCACGTTTGAAGAACTAATTTTCGAATACTTTTTTTTAGTAAAGTTCTTCAACACGCATTAAGGCAGCATGGTAAGTCCTTCACTGCCTTTAAGTTCTCTCAGAATTAAAAGGAGACCCTTTTAATTCGTTCCAGCTGTGGGACGTATGTTGGCTGTTGTTTTTCTTTTATTTTACAGGTATATAGAGCGGAACCATTGGGGAGGTGTTGCTATTTTAAAAAAGTAAACAAATGAACTAGTATATCGGGCGCTCGTTATTACGTTATGCTGATGAAGCTTGGCTTATATTTCATAACTAAAATGTATATACCTATAAAAATTAACTATTCAGTGGACCAAATACACGATGCCTCTGAGACGAGCTCGCCGCACCATGCTATGCATACGTAAAGTCTGTGCTATAATCTCATAAATACATTATAGAACGGGTATGGTAATTTATTCATAGCAAATAGGTTGCCGCTCTTGAAATTTTCGTGGAAAAGCTACGTTGCAGCTGTATTAGGGCTGCATGAATAGGCCAGCTCGACCGGGGAAGGCACACGCTCACATAGAATACTATCATGATAAAGCAATATAATGCTACTGTTTTATATGGCGAGTGACAAGAATTGAAGCCCCCATTTTAGTCTTTACGGAGACAACGCATCTAAATTTTAATCCTTAGTTGAGGATAGCTGTAGGTCTTAATAGGCCAGCACCCAATTATCTTCAGGTGGGCTGTATGCTCGTGTCTTCCTCACTTGTATAACAAATAACGATTTATATGGAATGAGCGTCTTACGATTAAAAAATGCTAATTTGCACATTAAATCAATTTGAAATATAACATAATATTGCTATGGCTCAGCACCGCAGCGGTCTTTGGAATGTAACATTATTTCAATCTTTTTAGTTCTTTAGTCGGTTTTTACTTTTGTTAAAAGTAATTTTATCACCCTTTAAAGTAGACTAAAATATATCACAATCTCCATGTCTAAATAATTACATTAAAAACTTCATCCCCTATTTTGCCACTCTTGGGGGTCCTTCTCCAATATTATATGGGACCAAGCCCAAAGTATGACTAGGAGTAGGATTTTCAAAATTGGGTCTTCATTGGTGAAAATATCGCTTAACATACCTACATACAGTCGTAATTTGAACCTCCTCCTTTTTTAAAGTCGACTAAAAAGTAATTAAAATGGCTACCATTGTCGACATGAGACAGGACAACAACGTAGCACTCAGGACACGTTTTACTAACCTTGTACAATATAGCTGGCCATGAGAGCGGCGGTGTTCTCGTTGCACTGTATGCAGCCGTTCGCGAGGTCCCGCTTCACCTGCAGGTAGGGTTGCCAACTACTATTAGAAAACGACAAACATTTACGAAAGCGAAAAATAGTATTTATTTTCTCTATTTAATTTTAAACTTCGAACGGATTTTCGTTTATTTGACAACAGAGGTTTTTCCAAAAACAAGAAAAACAACATTCTTCTTTTTGTGTGCAGGATTAAAGAGAAAGTATTTCTTTTAAGAAACCGAAGTGACAACGAATTCACAGTCCACTTGATATTAAGCGGTTACTGCACTCCTTTGACACTTTTAAACATTAAACAAAGAAAGTTTTAGTTGCGTAGTCCGAGGGCTGAGATGGAATGCCTCACTGCCCGCAACGACAGAACACGGCAGCGCAAGGACTACTGTTGGACGACAGAAATAGGAGCTTTGTACCTACCTAGGTGCTAGTGTAATATTTTGTCAGATAAAAAAAATATAGTATTTTAGTGTAGTACCAACAGCGTTTAGTATAAACAGTGATTAATACGTCATGTAAAATGTTTGGGGGTCGTGGATTTTTGTCTTAATAATCAAAATCAAATAAATTAGCCGTGTATTGGCGTGTATTCATTTCCCCATATCGTCCCGTCAGTGTCGTAAGAAGCGATAAAGGCAAGCAAACCAGGAGATGGGCAGCCTCGTCCTAATAACGACCCATAATATTAAAAAAAACTGCGTCTGCCAACCCGTCTGAGAGCGTGGCAACTAATGCAATTATCCTCCTTATGACACAATCTGTTATCAGTAGTCTATTTCTGAATGCCTACCTCATAGAATGCCTCAAATGAAGAACATTTGCTAGATGCCATGCTAGGCAGGCAGAGGTTGTCAACCGCAGTTTTTATTACTTACATATTGGGTGCGTTTGGCAGAAAAAAGCGCTAGCAAGCGCTTACAAGCGCTAAAATAGTTTTCGGCCAGGACACGATTGCTACTTCAGTAGCGCTGACACAATCCGCCATTTTGCTTATTTAATTTGTTTGTTTTGAAGTAGAGTTTATAAGTTGTTTTGTGCAATATTAGTTTTAAGTAATATAATGACATGAATAGACATATACATGTTATTAAAAATTCATGATTGGTAAGTTTTTAATATGAATACTTTACAAACAAATATTTAAATTAGGTTAGCTTCCGAGGTTAAAACTAACATCGTGTCTTGGAGGAAAATAACTACTTACGATTTGACAGCGCTTACAGCTTACGATCGCCATTTTGTTTACAAGCGCTTGCTAGCGCTTTTTTCTGCCAAACGCACCCATTGTGAGTTGTTTTCAAGAGAATGTCGCTGTCCATCACATGTTCCATTTTCTATCTATCGCCTCTTACGACACTCTAACAGTTTGCGAAAGTCCACTCTATGACGTCGCCACAATAGGGCGTAATTGTTGTAATAAGTAATTGCATTTCTATGTGTTATATAACTATATGCGTACCTAGCGCGAACAAAACTTGAATTTATAAAACAGTTACCCAAATGCTAAACGCATCTGTTTCGCTATCCAGCTATGCACCCTCCTAGCCTCTTAGCGCCCACGCTACAAACACAATACGATTGGCGGCCTACCTGCAGACAGAATAGGTAGCGCGTGAACTCCTCCTCGAGTCGTGCCGGGTCCGGCGTATAGAACTTCACGCAGAAGCGCAACGTCGGCTCCAGCATCGAGAGGCCCACTTGACGGCACATTGGTTTCTCCACGTCCAGCCAATACTGCGGAACACACAAATTTTCGAATAAAAACAGCTTTCCGTAAATACGCCACAAACGTATATTATGCAAGAGCCTGGTAATTCTGGCGCAAAGACACATTCACATTTTGTTTTTTTTTTTTCAATATGTCAGCTGTTATACTATAATACGTCTCGAACACAAGTAGTGAGCTTTTTCCTCCCTGTCCATTCCATCGTCGGACCACCATCACTTGGAACCAAACTTTTTGCTTCTTCGTTCATAATGCGTATAGCAAAAGAAGTGGAATAGTTTTACAGCACTTATCTATCCATGCGATTATGATGCGAGTGCCTCTTCAAGGCACAAGTAAATAGGCTTTTGTAAAGTTTATCAATGCACTTTACCATTTTTGGCTGCATCACCACTTACCATCATGTAGCATAATAATCAAATACTGGCTCATAATAGTAGAAATAGCTGGATATTCGCAGCTTATACATGTTTTTTATACCACTGGGTGACAAACGAGCACACAGTCCACATGATGGTAAGCGGATATGCTGTAGCTCATAAACATCCACATTTATCCTTAATTAAGAATCAAAACGCAAATGCGTTGTCACCCCTGAGGACTAAGATGGAATGCCTCGTTTCCAGTAAAAAGGGTCTCCGTTTTTCTATAGTTACCATATGAAACACAGCAGCATTACGCTGCTATTTTACGCTCGTATTCTGTGAGAGCGTGGTGCTGCCCTGGTCGAGCCGATTCATTCGTGCTACAACTATAATATAGCTGCAGCGTGGCTCTACCACGTGAACTAATTAAAGAACACAGACAATCAAATATTTAGCTCTTTACATTCAAAGTCCTGGGCATTGGTCTCTTCCTTGCAAGGGGATTTAACAATTTATCACACGTTTTGCACCTTTTACGCTGTCACCGGGTCATTTTGCATCAGGCGTAAACGATGTTATATTCTTCAATAAGATTTTTCTTGCGTTTCCCATTATCGTCTCTTACGACATTCACGGAACGAAACGTGATATAGTTATTCTATTTCACGATGAAGTTATGACTTTGGTTGTTGTTAGCCGTGCACATACACACATTGTGTGCGTAGACCTCGGAAGCGCTCAGTCACGATCGCGAGTCCAACGAATCGCAGTTACACACACACAAACGCGCCTGTCGGTACACATCACTACTACAATCAAGGCGAAACCTTCATCGTGAAATAGAATAACTATAACAAAATATTTCATACCGCCGGCACACGATTTAATAAATATACAATACTATTAACATTAATAATCCTCCAGACCGAATTTCGGCCACGGCGGCCTGCCTCAACGGAGGCTAGCCATCGGCGCAGGACAGGATTATAGTGCCCAAGTGTATGCGCAAGCACTGGTGCACTCTCTCTTCCCTCATTCTCACAATCCGATGGGACGGTAAACCGACACGACCGGAGGGAGATCAGGCGCAGGGCCAACGGCTTTCCGAGGCACGGGGGTGAGACACCGCCATTTTCCTGACTCCGGGCAGCTACTGACAATTTCTTGACGGAAAAACTCAATAATTAATTTTTGGCCCGACCCGGGATTCGAACCTAGGACCTCATGATCAGCAGTCGCACTACTACAACCATTAGACCAACGAGGCAGTCACTATTAACAATACAGCGTATATAAAACACATAGGCCTCCCCCATAAATAACCTCATAAGATTTTGCCACAGTTGCCACGCCTGGCAGTCAGGTTGGTAACCGCTGTTTTTTATTATTTTGAGTTGCAGTAAAATGCTACTGCCCACCTTCTGTTTCAGTTACCCTCCGTCGCCTCTCACGACACCCACGGGACGACATGGGGTCGTTGGTATTCTTACACCGCCACTACACGGTTGAAATATAGTATTTTAAACCACATTTATCCGCCGTATTAGATTTGTAGTGGGCGATGGAAGTGAACCCATTTCATTTCGTCGTATGTCGATATAATTTTACTTGAAAGTGCTGCCTCGCCACGGCTGCACTTTGACCAACATATTTGCGTCTTCAATTACCCGGACCAATGACGGGCAGAATCCGCTTGTTATAAGCGTAGCAATAACAAAGCAATTTATCCTTTATGTTTGGAGAAGCTGTACATTTCCAACAGATTGGTGCAAGTAGATAACGATGGCGTAGGTAACGTGAATATAGTAACCTACATTAAAAACATGTTGATGTTAGACGAACGAAATTCTTGCGTCGAAAAATAAAGTTTTCAGTTCAGTTCCCTTCAATAGTACCTTTGTACCACCGGAATCTTGATATTCTAATCCAAAGTAATCTGCTTCCAGGAGATGTAGCTGTCGACACACTTGGTCAAAAAGCACCTTCCCCGGCGCCTTTGACTGTAACAAATGATGAAAAACTTTACTAATTGTACAAAAAAAATCTTTTATCAGTTTTTTTTAGAGATAATATCTTTCAAATTTACTGTATTATTCTTAACATTAACACAGTGCGAACAATTTTGATAAAAGTGAATTTCTGAGAAAGGCATTATTATATAGTCATATGGCCAATATTTATAATAAAATCACATTTAACAATTTTACAAATAACAAAACTTAACGATCCAAATAAATTGTCAATTGAGGCGTTACAAAATATTAGGTAATTAACTATAAAATTGCTATTCTTTATGACATCAGTTGACGAATAATTTGTTTTCTATATTTTTTATTGCTATTAATGAAAGTAATCACTCGTGTAACAGTTGCAACTTTGCCAACGTAGTAGCAGTTTATTGATGCCCTTCTTGAAGAAATCAGCTGGGCAAAAATTCTTGTAGGTACTGCCTTTTTTATATTATTCTAAACCGGCGCTTAACTACAATCCCACCTGATGGTAACTGGTGATGTAGCCTAATATGGTGAAGCGCACTGACTTAACAAAAGCCTATTCACTCTTGTCTTGGAGACACCCACATTGTAATCGGGTGCAAACACAGATGCTAGCAACTTATTCCACTCTTTGCTGTACGCAAGATGGACGATGTAGCAAGCAGTTTAGTTCGAATGCGTGATAAGTCAACAACGAAAGGATGGAGACTGGCCGAACGTCTGATTATCTGATAGTGGAAGGGAGAAGGAGGAATTAAATTATGCAATTCAGGGGCACCCTCTCCGAAATGCATCCTGTAGAAAACCAAAAGGCTGGCTACTTTGCGCCTGTGTTTGAGACTAGCAAGATTGGGTTTAACCAACTTCGGGTCTAAGCCTCTTAACTCGCCTTTCCATTGAGCTCGAAGCTGCTAGGTGGCATTTTGCAGCACCAGCCTATTTATGGCAGCAATACTCTATGTACGACCGGATTTGCGCTTTATATAAAGAAAGCAGCTGTCCCGGCGTGAAGTAACGCCGCACCTTTGCAAGGACTCTTAGCTTCTTTAAAACTTTGTAGATGTTGGATGAATATCCTTAATTTATAATAAAATTTATGTTTAAAACCGTTTGCAAAAAATTACAAATCCTATAAAATTTTTCTAGTTAACCTAAAGGCGCACATTTTCATACATGCGAAATATCGGGCCATCTTTTTTTTGCAAATCATAGCAGAAAGCACCCATCTAATGGATATGTGCACAGTTTAGTATCTAAATAAAGTGATTTCTATTCACAGCGTCGCGGTTTATCTTATCTGCAAACATCTGAATAATCAAGCCGTATATTTCACTTAAGTTACGTATTAATCTCTTTGAAGTGGTTGCGGTTATCTCACTCAGTATTAATAATGCTCGGCCACACTACTGTGATATGGCAATAATTATGGCCATAATTGAAACAACACCTAGGTGTAGCCACTATTTATGGCGATAATTTTACAACGTCAATCAATATGGCGTATGACGGAAGGCAAAAGTTGCGGTGGCGGTCTTTTTTTTTTAATTTTTATAAGTCAGTGCTTGACCACAATCCCACCTGGTGGTAAGTGGTGATGCAGCCTTAGATGGTAAATCGCACTGTCTTAGCGTAACAAAAGCCTATTCACTCTTGCCTTGAAGACGCCCAGATTGTATTTGGACGGAAAGATAGACGCCGGCAAATTATTCCACCCCTTTGTTGTACGCATTAAAAAAGTCGAAGTGAACCGTTTGGTTCTAATGCGTGGAATATCGACAACAAAGGGGTTTTGAAAACCCGCCGACCGCCTGGTCGTCCAATGGTTGAAGGGAGAGGGAGGAATTAAAGCGTGTAATTCCTACGCACACTCTTTTCGCATATCAAAGACGATTATCGTAGTAATTTTTGCGTCAAGTGGCCACACCACAGCTTGTTCATCGTGCGACATGAGCTCAACGGAGACGAACGGCTTTCTGTGCATTTTTATCATCCACCATCTTCCTTTAAGTCTTGGTTTAGCTTTATTAAAATGTTAAAGATTCATGTAATAGTAATTGATACTCATAAAGTACAACAATACCGCAACCTTAAACCTCCATCTTGAAAAATTACATTTTTTTCACCTAGTACAATGTCATATTTAGATAAACTCTAGTGTAAACTAAGTGTAACACTATTTCACGCGGTAACTTATGCAGTAATTTAAGCAGTAATTTAATACCAAAAATTCAAATGTAATGTGGCAGGCTAGTACTGACAAGCGATGTAATTTGACCTCCTACTACTTCAGAGAGAAATTTTTTGACTATGTATGATAGGAAATTTCGGTTGGGATTAATTATAATAATATACTTAAAAATTTTGTATTTTATATAAAACCCAAATAAATCCACGTTCTTCAAAAGTGGAAAATCTTGGTTGATTTTCGCATCAGCGTCCTTGAGAAAGTGGTTGGTGCCACTTAAGTTCCATCAAGAAATCGATCGATATCACTTTACACGATATAATGCCCTATCTTTCAAGAATTTTTAATTTTAAGCAAATTAATGACATGTTATTTATATTCGTTGTATCCAGAATGTGATAGTTTACAAATAATATATGAACGGGGTCGTGTAGGGGCGGCACAAGAATATCCACTACACCATATTATCATCCCGTGGGTGTCGTAAGAGGCGACAGAGGGAATCAAATCAGGAGATAACCCGATTATTAAACGTGACAACTATGTCAAATAGGGGGACCCTATGAGGCAATCTATGGAGGATGCCTATGATCAGCAGTAGAGTTTAAAACAGTAACGCTAATATATGTTTCTGAAATGTCGGGCGAATAAGTACCAAAGCGAGGTGATTTTGAAACTAACAACGTACTTCACGACCTCGAATATGCCTCGGTGGGCACTCCAAGAATACTCTTACTCTTGGAGTGCCCACCGAACATAGTGATTATATTCATAAATAATACGTGTTAATTGACCGCGAGCGATTGCTTGATCCTCTTCGATTTTATTTTAGAGATTATAATAAAAACGATTTTATAAAACGTACTATCAACATGATATAGAAATACTAAGGCTTTTCATTTAAAATAACTTTTACACAATTTCAATACGATATCTCGTTTAAGTAGCTATTTATTATGTATCTATTAATTTTTATTACGTGTCAATTATTATGACGCGTTTGTCTTCACACATCGCTAGTATGCATCGCTTGCCGCCATATCTATGTACTATATTTGAGTACGTTTTCAAGTAAGGTAAAAATTTACTTTTAAAACTAAAAGGAATAAAATAATGAAGTGTGAAGTCTTGGCTTTAATTTTATACGCTGCTTAACACTGACTTCAGAATTAGAAATTATTGTATAGTTTTTTGAAGTCAGCTTTAACTTTTTTTTGTATAGGAGAGGGGGCAAACAAACATACGGCTCACCTGATGTTAAGTGACTACCGCCGCCCACGAACAACCGCAACACCAGGGGAATTGCAGATGCGTTACCGGCCCTTTAGAAACGAGTAAGCTCTTTTCTTGAAGGCCCCTCAGTCGTATCGGTTCGGAAAAATCGCCGGTGGTAAACGATTCAACAGAGGGGTCGTACGTGGGAGAAAACTTCTAGTAAAACGTACAGTGGTGCACCGCTAAGCATCCAGATGGTTTGGATGGTATCGGGAGTTTTGCCGCGATGTGTGTTCGTGTAATTTAAGGCCAGGATTAATCCGAACAGTTCCTCCATATAATAGTTACCTTTTATCTTTTGGACAAAGGAATATCACAATCTCAATGTCTTCTAAATATTACATTAAAAACTTCATCCCTTTTTTTATATTTTTCTCGAAAATTTTGATGTAAATCATCAAACTCGGTTCACAATTGACGAAGATATTTTTTTTCATAGGACAGGATGACAAACGAGCACACAGTCCACCTGATGGTAAGTGGTTGCTGTGGCTCATAGACATCTATATCTAACCGCAATTACCTACCAATGCAGATGCGTTGTCACCCTTGAGGACTAAGATGGAATGCCTCTTTTCCAGTAAAAAGGGGTCTCTGTTTCTCTACACTCACCATACGAAAAACAGCAGCATTAAGCTACTATTTCACGCTGGTATTCTGCGAGAGCGTGGTCCTTCCCCGGTCGAGCCGACCCATTCGTACAACTATACTACTAATATAACTGCAGCATGACTCTACCACGCATAAAATAATCGCGTAAAATACATACAAAAAAAACGAATTGTAAGTCTTCTTCTTTTTTTGAAATCGGCTAAAAAGTACTGCAACGTCGTCTTAAAGTATTCTAGTATTCCAGTCAACCACATCAAATATGATTAAAACCATAGAATACTATAATACATAAACACAATTTAAAACGATTGTGTTAAATGTGGTGGTTTACGATGAGTATAAATAGAAAGTAAAAAATAAATACACTGCAAACGTTCTACTGACGTGCACAGGCCCCTCGATCACTACATATGACCATTAGAAATAACTTTTTAACCGACTTAAAAAGGAGGAGGAAGTCAGACTAATTTTTGTTTTTGATGATTCTTTTTCTTTTATTTGAAAACTGGTGCTTCTCGTATGGTCCCATATAAATGTGATCAACATCTGACCAATCACTTTTGAGTAACCCTTAATAATGCATATTTAATTGACTTCGAATACATTGATGATGTTCTCATTTTATTTATATAGAAGTCGGTTGTGCAAAATTTTTAATTTTTGAAACCTTTATTATAATGGTTAAGGAATTAATACGTTTTTGAGTTAGTATGGCAAAACAATAAATATGCAGCAATGTCACGTGCCGCATACAAAGCCCGCTGAGCCAAAAACATAACACGGAATAAATTGTTGGTCACCTGGCCAAGTTGCATAACAGTCCATCAGCCTTGACGCAGACATCCGGGAAGGAATTTAAAGTACCTTATCTAAGTGCGATAAGGGTCCCAGAGTGCCCGATTGGGAATGAAATCGATTAGTGTCTTCCTTTTTAGAAGCAAATCGAGCTGTGACCTCTAGTCGACACTACACACAAACATTTGCGTCCCGTTACGCCTTAGACCATTCAACCCAAATGGTCCAAGCGTTACGTTTACAATCTAAGTACCTTCATCCTACAAGTTTAACGCCTATATTATCTGTTTCATTTGATTATCTTTTGTTATCTTTCAATACAGGTTGATAATGGACAGTGGACATCAACAAATATTACGTGCATTTATTGGATCAACGTAGTGCCGATGGACCTTGTCAAAATGCTTATATACCAACCCAAGCTTACGTGGTACATCACAACAAAGTTATTTTTATTTGTCCAAACGTAACATGCCATCATGGTAATTTTTTATAAGGTAAGAGTAAGAAACGAGCACACAGTCCTACTGTGGACTGCTATATATGCTGAAGCATATATAGCAGTCCATCTGATGGTAAGTGGATGCTGTGCCCCATAGACATCTACATCTATCCTCGATTAAGAATCAAAATGCAGATGCGTTGCCACACGTGAGGACTAAGATGGAATGTACTCGTTTCAGTAAAAAGGGGCTCCGGTTCTCTACACTCACAATACGAAGCACAGCAGCATTAAGCTGGTATTCTTCTGTGAAAGCGTGGTCCTTTCCCGGTCGAGCCATTCATGCTACAACTGATATAGCTGCAGCGTGTCTCTGCCACGGTTAAACAGATGCATATAATGCAAAATACTAATAAACGTCTGCATATTGTCCTCCGGAAATTAAAATAAATGTAACGGATCGTTTACGTAAAATGTAACGGAACGTATACTAACACCATAGTGGTTTTTGTTATTTTGCAACTCCTACAAACTTTGTAAGACGAACGCCTTCTGAGAACAGTAAGAACCTCTGCGAAGAAACTTTACGAATACGTTATATTTGTAAAACTTCCAACGCCAGCAGAACATATTGCATTGATTACCCCGATAATTAATTAGGTACTTTACAATAAATGAAACTAACTTCACGGATTTTATTGCTTTTAATTTTAACTTTTTAATCCCCGACGTTTCATTTAATGTTGAGTGCCCGCGTAAATGTAAGAAATCATTAATTCACTACTACGTTTATAAAATAAATAAACAATTAAATACTTAATAACAACATTAAATGTGTCGTGACTACAAGAAACATTTTATTTCGCCCTAGAGCGTATAGCTTTCAAAGTGCTGATAAATGGTAATGACTAGACGGTGTCAATCCGTCTGCCAAAATTGACGAATAAAACAAATCCTCACAACGATGTGAGAGTTCCGTGTCTTTTACAGCCTGATGAACAACTATAATCTGCGTTATAGCATGGAGCGGATAACAGGTTGACAGATCACCAGAACGTAACTGCGTGCGTTTGAAAGATAAGTTTGCATAGAAAGGGTTATTATGATATTAAGGAATTTATGTATGATAATAACTCCTGCGGAAGTGATCGCTACCAAGCTATTTCTAAATTGTTCTGTGTTTTTATTTGTAACATACATTATAGAAAGTTGATTTTTTTAAAGCTCCACTGGGTTTCTTTCTCGTTCTTCCTAGAACAGAGGTTTTTTTTCCTAATGTCATCCCAGAGAAATACAGAGGGATTGGACTAATCAGATATCCTTAAATCGAGTTTTTATTATCTACTAGAATAATAGCTCAAAAATTCTAACTATTAGAAAATAATAAAGATATTAAAATTTAATTCGCAACCATCCGCAATTAAATACAATGATGTGTCTTACCTGGATCGAAGAGCTCATAAGACACATCATTGTATTTAATTAAGCGGATTGTTGCGAATTAAATTTTAATATCTTTATTATAATTGATTTCCGCAAAGTAACGCCTGATTCTATCAACTATTAGAAAATAACACTAAAATTGATTAAAACTAATTTTACGGATTTTATCGCGTTTTATTTATTTTATTTTTAATACCCGACGTTTCGGGTGCTTTCCAGCACCCATGGTCACGGGGGACTGAGGTGACTGACGTCCCGATGTCAAAGTTAACCCCGCAGTACCTTCAGCTTTTTAATTATTATCTTTGGTCCGATCTACGCGGAATGAACTAACTGTGTTTTGAAGTCTTGCAGTGGTATGCTTGGGTTTAGTTTTAATGTTATTAATTATAGGATCCCAAGCAGGTGGTAGTACCCAACCTCCTTCTCTATTGAAATTAGGATGTTTTTTAATTTCAATAGCCTCACGTATCATCCTTGGTAGGAATCGATGTTCTTTCGCGAGTATTTCTGGTCTATCAAATCTGATGTAATGGTTGAGGCCATCTAGCATATGATCGCAAACTGCAGACTTCCCGGAACTCTGAGTACCGGGAAGTAGGCAGTTGCTAACATTAAAACTAAACCCAAGCATACCACTGCAAGACTTCAAAACACAGTTAGTTCATTCTGCGTAGATCGGACCAAAGACAATAATTAAAAAGCTGAAGGTACTCCGGGTTAACTTTGACATCGGGACGTCAGTCACCTCAGTCCCCGTGACCATGGGTGCTGGAAAGCACGCGAAACGTCGGGCATTAAAAATAAAATAAATAAAACGCGATCAAATCAGCAAAAGTAGTTTTAATCAATGTATAGTGTTCGCGTAAATATAAGAAATCATTAACACTAAAATTGTTTTATTTTCTCTATTCTGTTATGACTATTAGAGTAACGTTAGCTTTAAATATCTCACATAATGTTGTTTTCTTACTAATATAATTATAAAAGTTTAATTTTTTCCACGTGCGTGCGCAGTTACGTATTATGCTTACTAGCGGTATTTTTTTAATGATTAGAGATGTGCCTCATAATCGGACATAAAAACTATCATGCGAAGTCATAGGCGATTCGAAGCGATTTTTTACGAACGTAGAGGGCTGGCAAAACACCCGACAATTCTTGTCGGCTCCGACAAAAATATGCAGTCGGATAAGTGTGAAGAGCTTCATATAAAATGTTCTGCCACAAGAGCAGTCGATTTTATGTCTGGCTTGACATCCGACGAATGGGAACGGGCTTTTAGGGACGATTTTTCAATTGTCAGATAAAAGTCGAAATCATCGTCGAATAAATTATAACCCGACGAAACATAAAAATGAAACAATTCATAAGTACATACCAGGCGGTCCCATAATGAACTGCCCTGATATAGTTCAACGCGATATGTCGCTACATATTGTGTTGCATTAAATAGTTCGTTTATCGTGCACTTAATATAAGAAACATGCATCCACATGAAATGCTTAGTCTTAGTTTAACAGGCATTTGAATAACGAGAGTCGCGTATTTTTTCAAAATGTCGAAAACTGAGTATCGAAGTGTCATAAAGTTTCTGTTTAAAGAAGGTTTATCCCCTGCCCAAATAAAAGAACGATTGGATGGCGTGTATAAGGAGTCTGCCCCCTCCTATAACACAGTGAAAAATTGGGTGAAAGAGTTTCGCCTCGGGAGAGAAACCGTCGAAGACTTTGGCCACGACGGTCGACCTGTGGAAGTGCTCACTCCCGAAACGATTGCTCTTACCGAAGAGGAGGTTCTGAGTGATCGCCGTTTGAAGATTAGAGAAATTGCAGCAAGGCTTGGGCTCTCTAAGAGTACCGTTCATCGCGCGATCCATGAACATCTTCACATGAAAAAAGTGAGTGCAAGATGGGTACCGAAACTTCTTTCAGCGGTACAGAGACAGGAAAGAGTGCGCTGCGCTTCGGAGTTTTTGGATCTTTGTGGCGAAAATCCAAAGACTGTGATCGAGCGGCTAGTGACTGGTGATGAAACTACGATCTTGTATTATGATCCACAAAGCAAGCGCGAGTCAATGGAATGGCGTTATTAGGGTGAAAAACCCCTAGAAAGGCAAAGGTGCAACAATCGACTGAAAAACTGATGTGCACAATATTTTGGGATTTTCAAGGCATTTTGATGGTGGATTTTAAAGAACGTAATACAGTCGTAAACGGCGAATATTATGCTTCTTTAATATATAAATTACGAGACAAGATAAAGGAAAAATGAAGAGGCAAGCTGTCTAAAGGTGTCCTGTTGCTCCATGACAACGCCCCTGTTCATACCGCTGGTGTTTCGAAGGATGCAGTTCGTCAATGCGGGTTCACAGAAGTTCAACATCCACCTTACAGTCCAGACATGGCCCCGTCCGACTATTATTTATTTCCAAATTTAAAGCGGGACTTAAGAGGAAGAAAATTTTCAAGCGATGAAGAGTTTCAGGCGACCGTCTTCAGTCATTTTGAGGATAAAAAACGCGATTATTTTTATAAAGGTTTAGAGATGTTGATTCACAGATGTCAGAAGTGTGTTAGTATTCATGGTGATTATATTGAAAAATAAAATTGTTTTCGTTTCATTTCCTTCATTGGTTCATAGTTAGGCCAATTCATTATGGGACCGCCTACGTACATTCATACATTTTTAATTCGCTTATGTTGTTTTTTATGTTATAAAAGTAGTTTGTGCTCTTAACTTTTATCAGACGATTGAAAATAGATTCTAAATCAAATAAAAGAAACAGCGAGGACGCGTTTTCAAACGATTGTTGGTTTTTATCCGGCTTTCGATAAATGTGGATACTTGGCGATCCACCACTGTGCGATTTAGTTATCTTTCAGACACGATTTCTCAGCACGATTTTCCAGACCGAAAGGACTCGAACACCTTCAAGAAACGAGGTTACTACTCCTAAATCCCAGCAACGCACCTTTAACTTTCCTGCTTGTCGACACTTACTATCAAGTGAGCCGCGTGGTCGTTTGCCCCCTCTTCTATAAAAAGCAAGAACGTTCACCGACACCAATTCGATTCCATAGCCCCAGTCTCGTTCTGGTGTGAATAATGAAAACCATTTGTGTGTTGCACGTCTAAGTAAATGTAAATATAGGATATGTTTACGGCGTATGTACAATGTATATTAATACAATTATAAAAAGTCCCGCAGGGTTTCAGCAAGATTTTTCCCGGGACAGAGGTTTGTTTCTAAACCGGTGAAAAACTCATAAATAACTTTCAATAGCTTTTCTTGTAATCGATTCTGAATAAAAAGTATTCTTCTATTATATTCTTGTCGTTTGAACTCCTCTTGTTAAAAGTCCTAAAATTATGTTTTACATAAGATTAGCGCTACAGAAAAAAAAGATATCGATATAACTTATTAATCTTCTAAACCATAGTTAAAGATTGTAAAAAAAAAAGTGACATCGATCTTTGCTCTGGACGTTGTAAAGTTTAAAGGCATACGTTTACAATTTACAACTGTAAATTTATTCCCGCTGACACAAATAAGCGCTAACGATGACATCCTCGCATAAACGAGTGAGAGGGAGGGTCGCTCAAAGTATCTGACAAATACATACTACAGCAACGCCCCGTAGTCCAAAAACAGGAAAACATTAATGTCTTCCTGGTCCTGAGAAGACACTGCGACATCTCATCAGTTATTTCGTGTAGAATAAATGAAAACGAGAAAGGACAATATACTTACAAAGCGTCTAATTGAATCAAATTTTTGTAAGACTAATTTTGTTAAATTTAGTACCAAACGGTAATAATTTTGTAACTATAATGTGAGTAATTTGTAGTGTAAGAATATCGACTACCCCATGTCGTCCCGCGGGTGTCGTGAAGCGACAGAGTGAAACTAACCATGAGTCGTGCACCAGAATTTTCTGAACAGCAACAAAAAACTGCAGTTGCCATCCTGCTAACTGTGGCAAATATGACCCCACTATGAGGACATCTATGGGGGAGGTTATGTTCATCAGGGGACTTTTGATAGGTTGTTACGGTAAAGATATGGTACTGTTGACAGTTGAAGAAGAAAAGACATTTACGTACTAGAGATAATTATATACTTGAGCAGACACAGAATGAGCCATATAAAGTTTAATAAAGATGGAGAGGATTAAAATAGACAAGGTTTCAAGAGACTGCCATCGTTATAATAACAAATGATTACTAACTGTTCTTCAGAACTTAGACATTGCCTTGCTAAAATTACATAATTCATAGTTACAAGCAAACAAGGACGTATTAAAGAAAATGTTCACCGGCACGTTCAAATTAGTGGTCTTTTGAGTACAATGTGTTGGCAGTGTAAAGAGAATCCATCATAACATTTCATTCCGTTGGTGCTATTATTAAAAATAACAGTAAGATCTGAGGGCCTTCGATAGATGGCGCTATAATCTTCCCATTTACATCCCATACACACCCAAACCGAAGATAAAGAGCTGGGGAGCTGCGTCAAAAGTGCGAAAAGCCTGGTATTTAATAAAATGCTCTCTTCAACAGAAGAGACCAATATTTAGCAAGACTTTTTTGAGCTAAGGAAGAAACCTTGTCGACAATTACCTCCTACGGTACTCAGACATGCTTTAAAAATTATCATGTTGTTCTTTTGTAAAAAAAAATTAAAGTTATAACGGTTTATTAAACGACTCCTAATATGGCAAGTAACTTCTAATAATGTAAGTTAACCGTTGGAAAAATAGTTCACACAGAGATTTTAAGCTACGCTATGATAGAAAAGTAGATAATTATGAATATACCACTAAGTTATATATTTATACTGGTTATCCATGACCAATACAAATGTTGGGATATCCTAATAAACATAATTTATATCTGTCCCAGATTAGGAAAACCGAAAAGCGATGGAGCATTATTCTTATCTAAGCCTGTAGTGGAGTTGGCAAAAATTTAGCTTGGCGTGTGCTCGTATACGTCAATTTTATTGATAAGAAGACATATTTTACTTATAACAGTTTCTAGGGAGAAGTGTATTCTGAAGTAATTTATTCATTGTTTCATCAAGTAAAACTTTAGTTCTGCTAATATATTGCGGTTAATGTATAATGTGAAAGTTTTTAGATTCATGTGTAAATTAATTAATAGCTAGATACATTGAACACACAAGCCTATACTAAAATAAAAGATACATTTTTTATAGAATAAGGTCGGCAAACGATCACACAACCCACACAACCCAACGGATGGAAAGTGGGTGTTGTGGTATACATAGACATCTACTTTATCCTCAATCAAGAATTAAAATCCTGATACATTGTCATCATTACAGCCCTTAACAAGTCCACTGCCGAACACAGGCCTTATATATAAAGATACATTGTCCAGCCCTGACAAATAAGATGGAATGCCTCTTTCCAGTAAATAGGGCCTTCGAATTTACATTCGCCATACGAAACACAACAGCACAAAGCTGCTATTTTTGGCTAGTATTTTGTAAGAGCGTGGTAGCTGAGATGGTTAACGCTCGCAATAAATATAACAGAACGCGAGTAACTCTTGTTTGATCCCCGCCGGCACCAATGAAATTGTTAATTGCAATTTTAAGTGCTGATTTACCACTTGCTAGGCAGTGAAGGAAAACATCGTGAGGAAACCTGCATGTCTGAGGAATAAGAAAAAAAAATATTTCGAAGACATGTGAAGTTCGCCAACACGCATTGGGGCAGCGCGGCGGACACTTCCTTGCCCTAAAAAAACTCAGAAATGAGGGGAGGCCTGTGCCCAGCAGTGCGACGTGTATAGGCTGTAACTTTACTTTGTAAGAGTGTGGTCCTTCCCAGGTCGTCCCGACCCATTTGCGCTACAAACATAATATAGCTGCAGCATGGCTCTACCACGTAAAACGTATGTACCTTCTAGCATTGCAAAAATAAATCAATCAAATAAATACAAAAACAAAAATGCGTAAATCGGACCAAAAATTAATATTAAAAAACTGAAGGTAGCCGGACTAACTATGACATTGGGACGTCAAACATCTCAGTCCCCCCCGTGACCATGGGCGCTGTAAAGCACCCGAAACGTCGGGATAATAATAAAAATAAATTAAAGTAATTAAACGCGATAAAATCCGTAAATAATAGTTTTATTCAATACAAAAACAAAAATCAACAGACTTTATAAGACAATATTCGAATATGTGCGTTTTAAACATATTTTAGCAATGGCAACTGCTTTGTTTAATAACAAAAACAGTTATCCGCTTATTTTCCTCACTACTTAAATCAGATGAGACATCCGAATGATAGGAAGGAATGATTCATAATGCTGAAAACCAATTTAAGTATAAATCGCCCAAGTAATGGTTTCGACTGGAATTCTAATCAAGGAGGCATCACTCAGTGACTCTGTTAACACGTTCGATGTTCACTTAGTTATTTTCTAAGCTAATATTTAACAATGTTATTACACTATTATAATAATTATAATAGTGCTTATTTGTATAAATTAGGAAGCCAGCACGATGCTGCTATCGCTGCTAATATATTAACGACCACTTAGCTTACTAAGTTTCGATTGTTCTACTGCGAATATCCTTGTTACAGATTTAATCCCGCAGATAATTTCCGAGCATAGATATTTTTTTATTTTTGGCTTATAATAATTATTATATAAAAATATTTTAATAACCTGTGGTAGCTAAAGTACCGCAAGATGCGAAAAGAACTTTGTAGTTTTATTCACCTTTTTAATAATTAATAGTTTATGTACAATAGCGATGTCAGAATATCCACTACCCCACATAACTCCGTGGGTGTCGTAAGATGCGAAAGAGGGAAACTGAACTAGGAGATGGGCAGAAGCATCTTGCTGATAACTGCAGAATTTAAAAGTACTGAGGTTTCCAACATACTTACCAAGCATGGCAACTATAGCAAATATCCTTCTTATCTATGGGAGAGGTCTATGTTCAACTTTGGACTTTTGATAGGCTGTAAAAGTTAAGTTGAAGGTACACACATACTTTTATAGGAAAAAGGAAAAAAGAATAATGTACAAAGGTAATGTTATTTTTTTATAGAAAAGGGAGCATACGGCTCACCTGATGGAAAGTGATTACTGCCGCCCACGGACAACCGCAATACCAATTGCAGAGGCGTTGCCAGCCTTTTAGAAACGAGTAAGCTCTATTCTAGAAGGTCTCTAAGTTGTGTGGGTCCGGAAAAATCGCCGGTAGTAAACGATCCAACAGAGGGATCGTACAAGGAAGACAACTTCTAGTAAAACGTACAGTGGTGGACCGCCAAACATCCAGATGGTGTGGATAGTATCGTGAGTTTTGTTGTGGTGTGTGTATGTGAAATTTGGCGGCTGGAATCAAAAAATAATGCAAAGAATTCCTCAGAGCACTCCCCGTGGTAGATGCGATAGAAAATGCAAAGAGATGTAACATCTCTTCGCAGCGTCAGTGTATTGAGCTGATCGTAAAGGACTCGGTCGTCGACAATTCGAGCCGCTCTGCGCTGGATGCGGTCAAATGGAAGGAGCTGGCACTGGGGAGCCCCGGCGCAGAGATGGGAACAGTATTCAATGTGCTGCCGAACCTGCGCCTTGTAAAGTTACAGACGGCATGCTGGCATGAAATACTGTCCCGCCCTGTTGAGCACGCCAAGCTCTTATTTCATGTTGAAATTTATTCAAGCAGGCCTTTTGAAAGATAGTCGAAAGATATAAAAATACCCTCAGTGTGCACTTATTAAACACATATACATTATATTATAAACATTGTATTTCATACAATATAATTTACATTTACAGGTACATTTTTGTGATATATACCGCATACAGTTTCCGCCGACAGAGTTTAACTTGTGAAGCTTTCAAACAATGCTTGGTATCAAACTTCGTACTATAATAATTAAAACTTTTCGGTAACAAAAATTATATTATTCAGAATGAGTCTACCGTGCAATTAAGTAACTATTGAAATAAAATCTCATTTTCGAGAATAAAAATAGTTTGTCATACTTAATTTTTTTTAAAATCATATATTTGTATTTTAAAAGGAGGATTTAACGCGAAAAGAAACCTCGAAGTAAACTCTACTATCCACTACTCTCATCTGTATTGTATTTTTTAACAGACAATGATGCAATAAAGTAGTGTAGAAAAATGAATAAGAATTAAGCTATAATATGCAACTAATAGCTTGTTCTTAAAACTACAATAAATTATTTGCTTTTCTATTTTGCTTTTGACACGTGTCAAAAAGCCATCGTCTTCCCTTAATGCGTAATCTGGAAGTTCTGGTACATAGAAACAATGGCACTTTTTTACAGAACATATTTTAAAATAAAAATATACTATAATAAATAGTTTAAATGGTAGAAAAGGATTTGGCCAAACATTTGACGGCATCTTTTTAAGTTAACATACTTATATGTATTATGGTATATACATGGTATATATACCTAGCAATGTGTGAATTGGGACTGCACGTTTTCAGTTGAATGTGGTTGTGGCAGATATCTGTTCGGTTATACGCACGATATACTTTAGTTATCTCGGCGATTTCGAAAAACCGTGACGCCTATTTTATCTAACTAATCTAATTTTAATACGGTAAATAGAAATGAAATCATGTACTTTAAAAGTAAAAAAGCGCCTTAATTATGCATCTTTCTCGGTAAAATGTTAATGAGGAAAAACCTTAAGCTTGTAAAATGTTAAGAATTACGTCTCAATATTTTCCAAGGCAGAATAAGTATCGTGCTCTATGTAATCCTTTGTTGTTTGGACTTGTGAGGATTCTCTTTAATTGGATTGCGGCATGGAGAACATGCGCATAACAATAACGACATGTGTCCCTTGTAACATAATACAAATGGGATATACAAGTATAAAGTAAAAAGATTTAAGGTACTTGCATTACTTACTGCCTTCAAAACGCTTAAATAGTGCTTGACTTAAATTCAATCTAGTGATAATTTTGCCGTTAACTTCTGCCACGAACCACCTCATCATTTAAGCACTAGCATTTAACACTAGTATAGCAGTTCAAACAATGAAACTTTTAACTATATGTAAGAATTTTTATTTTTTTATACGTTACCTCCCCTCCACACTAGGATTTTTTCCTGTATCAATGGAGCAGTTTACAGACATAAATTTCACGAGGACAAACATCCAGACCGGGAACAATTACTTGTAGACTATACAAATACTTGTTCCGTGCAGGATTCGAACCCGCGGCCCTTAGCGCTGTAACTCACTGCTAAGCTACTGCGCCACGAAGCCGTCAAAAATAATAGTTTAAGGTTTTTTTTAATCTACAAAAAATGTACTTCTATATCTAAGATTCCTTTACTTTTACTTACTTTACTATTAAATTTAAAAGCAAGGCTAGTAATATAATTTCCTTTAGACCAAATTTCGGCCTTGCGCCAGTCAAGATTATATAGCACAAGTGTTTGCGCAAGCACACGTATAATATGTATTTCCTCACTATTCTATTCCGATTGAACGACAATGGGACATGACCGGATATCAAGCGCAAGACTTCACGTGCTTCCGGGACACTGGGGTGAAACATCGCCAACTTCCTGACTCCGGGTTGCCACTGAGAATTTCTAGACAGGAAAAACAAATCTTTGACCCGACCCGGGATTCAAACCCGTGACCACATGATAATATATATAATATATCAAAATTAAAGTCGAAGGTCCTGCCGACATGACAGGATGTTCGTATTCACTAGTGCTCCACTGCAGGATATATAATAGGAGATAAAATATTAGATATAAACCACGTTGCTCAAACTGAATTAACTATTGAAATGCTAAATTAACTACTGCTAAGTTAATATATTACAGATGAAATCGGATACAGTATTGATTAAAACTACTTTTACGGATTTTATCGCGTTTAATTTATTTTGAATACCCGACGTTTCGGGTGCTTTCCAGCACCTTCAGTTTTTTAATTATTGTCTTTGGTCCGATCTACGCAGAAAAAAAGCAAAGGTAAAAAGCTGAAGGTACTCCGGGTTAACTTTGACATCGGGACGTTAGTCACCTCAGTCCCCCGTGACCATGGGTGCTGGAAAGCACCCGAAACGTCGGGTATTAAAAATAAATAAAACGCGATAAAATCCGTAAAAGTAGTTTTAATCAATGTATAGTGTTCGCGTAAATATAAGAAATCGGATACAGTATTTTTTATAAAAAGGCTTTTATGAAAAAAAAATTGAACACTGTAAAACCTACAGCATAACAATAAAACACCTGTCACGCATATCTTAATCGGGTTTTATTTCCTACATACGTTGTCCGTTACGTTATTTAAACTGAAACCCCAAGACAGCTTCTCAGTAAAGACGCAGAGGGATAAAAACATTACCACCAGCGATATAATCTTATCTCTGACCCTTCAGAGCATCGTCGTACTTAGAGTAGACAATTAGGGCAAGGCAGTTTTATTTTTATTTCCAGCTATTTGCGGACTCTCTGACGTCGAAAAGCCCCGATACAAAGGCCGGGGGTAAGTAAAAATATGCCCAGCCATCTGAACATAAAGCCTGTTATATGATAAGCGAAGGACTCGTTTTAGGCTTACAGTTATGTGAGATTGTGCAATAGTAGACATTAAGCCATTTTTAAGCATATTCATATTTTATGATGTAAGTAAGCAAAAGACGCAAATCTATTTTTTGTTTATCATACATTTGTAAATCCACTTTCACGGTGTAGTGACGGTGTAAGAACACCCACTACCCCATATCTTCCCGTTGATATCGTAAGAGGCGACGAAAGAAAATAAAACAGAAGATTTTTTTATAGGATAGAGTAACAGACTAGCACAGAGTCCACCTGATGGTAAGTGGTTGCTGCGGCCCATAGACATCTACATCAATCCTCGATTACGAATCAAAATGCAGATGCATTGTCATCCGTGAGGACTAAGATGGAATACCTCGTTTCCAGTAAAAAGGGTCTCCGGTTCTCTACACTTACCGTACGAAACGAAAGCTACTATTTGACTCTGGTATTCTGAAAGAGCGTGGTCCATCCCCGGTCGAGCCGACCCATTCGTGGTACAACTATACTACTAATATAACTGCAGCATGGCTCTACCACGTATAAAATTGGACATCTTTCTAATTACAACTAGAAAATAAAAAAACTTGACGTTCCAACTGGCAAGAGGGGTTCTTATGAGGCAATCCATATAATATATATGTTATGTTCTGATAGTAACTTAAAATAATACGAATTCAGCTTCCTTAGCCGCCTGCCAAACAAGCCAACTATTCAAATATCTCCCTCTATGAAGCAATCTATAGGGGGAGACCTATGTTCAGCAGTGAACTATGATAGGCTGTATTGATTGTTTGATTGATGTTGTAAATCCACATCGAGAATCTATCATTATCAAAAGGATGGAAGGAAGGTCAAAAAGGTCTATTCGACGCAAAATAGCCAAATAGATTTTCAGGATACGTTTTGAAGTGTGCTTATGACTTAATTTCTGCCTCTTTTTTAACCATCTGACAACCAGAAGCTCGGCCGGTTTCCAAAGCTTTTTTTGTACACATATCACGCGTTTAAACCACGGGTGGTAATCTCTATACAAATATTCCTAGCCTTATGTCTATGGCCCTCAAAAATCGATGTTGACAGCTATTGGCTACAAATGTATAAATATGTTGCTACGGATTTAGATTGACGTTTGTTTTGACATTTCTGTCCACATATCATTCCCACCACGTGACGCGGCATCGGCAACCGCCGCGGCCATTACACGACGACATAGAGTTAAATATGTAAAAAATTCAAGGGTTATATACAAGATCTTATATAATAGTAAGTTGCATGTGTGTTACTTTTTATTATATATGTGTTATGGAGTGGAGACCGCGTCTAGGCAAATGTAGTGTGGGACGCCTCTGACCAGATGGACGATCTGCGCATGGTGGCTGATAGAAACTGAATGCGTTTGGCCGAAGATCGGGCTAAGTGGCGCGCCTTGTGAGAGGCCTATTTCCAGTAGCGGACTGCCGCAAGCTGATGATGATGATGATGTGTGCTACCGATACATTGAGCAACTATTTGTTATCCCGAATAATCATCCGTAATATCGTTGGTATTCACCAGGATCTAAGATCAAAGTAACTGCTCTACCAGGATGCATATCTCACGTTGTTTACAGAAGCTGAGATCATGACCGGTCAGTAATTTTTCTAAATTTATTTTTTCTTAATTCATTATTCCTATAAATATACATCCTGCTGACTGCAGGCATCCCCCATAGATTGCCACTTAGGGAGAGTATTAGGAGAGTAAGAGTATTACTTGACATAACAAAAGCATATGATAAAATACTGTATGATATAATTTTACATAATCTACATGGTTCTGCTATTTGTGGCTCAGCTTACACATGGTTTAAATCATATGGGAAAATAAATTGCAAATAGTTCAAATTAGTGCGACCCGAAAAAGGAGCATAAAATGTTAAATCCCAGAAGGCAGCGTGTTGGGTTGTGTGCTATTTGTGATACATCAACCACTTACCAAAAGTTCTAAATAGGGAACAAACATTGCCAATCTTATTCGCTGATGATATATCAATATTGATTACTTATGACAAAACAAAAACCCAACAGTACTTCAGGAAACTACACAGTAAATCAGTGGCTCAACGACCATTACTTAGAAATAAACTATGACAAAACAAAAACCATCCAATGTAGAACATACAAAAACACCCCCATAAATATTGACACAAGATACAACAATATAAATAGAAACCGTGTATACATTCAAATTACTTAGTATAATTAAAGACATGCACATCTACTGGAAAACACACACTGAACATATTAAAAACAAACTAGATTCACATATATACCTTATACTTACTATATATACCTTATACAGACTAGATACAAATACAACATGTTGAATAAAACTGTTATAATGGTCATAGATGTTATGGGTGCTGCATAGCACTGAAAATATCGGAAGTTAAAAGTAAGAAATTTAAATGGGATAATATCTGTATAAGTTTTATAAAAACTTGTTTTGCTTTTAGTGGTTTTGTTTCCTTTTATTCTACTGTTAACAAAACTTACTTTATCATCATCATGACAGCCATTTATAAGTCCATAGCTGAACATTGGCCTCCCCCAAGGAATACCACAAAGCACAGTCCTGAGCCACCAGCATCTATCGACTTCCTGTATATCTTACAAGGTTGCCACTTGAGAACCTTTTTTCTCCATTGGTTGTCGGTTCTTCGAGCTATATTGACGGTCCATTGCAACTTCAGATTATTAATCCGCTATGTCACTTACTCTGGTTCTACTGCAAATACCCTCAATTCTAAGTTTATCATGTGGTAAATCTCTGAGCACAGCTCACTCCATAGCACTCTAAGCGACCTTGAGCTTACTTATATGTCCAGCAGTAAACCATGTCATGCACTTGACATAACTAGTAGCAGTGACACTAAATGGTATGTGACTGACTTGACTAAACTCCTGACAATTCTCTTTCAAATGCATGATCATTTTAGGCGCATATTATGAATCTACAAAGTGAAATTTTTTTTAGTCAAAATAGAATATTACCCCATATCTAATTCATGCAAATCTGATGGTAACTGAGGAAAGAGTATTTATATTTAATCTATTTTCAGTATTCATGATAATAATATATATTTTGATACATACAGAAATGCCCATGCCATCTACTTCTGGAAATCCTTGGCGCTCAAAAAACTTGGTTTTTTTTTTTTGGGGGGGGGGACTCTTTTTCTCCTTCTTCTCCCCCGGAGAACCTTTTTTTTTTTTTTTTGGTTGTTTGGTCCGACCCCTTCCCTCCGTGGTGGGTTTGGTGTTTTTTCCAAAATAAGGAGGATTGACACAATAAATATCAATGTAGGAAAATATTCATTTATACTTTTGTCACATCTTTTTCTTATTATACAAACAAGCAAATTAAAGTAGCCATCAAAATACACCTATCTATATTATCCTGTGTTTATTAATGGAAATCTTATGGATTTTCGACAGTTTAGATATGGCTATCTAAAAATATAGCCATATCTAAACTGGCGACCGAAAAAGTAGAATGTGAATGCTAATCTGCCAAGTACAGCACTAGATTGTTAACATGCATGCTGATGTGAATTCAAACAATTGAACTATTTTATTAATTCAATTGTAATTCTCATTTTTATGTTGGATTTTATTTTATGAATAACTTATATGTGACCATTGAAAAATTAACCCTTAGTGACTGATTGTATCTAAAAAGGACCTTTGCAATACTCACACGATGTCACTTTTTTAAATAAATTTTATTTTTGTTGCAGGTTTTTAAACTGCCTAGGAGCACTCAGCTATTAAATAGCTTTGAATATTGCTGCATATTTGGTAAATGGGGGAGCAACAAGCACAAACCATAAATACTACAAGGAGAAAAATTTGAGAAAAGTTGTTACATCATTTGAATTGAATATGTGACCATGTGCAAAGAACCATCAGTTCCTTCGATAAAAAATTAGATTGTAATTATAGAGGTTTCAATGGCTGTGGCAATATTTAAAAGAAATTGATGTTTTGCGCCTAGAAGGAAAGAATTTGCTTGCACTTGTAAATTTACACTGAAATGTTAAAATAAAAGACTTAATAAATATTTCTGTATTTTATTTCTTTATATCTAAATAAACGTTAATAATGGTTTAAATTTAAGTACGTGGTCACATTGTGAACACGTACATAAGTTTAAACCAATAATGATAAATTTTCCAAGTTCTGGGAGGATTGTTTACAGCCACTGGCTACTAGGCTGAAACAAATAAATACCTTTGCCTTAGATAAATTTAAAAGCCTAAATGTCACTTTCAATTTTTGAGGCCTGCTATAGACCAATTTTTTACTATGGAAGATTGTCGTCTGTACGTTAGTACTCTTATTAGTTTGTGCGTTTAAACTAAACGGTTCGCTTCTTCGTTCGAAAAGTGAAATAATTTGACAGCATGTCTTTACATCCGTTTACAATCTATGGTTTAAGAACCAGTGAGAGGCATTCTTACGATATTTCAATAAGTTTCACGTCTTTTTCAGTTAGTCCCCTATACCTGAGGTACATGAAATGGGGACTCTTTTGTTAGACCGTAAGAAATACCGTAAATGAAATACCGTAAGTCTACCGATCACTGGCTCTTAGACTACTAGGTGTCTTCAAGGCACGAGTAAACAGGTCATAAAAAACTAAGTCAGTGCGCGTTACTCTCTTGGGCTACTTCACCATCAGGTGGAACAATAGTCAAGTACTGGCCTTTAATAGTAAAAAACACTACAGAATATAAGCTTTAGAAAATAAAATAGAAATAATTTGTACTAATAAAACTACCAGAAACAATCTGGTGTTTTCTTTTTATAGAAGGTGCACGGTAGAATCTATTATTACAAACTTTAAATACAGATAAAACAAAATACTAAGCAAACAACGGACCATTATAATGTTTTAAAAAGGTTTCGTCATACACTCTACACTATAGAAAGGGTCGTAAGGGAAAAGCAGAGGGATTTAAAAATATAAGAGTGGCAAAAGTAGGTACTTGGCTGTCGCAAATATTTGTTCATAATAGTATTTTTGTTTTAAATGTCCGCTTTGTTTTGTATTCCGCAACTACCCTCGACCTTATTCATAAGTGTTTCGGGTACGAGAATGTTAGGACGAGTGTGATGCGCCCTCCTTTCTGCCAAGGAGGGTCGCGTCCGTTTACGGCTTAAAGATCTCTCGTCAGATCAGTAAGCCAATCCCTAAAGGTGGAGTTTAGTGGGTAAAAGTCTCCTCATAACCACGCAGCCGGCTGCGTGGTATGCTATGAGCATTTCCACCTCCCTCACCCGTTACCGGAGGGTTGCTCTTAATTGCTTTGGGCGCAAAAAAAAACGAGTGCGGTTGGGTTATGCGGCATAACCCAGCAGCACTAAAAGTATACTCTTTTAGTTTTTAGCATACTCTTTTAGTATGTGCTTCAGATGACAGCTTCTATTAATATTCGAAAGAATATCGCCGTGAACAAAGGTGGACTCAAGAAAATCTTCATCATACAAGTAATTTAAATAATGTATCGATTCATAATTAATATGTGTAAGAATGAAGTTTTTTCACGAACAAGTGCGAGAAACGAGCAAATAGTACATCGAACGATAAATGTATGCTTTGGTTCAAAGAAAGTTACAAGTATAATAGATAAAGGTGTAAAATGATGCGTTGTCACTCCTGAAGGCCAAAATAGATGTCTCGTTACTGATAAAAAGGGGTTTAGGTTTTTATTACAGAATAACGGCGATAAACCATTTTATTTTATGGGTAAGTGGATACGGTGGCCCATAGAGACCCACATTTAACCTTAAATATTAATCAAAATGTAAGATGCCTTATTACCCCTAAGGGCTAAGATAGAATGATTCTCTATCAGTAAGAGGATCTATCAATCTCTGCCCTCACCGCACGAAAAACAGCAGCATGAAGCTGCTATTTTAGGCTGATATTCTATGAGAGCGTGGTCCTGCCCCGGTCGAGGCGACCCACTCGTGCTACAACCATAATATAGCTGTCGCATTGCTCTCAAATCAAACAAAGAGCATATTTTAGAGCATGTTTTAGAGTTTGTATTTTAATATTTCTAGTAATTGTTCGTGTAGTAAAACATGATCGCACACTGGTGCAGTGCACTTGACGTTTATAAATCAAGAAGTTTACACAAGGCTAGCGGCGCCAAGCAGTTTCCTACATATACTAGCGTCGAGGAAAACAGAACAATGAAGTCATTGAGGCAATCCAAAGCGCCTAGCTAAGCCATTCCCCAACGAGCTCTGGCAGCACGCCAGCGTGTTGTAGATAAGGACGGGCTCGGATGCACCACTTCTGACTTGTTACGACCCTGCTACACCTGATCTATAACACTATGTGGGCCAATTAGAACACCAAAACCACAAATTAGTAAATTTTAATTGTATTAAGAATAAAATTAAGTCTGTATATAGTAGAAATTAATGTGCGATAAAATATATACTCAAGATTGTTTAAAAATACAGTAAAAATTAAATTAGTGTCCATTACTAAATATATACTCCCTTATTTATAAAATTTTTTAAACGCTTGATTAGTTAAATAGTGTTTTGTCTCATTCTGACATTTGCGAGACACTTGTTGCTAGAAAGTGACAAAACACTATTTAATTAATCGAGTGTTTAAAAATGTTTAAGAATAAGGGGGATAACCTCCATTAAAGATTGCCTCACACGAGTGAGATTTACTAGTTGGCACACTAGGCAGGCGGGTCGGCCCCCCGCGGTTTTCTATTATTTTAAGTTAGGTTCCCTTTGTCGCCACCTACGGCAACTATGGGATGATATGGGGTTATGGATTCTCTAACCGCCCCCCATTACACGGCGGAGTTTCAGAAAACTTTCAATCAATTGATGTAAAATTGAAAGCCTATACTTTATTTCATTGAATATTTATGAAGTACAAAATTTCTTCGCTGTTTAAAATAAATAATATTTTAAGATACACATATTTTTAAAATTAATTTATTAAATAAGGATTATTCAAACTACGCCTTATCCTCTTTTTTGTCATAGTATGAATTTTGTGTCTTACGACTATAAATCTGGTTAAGCGTTGTGTGAACACGACCTAAGGAACCGATACTTCGAGCTTGGTATCAAATTTACGAGGCGGATTAAGTCGTTCCCACAACAATAATTAGGCAGTTGGTTTTGTCTTAACATGCGAAATGGATCTCGAAAATAACGCGGTTTTATCAAGGCAATTAACTATTATACATTTAATATATAAACAAACTCTGGATTAACGACGAACAGTAACGTGGCTATGATCATTACAGCCGTTATAAAACGTAACACTGAAAACAGAAGGGTTTGTTATAAGTTTGTAGTATGTATTTGCACATCTGTGTATTTGTGCCTGTGTGTCTGGCTGTGGCATCATAACTCCTGAACGAATGAATCTATTTTGATTGTTTTTTTTCGTCTGAAAGTTGTCATAATCTAAAGTGCTCTTAGCTATGTCTAAAAAGAATATGTTCAGTCATTTCAAGAACATCAGCTCTTTATGGTTTGGGGGTTTTTAAATTTTTAATTTAAACTATCTGTCTAATAACTTTTACATTTAAACAATTTATCCTCAACAATACGCTACTGACATAATGTTCTGTGCTTTCATTGGCAAACGAAAAATAATATTAATCATCAGCTATTCTTCTTAGTATTTTTGTTAAAATTATATAAAGTAAATATCACAAAGCACGATTCTCGTCGGCATCAATGAAATTATTCATTGCAATTTTAAGTCCCGACTTACCACGTGCACGTAAAGGAAAGCACTGTGAGGGGAAAACTGCATGTCTGAGAAACTAAAAAATAATAATTCGAAAGCATGTGAAATTCACTAATACACATTGGAGCAGCGGGGCGGAGCAGTGTAGCCAACTCTAACAATTTTTGCGTAGTTCTACGTACTTTATGTCCCCGAATCTAAAATTCAAATCAATAAATCAGGCTGAATGGAATCATTCCCTTTTCCTTAGAGATTAACAATATAAACGATCCACTGAGAACAATAATTAAAGCATCCGTTTCATTCTTGTTTCTGTTTCTATCTACTACTTCAATTCCTACTTCGTGCAATTTTTACCTTTTCTACTCACATTATGTTTTATTTATTTTAGGGTTTGAATTATACTGCTCAAACGGGCTCATATTTTTAGTAAACAAAGACAAAACTGAAACATAATAATCCAAGTACACTTACTGCTTGTTCTTTGTTTCATTTTAAATGTAAAAGTAAACAAATTTTTCAATATTATCATCTTTTACTAAAAAATGTGTGCAAGATTCACCATTAAATTTAAAATCCTAAAGTAAATGAAGTTATAATATGAAGTTCGTAGATCTACAAATTTTTCGTATACAATTTTCACTGATTTTACGTAATTTCCTAGTCTGTCCTACATCTATTGCAAAATCCGAGTTGGCTACACTGGGCGGACACTTTCTCGCCCCAAATCCCTCTTTGAAATTAGAGGAAACTTGAGCCCACAGCTCAGCTCAACAGGACTTACATAGGCTATAATTTTCTCCGACAATAATACTTCTTTTTCGGTCCAAAACAATCACAACTGTAGGTACATGGGCCTCTTACAAACTGTTTTCTCTTTCTTACAAACTCAAAATTTTTACACACACCTTTGACGCTGTTGCCTATCGCCGGTGTGTATATTTTACGTTTTTTTTTTTTATATAACAAGGGTGATAAACGGCCACGCAGTCCACTTGATGGTAATTGAATGCTGTAGCCCATAGACATCTACATTTATCCTCGATCAAGAATCAAAATGCAGATGCATTGTCGCCCCTGAGGACTAAAACGAAATGCTTTGTTTCCAGTAAAAAGGGTATCCGGTTCTCTACACTCACCATACGAAATACAGCAGCATTCAGCTGCTATTTTACGCTGGTATTCCGTGAGAGCGTGGTCCTTCCCCGGTCAAGGCGACCCATTTGTGCTAGGATAACCATAATATAGATGCACAGTGGCTCTACTAGGTAAATGTCTACATCTAGTGTAAACGAGATGGCCATACTGCCATCTATCGGAATCTACACTTGAACATGTTTTAAAATTCTTCGTCAACTAACCTAAAGATTATATCTAACATACTTCTGTGATTTTACCGGTCTTTCTTTCAATGTTCATCAAAATACTTCTCCAGATCTCCTTGTCCTAAGACATTAGAAGAACACAAAAAAATTTTAAATATACATTTCTGAAAATCTTAAAAACATCGCCCAGAAAACTTTTATTTATACATTATTTTTTTTTATTGTATTTGGATACTTAAGGCACCCGCTATTTTCCACCACGCTATAAGTCGATTGAAAGTTAATGTCGAACGGCATTAGTTCAGTCCCCATTTATAACTATAAGATTAATGCACTAAATTTTTAAAGGTATAACCACATACCTACGTGACCATGTAAAATATGCCTAAAGGGCAAGCCTAAAAAAGGACAAATCTAATAAAAATCCGTTAACGCATATTGTATTAATAGGAGGGCAAGATGTTATATTATAAACACTTTAACTTTAAATGCAATTCATACTTTTGTAATTGTTACGTGCATTGTTTTGCTCGTAATGAGTGTTCAGTTGACTATATGCGAAACTTATTACAACTCCGCTCCGTTTTTTTAAAACAAATAAAAACATATTTTTCAGCAGCCATTCATGCTTGACTATTACAACGCGACAATAAATGAAAACAGGGTGTAGCAGGGAATATACTAACTTGTCTCCAAATTCCAATTTCATCTGCATACGGTGCATCCATGTAATTGACGAAAAGGCGAGAACCCATAAAAGACATTGGTTTGCGCGTTTATACATAAAAAAAAACATGAAAAATGTGTTAAAATTGCAAGCTGGCGCTATTTAGTAAAAAAATTCTCTGAGATATACCTACGGTAGGGACAGGAATTTTGATAAATGTTTAGAACATTTAATACCTATGTCTTAAAACTAGTTTGTTCGAAGTATACCAAGTAGTATACTACAACCAACCAAGTAGTATATTACAAAGCAAATCAAAATCAAGTAAAAAATGATACACAGACAGACAAGAACTTCAACGATTTTCATTTAGAATTTGGACGGTATAAGCTAGAGTAGTAAATACCTCGCATAAATTATTGGCTATCAATATCATCACTACCACTACAGCACATCACAAGCCCACTGCTGGACATAGACCTGTTTATAGATTGCCACATAATGAATAGAATGCATATAACTGGCTGCTTACTGAGCCACCTTACTTATGCAACCAAGTTCAAAAAGAAAGCTACGGGATGTATTCTATCACCTCTGGGGACAAAATGAAATACTTATCTGTAATTATACATAATATACTGACTTACTATACCCTTCAGACGGTCTTTCTTTCATCGCACATTAATTCATTCATCATTCGGTTCATTCTGAGTTTGAAATATTTGAATCAATTCTAATCCTAAGCGCAACGAACTCTAAACATTAAGCAAATAAAGTCACCGGGTCAGATTCAATAAAATAAAATAACATAATATTATGCCAAGTTAGTCCCAGAGAACGAACTTGGCAAAACTTTTTCGGTTCATTCTGAGAATTGACAAGGGTTTGCAATCACATTGAGAAAAAACGACTTTCTGAGTCCATTTAACTTTCGTGAAACACCAATTCCTTTGTAAAAGAAACCGACGGTATTATTGGTTTGAAAGTAGGATGAGGGGAAGAGACTAATATAAAAGAAAGGCGTTTGTAAAAAGGCCAACTCGTGGATATGGCGGCTACATTGTTTATAATATTATAGTAGTATGTAGGTTAGTAAATATCAAAAAACCTTCATTGGATCAGTTTTCGTTTTAGCAGAAACGATTACAACAAAATTATAACCTAAACAAATAAATGTATCATAATCATGTATAATAAATAAATGTATAAAAATAAATCTATAATAAAATAAATATATATAATAGATTTTTTTTGAAGTAAGGATAACAAACAAGCACACAGTTCACTTGATGTTATGATGATATTTTGGCGAGTCGACATTTTCATCTACCCCCAATTTTCAATCAAAATAAAAACTTGTCATTACGCCTCAGAACTAAGATGAAATGCCTGGTTACCAGAAAAAGGTAAGCCAGTTAACATCACTCACCATATCTACACACATCAGCATTATGCTGCTATTTACGTGCAGGCGTGGTCCTTCCCCAGTCGAGCTACTTAGCTACCATAATACAATTTCTTCTCAAAGGCTTCGAATATTCAATTTACGTTAGACGCAAAATACCCAAACCAATGAAAGAGCGTGGCGATTAGGATGAATCCCCACCACAACTGGGAAAGATCTATGTCCAGCAGTGTACTTTCACGGGTTGATGAACAGAGAAGATACAGAGTATTATACTCGAAAAATTTGAAGCACTTTATTAAAATGTCTATCGTCAAATATCTTTTTTACAGAACCTACATGTTTGTTTCCCGTCAGCATATCTGCTACCCGATTTTTTTACACATTTGTTAGAAATAGCATAGCGTTAAAAATTCGATCACGACTTCCATTATCCTACATCGCAATGCGTTAAAGATAGATAACAACCTCAAACTTAGCTACGTAAACCGCCCATATTTATCTTAATAACGTAAATTTTTTTAGACCTGTAGTGACAAACAATTTAACAATCCACCTGATGGCAAATGACTATTGTAATCTAAAACCACTATTGCAATCTAAAACCAACCTGCAACCAACTTCAAACAAAGAAGGCCAGTTCACGTCTAGGGACTAAGATGGAATTCCTCACAGAAATTATTATACTAGGCCTGTATAGTTGTCAGACACCGTAACAGAACAGTGCAAGAACAGTGCACTGCTGTTTGGCGATTGAAATAGGTAAGAGACTTCTTTTATACCACCACCTATTAAAATTTGTATTTATTGAAATAATACTAGTTTTTACGGAATTTATCGCGTATATTTTAACTTTTAAATACCCGACGTTTCGAACGCTTTACAGCACTCATGGTCACGGGCAGGACTGAGATGTTCAACGTCCATATGTCATAGTTAACCGCGGTTACCATAGATTAAAATTTAACTTTTGTTCCGATCTATGCAGTATGAACTTATTATATCTTGAAGTCTTGCAGTTGTATGCTTGGGTTGGGATTTAATTTTATTTATTATAGGATCCCAAGCAGATGGTAGCACCCAGCCATCTTCTCTATTGAAATTAGGATGTTTTTTGATTTCAATAGCCTCGCGAATCATCCTTGGAAGGAATCGGTGTTCTTTAGCGAGGATCTGCGGTCTATCAAATCTGATGTAGTGACGGGGGGCGATCCTGTACGTGTTCACAGACTGCAGACTTCCCGGAGCGTCGATTCTTCATATCAGCTATATGTTCTTTAACGCGGGTTTTTATTGATCTTTTAGTTTGTCCTATGTAGGAGAGACCACATTCACAATCAAGCTTGTACACTCCTGCATCTTGCAGAGGGACATTACACTTGACCGATGGTAAAAACTGACCAATCTTCTTCAGCGGCTTGAAGTATGTTTTGATGGAAGCGCGCTTCAAGATGTAGCCAATCTTGTTAGTGACTCCTCTAACATATGGCAGTACAGTAGGTACACGCTCGACTGTGGCCGGCTTCACTCGTTCTCTGTGACGTAGGCGCGGGACTCGAAGCTTGTTGTCATGCAAAACTTGCTTGACATGGTGGAGCTCTGCAGCCAGGTGTTTACTGTCACAGATCCCTCGTGCTCTCTGAAACAAAGATTTACCCACGGTAGCTAACTGTGAAGGATGGTGGTGAGAATCACCGTTTAAATATCTATCTGTATGGGTCTTTTTTTCTATACACAGTATGGCTCAAGGTGTTATCAGGATTCCGAATTACTAACACATCTAGAAAAGCTAAGGAATTGTTTGCCTCTAACTCCATTGTGAACTGAATTTTAGAATTTATAGAGTTAAGATGGTCTAAAAATGCAGTTACTTTATCTAAAGGTAGAATTGTGAAAGTGTCGTCTACGTACCGCTTATAGAACCTTGGATTTATGGGAGAACTAAGCAGGGCTTTCTCCTCAAAGTCTTCCATAAATATGTCGGCGACAATGGGAGATACAGGTGAGCCCATCGCCACACCATCTACTTGCTTGTAGAACTCCTCCTTCCACAATAGGTAGCCAGATGTAAGGCAGTGTCTGAGTAATACTGCATATTCTACGGGCATGTTGTTTTCTTCCAGCCTTCTAGTTACAATTGAGATGCAGTCTTCAACAGGTAAGCATGTAACCAATGACTGCACATCAAAACTGACCATAGTTTCATTGTCTGCCAGATGTAGGTCTTTAATCTCGCTGACAAAATGGTAGGAATCCTTTATGTGTGCTCTTGTATGTCCCCTGAGTGGTGAGAGTATTTTCGCTAAGTGTTGAGCCAATCTGTAAGTTGGTGAATCGATTTGGCTCACTATGGGACGTAATGGAGCATTGGGCTTGTGTATTTTTGGTAACCCATACAATTTTGGTGATTTGGCGCACGTAGGTATTATCCATTTTACGTCCAGATTTAATTTTTCGGAGTGTTTCTTTATATATATAATAAATAAAATTAAATCCCAACCCAAGCATACAACTGCAAGACTTCAAGATACCATAAGTTCATACTGCATAGATCGGAACAAAAGTTAAATTTTAATCTATGGTAACCGCGGTTAACTATGACATATGGACGTTGAACATCTCAGTCCTGCCCGTGACCATGAGTGCTGTAAAGCGTTCGAAACGTCGGGTATTTAAAAAGTTAAAATATACGCGATAAATTCCGTAAAAACTAGTATTATTTCAATGTGTAGTGTTCGCGTAAATATAAGAAATCTTTTGTATTTATATTTACATAGTTTTCATTGACATACATTGGTATATAAATATTTTATTCTATTTCAAAAAAAGCAAGTTTACATCTGCCAGAATAGTTCACGACGCTACGGGTTGATTGGCGGAGAATGCCGACAGGAATTAAGTACGCCCATTATTACTTTAGTCTCAAGGTGTTACAATAAATAAAATACCCAGACCGGTAAAGGGAACCATGGTCAGAGGTGTGATACGCCTACTTCTTGTGACTGTCAATTCGGCTGTCATGCATACCAAATTTTTCTCACATCATCACACTTGGGTATGTCAATACCCATTATTGAACTAATACGGAATAGTAAAGACTTAAAAGTAAGTTACAAGTGGATTTTATATTATAGGTTTTGCGTTTTCCTTGTTAAAACTCAACAGATCAGCGAGACGGGAATAGTTTACAAAAACTCTTTGGATCGCCGAAACCATAATTCACAACAGAACTACGATGACACGCAACAAGTTTCAACGCTTATTTGTATTGATATATATCTCTTTAATAGAGTGAACGGGCTTTAGTTACGCTAAAGCAGTGCGACTTATTATCTAGGGTTTCATCGCCACTTACAGCCAGGAGTTGAGCCGTTGACCGTTAAGTGGCAATGTAATCAAAAACAAATGAAGGCGTGGATTTTGTTTATAGAATAAGGGCGGCAAACGAGCACACATACCACCTAATGATAAGTGGAGGCTGTGGCCCATAGACATCTACATTTATCCTCGATTAAGATTCAAAACGTAGATAGGTTGTCACCCCTTAGGACTACTTTCCAGTAAAAAGGGTCTCCGGATCTCTACACTCACCATACGAAACACAGCAGTATTAAGCTGCTATTTTACGCTGGTATTCTGTGAGAGCGTGGTCCTTCACCGATCGAGCCGACCCATTCGTGCTACAACCATAATATAGCTGCAGCGTGGCTCTACCAAGTATAAAAAAATATATAGTAATATTGTATCGGATATCGTAAGATGGACTGCTGGATCTTCCTAATTACAACTTGACGATAAAAAACTGCTGTTGGCTGTTGCCAACCTACCTGCCAAGCGAATATTCTTTTTTTATAATATGTTTTAGGTATAAGTATATCATAATCTTAATATATATATATATATATATATATATATATATATATAAAAGAGCCGTGGTAGCTCAGTGGTTAACGCTCACTGCAAATATAACAGAACGCGAGTAACCCGGGTTCGATCCCCGCCGGCACCAATGAAATTGTTAATTGCAATTTTAAGTACTGATTTACCACGTGCTCGGCGGTGAAGGAAAACATCGTGAGGAAACCTGCATGTCTGAGGAATAAGAAAAAAAATATTTCGAAGACATGTGAAGTTCGTCAATACGCATTTGGGCAGCGCGGCGGACACTTCCTTGCCCTAAACCCTCTCAGAAATGAGGGGGAGGCCTGAGCCCAGCAGTGGGACGTATATAGGCTGTAACTTTACTTTACTTTTATATATAAATTACGAGTCACGATGTTCGTCCGCGATGAACTCCTAAACAACTTAACCGATTTCAATCAAATTTGCACACCGTGTGCAGTTTGGTCCAACTTGAGAGATAGGATAGTTTTTTTTTCTCATGAGTGACCCACAATATATTTTTTTGCGAATTTAAGGATTTTCCATAGGACATGACAAAGGATCGTCGAAAAGGGCAGAACAATGTCTGCCTGACAAGCTAGTAGAATAATATTTTACATCATTATGATTTCTGAGTTTCGATTAAAATTCCCTTGATTACTCAACGCTACAATTGAACAAATTCGTACCTATACTTCATACCCATACCTCAGAATATTAATCATAACTTTTGATAGAATGAACCGATTTAAATAAAACAAAGACTAAACGTAACTCGAAGATACGCTTTATGATATTATTAACGAATATAATAACTGTGACAAATATCCCCCTTTTGAAAGAGGCTTGTGTAAAGGACTTTGACTGGCTGAATGAATCAATGCAGAAATGGGAAAAAAGTACACAAAAGAATGTAATAAATTCAACATACTAATTAGTTCGTAATATAATTACGTTCAGTATCGGAACGCAAATGACGTGTTTGCACTTTTATAAATAGCTTTGATATTTATAAAAGTGCAAACACGTCATTTGCTATTTCATATAAATTTGAATGGATTTGAAAGACTATTTTCAGGAGAAGGGGAGTATTTTCAAACTTTAGCAATCTTAAACCCTCCATTCTGACTATAAAATATGAAAGTATCTTTTGAAACTTTGAAGCTGGCATTCAAAAGTTTACTCAAGCCTTGGTAATTTACAAGAGCGGCAGGCGATCACGTGGCGTCGCGTTTCTTAGCTGCCGGCAATTACAGTTCTGGCCAGCAGACTGATCCGTCAAAAATGTACAAGAAAATGGAGCATATAAATTAGTGACGACGAAAAAGAGCTTTATGTCCCATTTCTTCCAGTAATTGTAGAATTACAGTACATGCTCTATTAGAGCGTGCGACGAGGCAGGGCGTTCAGCGTGCAAGACAAACACTTATATTTAGAGAGACGACCGTTCGGTTTTTTTTACTGTAAAAGCCACCACATTGCATATACGCCCAACGCACTAACTCAGACCGTAATAAAAATATTTTTTATTCAATATACATTATAAATAATAATGTTCAAAAATTCCTCTGTATATACCTCTACCCAATGCAAGACAGCAAGTTGAACGTTTTGTGAGTACTGTTCTTTAAGACGTAAGCTTTATATATCTATGGGAAAAGTCAGAAAAACCTCAAGGCAACTGAAAAAACTAAATAATTTCTTTGTTCATTATGAATATATTCCCACTAAGGTTTAAACCCAGTACCCGTGACGTTAGGCTATTGCCCCCATGACTACGCCTCAGTGACATGATCGCATTACGCAGTGTACAAGCTTATCTACACTTCTAATTCTAACATAAGGGACGCGTTCAATGTATTCTCGGTATGGCTACGTTAGAAAAAAGATAAAATTATGAAACAATTGATTAAAACTACTTTTACGGATTTTATCGCGTTTATTTTTTAATTCTAATTATTTTTATTTTTAATTCCCGACGTTTCGTGACCATGGGTGCTGGGAAGCACCCGAAACGTCGGGAATTAAAAATAAAATAATTAAAATTAAAAAATAAACGCGATAAAATCCGTAAAAGTAGTTTTAATCAATGTGTAGTGTTCGCGTAAATATAAGAAATCATTATTATGAAACAATGTTTATTTTTCAATATAGTCTCCCGTGACATTAATCCATTTACTTGTTTGTAAAAAAAGCTTTTCTAAAATCTAAAATATTCCTCGTTTGGCCTGAAAAATGTTCATTTAGAGCGGTGATTCCTTTTTATGTTTTGTATAGACTCCTGTTTACTCTCAGGGTCATAGTGGTGTACCCACGTTTCGTCTCCTGTAACTATCCTATCGAAAACACTTCTTGGGTCGTCACTACATAGCTCTAAAAGCTGCCTACAACAGTCAATCCGCGCCTGCTTTTCAAGCGCAGTGAGCGTTCGCGGCACCCATCCTGCACTGACTTTTGTGAGGTTGAGATAGCCATGCAATATCGTGTGTATGGTACCAACAGATAGGTTAGTCATTTCTGCTAACATCTTCATTCTTACTCGTGCATCTTCTAATGCAAGTATTTCAATAACTTTCACATATTCTTCTGTAGCCACTGTGTTTGGCCTACCCAGACGGGGATCATCTTCGATGCTTTCCCTGCTTCTTCTGAATTCACTTGACCACTTCAGTACGGTTGAATTTGAAGGAGCGGAGTCTTGGTAAACGGCCACCATTTCTGCATGGATGTTTTCTTTTAGTTTTTCCTTGTTTAGTGAGGAATTTAATCACTGCACGGTGTTCTATTTTTTCCAACATTGTCGTATCAGTCATTCCCGTCGTCTATGACTGAAGGTTTACATAAGAAGTAATGAAGTTATCAAGACGAAATTACATATGTACACCCTTTAGTGTCGTTAGCTAATGATTTTTTTTAAATACACACATTATTATTAATTCAACCTAATACCGAGAACACATTGAACGCCCCTCGTAATATCGTGTGAAGTGCAATGAATGCGAGCGTTTAATAAAGCTAAGTCAATTATACTCTATCAAATAGCGATGACGAGATTAACTGCTTAATTTATATGAATTTCTAACTACTGTTTTTTTCTATATAATTTTTAATATATTTACACTTTAGGACTTAGACGTAAAATTAAAGTTTCCTTACGTATTTCATAAAGCTGTAAGATGGCGACTTTATTTATTTCAAAGAAGTAATTCCTCTACGTATAATTCAAAACAGATTACTTTTAATAATGTAAATGACTCCATTGGTAAGGAACAAAAGTTTATGTCTGTCGCCAGCCATGATAAATCTTGATATAAAGTTTATCGAAAGTTAATTCTTCAAAATTAAATAATATAAGAAAATTAATTTAGTAAGACTTCAATGCATTAATGTTAATATCTTGAATATTGTGAAATTCCACTTAATATCGTCTTGTTTCTAAACCATTTCAAGCATAGTATTGATACTTTTTTAAATTTGTTAAAGGTCTAATATCTACACAATATGTTACTAGTGCTGCCATCTGTCGCGCATTGTCGGTAGACATGTTTGTTCTATGGTTTTTAAATAAAAGTTAGTCTGTGCCACTCGTCAATGCGAATACGTTGTTTTATTTTAAAATTGATACTTTATAGCTAAATAAATACAGAATTACCGCATAAACTGACAGATATTTCGTGTTATGAGTACATGCCTTAACTTCATTTTACAATTGATTTTTTATTATTATGTAATCCTCAGGATAGTTTAAGGCAGTGATGGTCTACGGGAAGGTTCTTCACGGTCGTGTACTTTCTATCGTGTTATTTCTATCTTAGCGTTGTACTGCCGGGGACAAAAATAAATAGATGGGGAACTATAACCCTTTTTGGACGGACTTTGCACGTTAATACTATGATGTAAGTTGTATTATTTTCTAAATCTAATTCTTTTAAAACTTTTACCGCACTCTATTATTCTGCTAATAAAATAAGTCCTTCAGTTACCATCGTCTTATTTGGGCTAATTTTTAGTCGTTATAGCGGTCAAACCGCGATCCTTCTAAATTCACGTATTGTGACAGGCAACTACGGAACCCTACTGCTTAATTGTGCGTGGCCCGACAAGCACTTGGCCGCTTTTTTTTTCAACTAAACGCAGAGAATCTAATGATGGGAACATGCCTGCATTAGCATAATTATGAAAATGAATGGCAGGTGCCAAGTAGTTGCCTTCACACGTCTAAGAATAATATTTACATGCAGAAATCCTTGTTCTCAGCCGCCAGCACGCAACGACCTAACTTCTGTTCAGCAGTGGACTTTTCATGATGAAAATCTAAACATATTATAAAAATTTAAATTTCAGATCTCTGTACATTTTAAATTTTTGTAACAAAATTCATACAATTTTACTAAGAAAGAAGTCTTGAAAATTAAAATCCTTAGATGATAAAATAACCTCTTAAGAATGTTTTTACGAGATGATTTCATATTGGTATAGGAAACAATTATTAAATGATTATTGTAACTATAAAATTAGTACGAATACTTAAGGATTAAAGTAATGCTATTCGTTTTTATTGTTTTTTTTATTTTTTTCCTAATATCTCACTTCCTAGTGTTAAAACCAGGATACATGGTTTGCGAGGAAAAAATGGTTTTTAATTGCATAAAAGTTAAAAGTAAAGTTACAGCCTATATCCGTCCCACTGCTGGGCTCAGGCCTCCCCTCATTTCTGAGAGGGTTTAGGGCAAGGAAGTGTCCGCCGCGCTGCCCAAATGCGTGTTGACGAACTTCACGTCTTCGAAATATTTTTTTTTCTTATTCCTCAGACATGCAGGTTTCCTCACGATGTTTTCCTTCACCGCCGAGCACGTGGTAAATCAGCACTTAAAATTGCAATTAACAATTTCATTGGTGCCGGCGGGGATCGAACCCGGGTTACTCGCGTTCTGTTATATTTAAAGCGAGCGTTAACCACTGAGCTACCACGGCTTTAATTGCATGGTGGTGGAGAAATCCGTAAAAGCTCCTTTCTAAGGCATAGGGATGAAACACTGCTAAACCCTTGACTCCGGGTTGCTACTGAGAAATTCTTTATAGACAACCCAACTGATTTAAGCTCGATGACATCTATTACTTAGGTCAAAAAACTTTCCTAGGTTGAGTTTAGTTTTATTTTTCATTTGTTTGCAGGAGGAGACAAGATATAGATACTTACGCAATTTTATTTATTTTGTTCGTATAGGTACTTTGTTTTAGGTAGTAATTGGATTGTAATTTTCATTTGAATGTTTTTATTCAATATCAATAATTAGTGATGGTGCTTGCTTATTAAGGGCAATTTCTTATTTATTGTATGGAAACCAAGTATTGGCTAGAAAAATTCGGGAGCAAATTAGGGATTACGTTATTGCGGTCATTTTGTTGTTTATTTACAAATAAAAAAGAAGCGTACAGTTTGCCCTATTCGTTTCTTGGTAGTTTGTGGGTCCGTATATTTGTTCGTTCGTTTGTTTGTCTGATTGACTGACTAACTAAATGTATTCATTCAGATTAGTATCTTTCTAAGTCTTCGCGACAGTTTAATTTACAAATAAATCATCATTACTTAGAATAACAAAAATACTGATTCCACGCGAACGAAGTCGCGAGCACAGCTAGTTATAAATAAATATTATTAACGGACTTCACTGAATATTCGGATCTAAACATTATTTTTTTATGTATGATCGGGCATATGTTCGTTGTTTATGAGTCGATTTTTAATGATTCTTCATTTAAACAGGTGATATTTCATGGTTATGTATGGTTATGCGTATGCTACCACCCACGAAATGTAAACTGTTTAATAATACAAGAATCATTAAAAATTGGCTCATAAACAAAGAACATATGCAAAATTAACTTATAACGAAACGCTATTTTATAGGATTTACAAACCATTTATTGTCCATGTTTATCCTGGTCATAAAGCTTAGAACAACTTCAAACAGCTACAAACCCGTAGCATTACGTATCAGTAAGGCAAATCCAAGATACATTTACCAAAATTTAGGCACTTATATTAGAACCTACTTTATAATATCATGTCAAATTATGGACGTCTATTATGATAGAAAAGTTATGTTTATATACATGACACAACAGCTTTAACTGTCTCAATATTAAACAATACAGCTGTGAACCTGCATGATTAAAAGATTCCTTGGTGACTGCATAATTTTTAGTTGCGACACTTTTTTACGTTTCAACATTAGCCTTCGTTTAAATATACACAAGAGTCTATTTTATTTGGATAACAAAATAACTTCCGTAAACAAGCAACATTATAAACCTCCCGCACACGATGCCACTTGCCGCTCTAACCTATTTTGTAAGGCACAGCCTACGCTTATACAGTAATGTATGTCTTGTCACGTTCATGATTTGTTTTCATAGCAGAATTCCTGAATAAGAATGCAAGCCCTTCTAAATCTGTGGACTGAATTGGAATCTGGTAATGTGAGTACTTGACAAGTAACAACATTGCCTTTCTATAACTTTTAATAAACATTCACAGAAAAGCTAGAAGAAGAAATAAATTTATTTATTCCCGGCACCAACATATGTCAAATATTATATAAAAGAACGTAAAGAATACATATAAAACAAGGTAAAACAAAACCCGTGGTAGCTTAGATGGTTAGCGCTCGATGAAAATTTTACAGTACGCTAGGAACCCGGATTCGTTTCCAGCCGGAACCAATGAAACTGTTAATTGCAATTTTAAGTGCTGATTTACCAGGTATGTCTGAGAAATAAGAACAAAAATATTTCGAAGACATAATATGAAGTTCGCCAACCCGCATTCGGCATTGGGGCAGCGCGGCGGATACTTCGTTGCCATAAAACCCTCTGAGAAATAAGAGGTGGTCTGCGCCTAGTAGTAGGACGTATATAGGCTGTAACTTTAACTTTTTTATATTTTAAAACAATCGTATTAAAAATATTGGCTACGGTGGCGACCATGGTAACGGCGGGGCAGGGTGTGCTAAGAATCTCCGGTGGAGGTTCAGTTGCTACCTACGACGACTCGACCTGGCAACATTTAACGCACGCACCTTGAGGACTGACGAGAAGATCCTGGAGCTGGAATAAGAGATAGACAAGTTGCGCTGGAATATTATAGGATTATCCGAGGTCCAAAGAGAGGGGAGGACACGGTGATTCTCGAATCCGGCAACTTGTTCTATCACCGGGAGGGCGACCATCTGTCCCAAGGAGGTGTTGGATTTATCGTCCACAAGTCTCTCGTTAACAACGTTTTAAAGATTGGGAGTGTATCGACGAGGGTTGCGTACCTTATACTCAGAATCACCAAACGGTATTCGCTGAAGGTCATACAGGTTTACGCGCCAACGTCGGAACATCCCGATGAGGAGGTGGAGGAAATGTATGAGGACATTTCTAGAGCCATGCATTTCTCCAAAACTCACTATACGGTGTTAATGAGAGACTTCAACGCAAAACTGGGCACAAGTAAGAACGGTGAGCTGAAGGAAGGGAAATTTGGGATAGGGCAACGGAAACCAAGGGGCCAACAGCTGGCCGACTTCATGGAGAAAGAGATCAGAATCCTGAAACCCTTCAGCTCAAGTTCCCCCCCCCCCCCCACAAGTTCGGTCACTCCATCGGCCGGTAAAATCTTAGCCACGGTGTTCTGGGTTTCCAAAAGCATACTATTGACCAAGGGAACAAAAAATGGTGAAACCATCAACGCAGAGAAATACTCAGCTACTGTAGGCCGCTTGAAAGGAGGAAAGCTGACCAAGGGAGCGCTGCTTCTTCATGACAACGCGCCGGTTCACACAGCCCAGCTCTCCTAGGCTATTGTACGAGACTGCGAGTTTGAGGAAATTAACTACCCACCATACAGCCCAGATCTAGCCCCTTGTGACTACTTTTTATTCGCTAACTTGAAAAAAGACCATCGGGGAGAGCGATTAGCTGACTATAATGAGCTCAAGTCCGCTCTAAATGAGCATCTTTCAGGCCAAGATGAAAAATATTTTTTCAATGGAATAGAAAAGCCTTTTTCACGCACATGCAAATATATTGATGTCATGGGAGACTATATTGTAAAACAACAATAATTTCATAAATACCGAGAATAAATTGAACGCCCCTCGTATGTATGTACTCGTATGTCTTTGGCTTTAACACGCTCTGTAGCCTAAACGGCTTTGATGCATTTAAACATATGGGGCGTGGTTATTTTCGTCACAGTTTGTGGAACTGAGTTTTTAAGAAACTTTTTTACGCAGTCGGGTTTTTTTTTAGTGTATCTAACCTTCTTTGTTATAAGTCTCACATGAAACAAGAGGCAGGCCTATAAGTCCCAGACTACTGTTCTCAACTTGGTAGTAACAACACCCTGCAGCTATATTATGGTTGTAGCACGAATAGGTCATAGGGTAAGAAGACCACGCTCTCACACAATATCAGCGTGATATAACAACTTAATGCTACTGTGTTACGAAGGGTGAGTGTAGGGAACCGGAAACCCTTTTTACTGGAAACGAGGCATTTCATCTTAGTCCTCACAGGTGACAACGCATCTGCATTTTGATTCTTAATTCAGAATAAATGTAGATTTCTATGGGCCACTGTATCCACTCACCATCATGTGGACTGTGTGCTCGTTTGTCATCCTATACTGTAAAAAAATTACAATTAAGAACTATTTGCACAACAATGCAGAAAATAACTTAGTCAATGAATCGAGTATTTATTTTCCTTGGTCGATACCAAAATACGAAAGCGTAAGTTGCGAGATGAATAATAATTTTCCCTCATTACCAAGTGGCCTAGATGACAGGCGACTGATAATGAATGGCTCTCAAAGTATAATTTAACAAACTCACCTAAACAAAGGACATAAATAATTACCTAATGGAGGCAATTTGTGTTTCACAGTTTTCACAAATAGACCTTTGAGCTACTGATACTGTAACGGCTACAGCCAACGACGCAAATAATAATTTCGTACATTCCGAGCAAGAAGCGTCATTATAGAGTGAATATAGTAATAAATGTACAAATTAATTTTAAGTGTTAATCAGACATGAAACGAAAAACAAGGAGCTTAACGATTGAGGCAAACTTTATAACTTTAACAAATTCCGCGAAATTGTATTTTTATATAACCATTAATGAAAAACTATGAAATACTTAAATAAAAAATGTAAAAAATAATGAATGAATAATAAACTAACACTAAACGCCTCTTGGATAGGGCTGCGAAAACTTTTTTCTATCTGAGGTAGGGTTTCACTACCAATTTTCTATTTGGATAATGTCTTCGTCTTTTATTTAAAAATAACTACAAATCATTGAAAGAATTTAATCAAATTTTCATTACGCAATTAGCGTGACGATCGATGCTTTTAAACATGTAAAATGGCACTGTATAGACTGCAAAACATGGAGATTAGGGCATGAAATACCGGAATTATTTTCATACCGGTATTGATACCGGTATTGAAATTACAATAACCGGTATACCGAAATTTCGGTATTATTTCGGTATTTTTAAATACTGCTAATAACTATTTAAATGATTCCAATAACGGTTGGTTAGTCTTGTTTGTGGAGGGCAATTAAAGCAATTTCCTACGCTACTCGTATATGGCAGAAACACTGAAACTATTTATCAACTTCCTAGAGTCCACAAAATGAAATAAAATAAAGGTAATTAAGAATAAAAAAGAAAACAGGTTATTTGATCCAACAATTGTTTTTATATTGTTTCATTGGCACAAATATCACAATCGGTAATAAAATCAGTCTTACTATCTAATGATAAGAAAACATTTAACAATTTTAAATACCTTTCTTAGTCACAGTATAAACTACAATTATGAACTATTGTTAAAACAAAATCAAATTGCAAATGAAAGTATCGAAAGTAATTATTCCAAAATAAATCAAAATGTAGGCGCAGGCTTAATTTAACTCAAGTATTCAAGTATTTTAATCAGGCAAATAGCGTTTGTTGCAAAATCGAACGAAGAAAACACAACGCGTCCAAACTGGCGTCGTTGAGCGATGATCTTATTTTTTTACAAATGTAACTTGCAGCTGAAAAGAACTTTTCTGATTCAACGCTCGTGGGAGGAATACTTAAGAATTAATTGTAAGCTGCGTCCGAAAACCTACCTCCCGTACCTCCCATTTTCATACAATGTCATTTCAATTCGAATTAATGTTTGAATGTGATGATAGATTTTTCTATTGCTTTATTAAGTTCCTTCCCCATCACAGAACAGTACCTGTGTCATCTTCACTTGTTTCCTTTTCACCAGAAGCATAAGCGGCAGCGGGTGAGCTCATCGCACTCCTGTTTTGTAGAGAGTTGAGAGTCTGTTCTTGCAATCGATGAATATGTTCAGTAATTGACGTAATCATTTCATCACAACTCATTCTAGGAAACTCTGGATGATTATCTCGGCGTATCTCTGCAATTTCTTTGAAATATACTGCAATTTTACAGTATCTTCATAAGAAGATACTGTAAAATTGCAGTCATAGGTTGTCGTATTTCCGATATGCGCTTTCTTAGAGCTTCCGCCAGAGATTTAGATAAACTTGTTTTTTGGTTATTTAATTTTCGTAGCATATATCTAAGGGCAGCTTCTGCAGTTAAAAGTGTCGCATCTCGTCGGCAAAGTGCTTTCACTGTCATCTTGACTATTTTCGGGCTCTTTTGAATGGAATGCAGCAATTCAAACACTTCTTGGGAGAACTTGACAGCAGAGTTTAAGTTTATCAGAGTATTTTCAATGCACGTCTTCAGTCGGTAAGTAGCCGGCAAAGATCAGCGACGATATGCATACAGTGTCTTGCGTAGTTGATTTTGAGTTTATTTTTCTACAATCCAGATTATTCGTGATTGAAGTCATATGAAAACTGAACGTATGAACTGTAGAAATCGAGCGTTCTGTAGTTTTTAAACAACCTTGCAAAAATAGATCACTTATTATGAAATACCGAAATACCGGTATTTTATCCTCAAATACCGGTCTTAAAAGTACCGAAAATTTTACCGGTATACCGGTATTTCGGTATACCGGTATACCGGTATTTCGGTATACCGGTATCCATGCCCTAATGGAGATATGTTAAAATTTGGACTTTCAACTATCTAATGGATCCAATAAAAACTACACAGTTTGTTTTGTATGTTGTGTGTAATGACAACAGTTATAAGAATGAAAATTTTAAACTAACTGGTTTGAGTCGATATCAAAAAAAGGAGGAGGTTCTAAATTCAACTGTATATTGTTTAGTTTTTTAGGTATGTTATACTATTTTACTATGTTTTTTTATATCACTTTCTTGTTTATCTGTCATTCCTGGTGGAATTTAGTAATTGATTTCAACTAACTTCGATGGAAATCGGATTACAATGCAAGAATATAATTTACAAAAACGTGGTAAAAATTACAAAAACAAATTTTAAAAATTTCACTTGCTCGTCAATAAACGTGAACCGAGTTAGTTTTTATCCCTCAAGTATAACCTAATGACACCTAATAATAAAGACACCAAATGCAAATTTGAAGGAAAAATTCCATCATTAACGGTGGAAAATTAGACTTCAGAAAACTATAAAAATCGAGTCGGGGCTTTCATTCTTCGAGGCAGCTTTGTTTTAGTGCCAACTCCAGAAGCTATTAAGTGGAAATTATTTTATACTTGATTAAAACTACTTTTACGGATTTTATCGCGTTTATTTTTACTTTTTATTTTTTAATTCCCGACGTTTCGAGCGCTTTCCAGCACCCATGGTCACGGGGGACTGAGATGACTGACGTCCCGATGTCATTGTTAAACCGGAGTACCTTCAGCTTTTTTTAATTATTGTTTATGGTCCGATCTATGCAAAATGAACTATGTCTTGAGGTCTTGCAGTGGTATGCTTGGGTTTAGTTTTAATTTTATTGATTATAGGATCCCAAGCAGGTGGTAGTACCCAGCCTCCTTCTCTATTGAAATTAGGATGTTTTTTAATTTCAATAGCCTCACGTATCATCCTTGGTAGGAATCGGTGTTCTTTCGCGAGGATTTGTGGTCTATCAAATCTGATGTAATGGTTGGGGCCGTCTAGAATATGATCACAAACTGCAGACTTCCCGGAACGTTGATGCTTCACATCAGCTATATGTTCTTTTACGCGGGTCATATAGCTGATGTGAAGCATCAACGTTCCGGGAAGTCTGCAGTTTGTGATCATATTCTAGACGGCCCCAACCATTACATCAGATTTGATAGACCACAAATCCTCGCGAAAGAACACCGATTCCTACCAAGGATGATACGTGAGGCTATTGAAATTAAAAAACATCCTAATTTCAATAGAGAAGGAGGCTGGGTACTACCACCTGCTTGGGATCCTATAATCAATAAAATTAAAACTAAACCCAAGCATACCACTGCAAGACCTCAAGACATAGTCAGTTCATTTTGCATAGATCGGACCATAAACAATAATTAAAAAAAGCTGAAGGTACTCCGGGTTTAACAATGACATCGGGACGTCAGTCATCTCAGTCCCCCGTGACCATGGGTGCTGGAAAGCGCTCGAAACGTCGGGAATTAAAAAATAAAAAGTAAAAATAAACGCGATAAAATCCGTAAAAGTAGTTTTAATCATGTGCAATGTTCGCGTAAATATAAGAAATCATTATTTTATACTTTTTAATTCTTTTTACGATTTTACTTTTTATTAAAAGTCAATTTATTTATCCGACGCCAACATTTAAATTAGCTAACAAGGTTTATGTATTATTTAGAATAACTTTAGTTTTTAAATATATTGATTAAAATATATTACACAGTGCAACCTCGATACAACAAATCGGAAGGAAACCAGTAAATATTCGTTATATCAAGTAATTCGTTGAACTAAGGTTTGTAATGTTGAGGTTAGGTTGGTCTAAAATTTGTTATAAAGAGGTAAAAAAATAGTTTTATTCACAACTTATACTAATAAACTTTATATAAAGGTTTTTGGGTTGACAAAAATCGTTAATTAGAGGTATTTATACTTTCTTGATAATTGTATGTTCGTTATAAAGACGTTGTTCCCAAGAAACGTTCGCAATGTAAAGGTATACGAGGGGTGATCCAAAAGTAATGATAATGAAAATAAAACACGGTAATTTAAGTTAAAATAATAATTTATTTTTCTACGTAGTCTCCTAACAAATCAATACATTTAGTCCATCTTTTTTTCTAAACCCAGGATTCCCTTTGAAAAAAATTCTTTGTCATGACCCTCCCAAAACGCTTCAACAGCGGCCATTACTTCGCTATCGTCTTCGAATTTATTGCCTCGGAGGCGTTCCTTGAGCCCAGGAAAGAGGTAGAAGTCACTAGGAGCTAGATCTGGCGAATATGGAGTGTGTTCGAGCAGTTCGAATCCCGTTTCTTGAATGGCAGCCATCGCAAATGCGGCTTTGTGAGCCGGTGCGTTGTCTTGATGAAACAGCACTCCAGCTCCCGTAATCTTCTTATTTGGTCTGCGTAGTAAGAGCCCGTAATAGTGGCTCCCTTTTCCAAATATTCCACCATAATTATGCCTTGAGCATCCCAAAAAACAGATGCCATAACCTTTCCCGCCGAACTTGAAACTTTGAATTTCTTTGGCGTCGGTGAGGAGGCTCGCTTCCAAGTCATCGATTGTTGTTTCGTTTCAGGATCAAAATGGTGGATCCAGGTTTCGTCCACAGTCACAAAACGGAACAAAAAATTTTCTTGATCTGCTTGGAACTTTTCGAGATTGACCCTCGAAATGTCAACTCGATTTTTCTTTTGCTCGTCGGTTAACATTCTGGGTACCCAACGCGCAGAGACCTTTTTCATATGCAACTCGTTCGCAAGGATTCTTTGAACGCTGCCATATGAGATCCCTGTGACCTCAGCTACATGCCTGATGGTCACTCTTCGATCTGCCAACACAACATCTTCGACTTTTTTCACGTTGTCTTCAGTGAGGGACGTGGATGGCGTCCTTCGCGATGTTCATCTTCAGTGGATGTTCTGCCCAGTTTAAACTCCTTGGCCCAGCGTGCAACTGTAGAATATGGAGGAGCAGAGTCCCCCAATGTTTCCACTAAGTCACTGTGTATGTCTTTTGAAGACATTTTTTTTCAAACAGAGGTACTTGATGACAGCTCTAATTTCGTTTTTCTCCATGTTGATGTTATCTCTTTGACAGTTCGTATTCAAATGAATGTATCTCCCGGAAATCGCGATCTATTTATATGATTTTTTTAGGCTGACGTAGTGAGTATATAAGCAAGCAAAAAATATTTTGTTTTGGATTTTTATGCGGACCTGAAGTATCCGATTATCATTACTTTTGAATCACCCCTCGTATTTTATATTGAATTTTATGGACAATTCAAGATCACGAAAAATTTGTTAAATCGAGGCAGTCGTTATATTCAGGTCCGTTATATTAAAGATGCACTGTATTTATTTAAATTAAGTGAAGAATTTTTAAATTCTCTTACGAAAGTTAAAATAATTCTTGGATATCTCGTTGGTAGCTTTAAATCGCTCGCCATTAGTCAAACAGCCCGACCTTAGTATTTGTCAAGGATTTTATGAAAGTAGATTTTCTTTTTATTCTTCCTACTCTACGCGATTCAACATTTACAAAGAATAAAGTCCTACAATTTATTTTTTTAATAACGCAGCAATGTTACCTTTTTTTTCTGTGATATTAATGTAACAAATTCTTAGAACCAATGGTAAAAATCTAGCTAAATCAAAAGAAGCCAACTCCGTTAGTGTCTCACACGTGCGTGTGTTACTCTTGATCTGATGTATCACAATTCCTTCAAATCGAAACATAGCCATGAGTATGTAACTTTAGCGACAATAATAAGATTTGTTACTATTACTTATTAAAAGTATTCCTAGGAATTTAAATTCTCTTTCTGTTTCTATACGAATGCCTGTCAATATACGGACATTGCATTTTTGTGCCGAACCGATAAAACCACTTTTGCCTTCATAGGCGAGTAGGCATAGGCCTCTTAATCGCGACAAAAAACTGTTCTTATGCCAACCGTGTAGTGGAGGTGTATAATATCCACTACACGACGTTGTCCCGAGAGTGTCGGATGAGGTGACAGAGGTATAAGGTTTCGAATCGACTTGCGAGACGAATTTCATTTAATTAATTTAATTCCATAAATACATTTTAAAATATACAAGACATTTTGTTTTCTTTTTGGTACGCGATGAATAACTTTCTTTTTGGTACACGATGAAAATTTTTCTTTTTGATACATTCAGTTTGTATATTGCGTACCCAAGTGATATGAAAAAAATTATACTGCAACGACTGGGCATAGAGCATAATTTTATATTCTCGGTAAAAACATCAGTTTATGTTACCCAAACTCCAAATAAATCCAATATTATATGTTTTAGTCTTCAGAAATAATAAGAGATTAAAGTTACCCTAAATTCAAGATATCCTTAAATGGTATCTCAAACGTCAATTTTAATAAAATGATAATAAAATCAAACTACTCTCACATAATTTTATTTCTCCGTTTGTAAAAATCTTTAAAAACTGTTCTATACTTTGTGACGAAGAATTAAATATCATTTTCATTTCATTTTCAATTTTCAAACGACAAAAAACAGTGGATTTTTATTTTCTTATGTCGAATAAAAAAAAGATTTAATTTCGTGGAATGTCACAAACCAATTACATAGGTCCTCTTACATGCAAATAAATTATATAAATCAAACCCTCTCACTAGAACTGCGCAACGGAAGCAATCAAAAATACAAGGGTTTCCGTATCAGAAATCAATAAAACGCCAAACCAATATGAAATTATAACCGTTTTGCAAAGAAAATATGTGATTTTATTATTATAATATCAATAAAAATGAAATTTAACAGTGGTAGAGCCACGCGGCAGCTTAGCTGTCGCACGTATGGGCCGGCTCAAACCGGGGTGGTACCACGACCTCACAGAATACCGGCGTGAAGTGGAAGCTCTGCTTCCGCGTTTCGTCTGGTGAGTGCAGGTGGCCGGAGGCCCAAATCCCCCCCCCCCATCAACATGGTAGCGGAATTAAATGATAGACTACCCCAGGAGGGTACCAGCACCCCTGGAGAATCCCTCGCTGAGCATCCACGACCATGTTTCTCCACTTCTGAGCGTGGGTGCTCAGGCTGCCCCGCGTATTCTGGGGGGGGCAATATTCCGCTCAAGACTAAAACTGCTCGGGGCAAACGGAACAACAAGACCAAGGCGACCCCTGCCACGCTGTCCGTGAATTTCTGCAATATCAGGGGACTTCACTCTAACCTAAACGCCGTCCACTACCATCTCGAGACGGCGAGGCCGGCTCTGCTCTTTCTGACCGAGACGCAGGTGTCCTCTCCGGCTGATGTCTCGTATCTCTCCTGCCCGGGGTACAAACTGGAACACTCCTTTGTGCCTCGGGCTGGAGTTTGCGTTTACGTCAGAGAGGACATCTGTTCTCGACGCCTCGGCAGACTTGAAGGTTCGGACCTGTCCATCCTTTGGCTACGCGTAGACAGCGACGACCATCCGCGCGTCTACGGGTGCCTCTATAGGTCCCATAGCGGTAATGCCGAAACAGACCGACTCTTCGACCACGTCCAAATGGCTGCAGATTTGTTGCTACAGCAGATCCCCTCCGCAGAGATCGTGATCCTCGGCGACTTTAACGCCCATCACGCCGAATGGCTCGGTTCACGTTTAACCGATCATGCGGGGAGATCTGTTCATGATTTTGCCTTGGCATATGGTCTGACACAACTGGTTACTTCGCCTACGCGGATTCCAGATGTGGAGGATCATGCACCTTCCCTGTTGGACCTTCTGCTGACCTCTCACCCGGACGGATATCAGATTTCCGTCGACGCCCCTTTAGGCTCCTCGGACCATTGTCTTGTCCGGAGTGTGGTGCCACTCACGCTGAAATCGCGGTTGCATTCTGCAGGCTGCCGCCGTGTTTGGCACTATAGGTCAGCCGATTGGGATGGGATGCGGTCTTTCTTTGCATCCTGCCCTTGGGGGCGGGTTTGCTTCTCGCCGGATGATCCCAACGTTGTTGCGGATTCTGTCGCTGATGTGGTACTTCAGGGTATGGAACTTTTTATTCCTTCCTCTGTGGTGCCCATTGGAGGCAAATCTCAGCCATGGTTTGGTCGCTCCTGTAAAATAGCATCATGCTATAAGCAGGAGTGCTACCGAGCCTGGGCTGACGCATCAGCGTCCAGGGATGTAAACACCAGCGCTCTAAAAAAGAAGTATAATTCCGCCTCTAGGTCCTTCAAGAGTCATTGCCAAGGCAAAGTCAGAGCACATAGGCAGAATTGGCGAGAGACTAGTTCGTCTTCCTTCTGGAACCCGTGCATTCTGGTCTCTCGCCAAGGCTGTCCAGGGGAATTTCTGTCAGCCATCTCTTCCATCTCTGCACAGGGAGGACGACTCACTGGCCCACACCGCAAAGGAGAAAGCCGATCTTCTAGGCTCTTTCTTTGCGTCTAACTCGACTCTCGATGACGGGGGGAGTACGCCGCCGACCATCCCGCGGTGTGAGTGCTCCATGCCGGAAGTGCAGTTCACTCAGCGTTCGGTTCGCAAAGCACTCCTCTCCCTGGACATCTATAAGTCGAGTGGGCCTGATGGAATCCCCCAATTGTGCTGAGGACGTGTGCTCCAGAGTTGGCACCGGTTTTAACGCGTCTTTTCCGGTACTCCTACTCCCTAGGCGTAGTCCCAAAATCATGGAAGACGGCTTTCGTCCACCCGATCCCTAAAAAAAGGCGACCGCTCAGACCCGTCCAACTACCGGCCTATCGCCATCACCTCCTTGTTCTCCAAAACAATGGAGTCCATTGTAAACTGCCAGCTCATGAAGTACCTTGAGGATCACCAGCTGATTAGTGACCGCCAATACGGTTTTCGCCGTGGTAGGTCAGCTGGTGATCTTCTGGTCTACCTAACTCACAGATGGGCGGAGGCAGTAGAGTCCAAGGGGGAGGCATTGGCCGTTAGTTTGGACATTGCGAAGGCCTTCGATCGGGTTTGGCACAAAGCGCTTCTTTCGAAGCTCCCTTCCTATGGGCTTCCCGAGAAATTGTGCGATTGGATCACCAGTTTTCTTGCAGATCGGAGCATCAAGGTCGTTGTAGACGGTGCAAGCTCCGATTGCAAGCTTATTAATGCTGGTGTTCCACAGGGCTGCGTGCTATCGCCAACGCTGTTTCTTCTGCATATCAATGATATGTTGCAAACCCGTAGCATTCATTGCTATGCAGATGACAGCACTGGTGATGCTCTTTACATCGGCCGAGCCAATATTTCTCGGGAAAACGTCTCTGAGTGCCGGGACAAACTTGTGTCTGAAGTCGAGTCTCTGCTGGACAGAGTCTCGGATTGGGGGCGACTAAATTTAGTCCAGTTTAACCCCCAGAAGACACAAGTTTGCGCGTTAACCGCTAAAAAGAACCCCTTTGTCGTATCCCCTCAGTTTCAAGGCACTCCCCTTGTTGCCTCAGCCAGTATCGGAATCCTCGGCGTCGACATATCGAGTGACGTGCAGTTTCGTGGTCACTTGGAAGGGAAGGCCAAATTGGCCTCTAAAAAGCTTGGCGTGCTCAGCAGAGCGGGACAGTATTTCATGCCGGCACACCGCCTGCAACTTTACAAGGCGCAGGTTCGGCCGCTCATGGAGTACTGTTCCCATCTCTGGGCTGGGGCTCCCCAGTACCAGCTCCTTCCACTTGACCGCATCCAGCGCAGAGCGGCTCGAATCGTCGACGACCGAGTGCTTTCCGATCGGCTCGATTCACTGGCGCTGCGAAGAGATGTTGCATCTCTTTGCGTATTTTATCGCATCTATCACGGGGAGTGCTCTGAGGAATTGTTCGGATTAATCCCAGCCGCCAAATTTCGTGAACGCACTACACGGCAAACGTCCCGATACCATCCACACCATCTGGATGCTTGGCGGTCCACCACTGTACGTTTCAAAAGGAGTTTTCTTCCGCGTACAACCTCTCTGTGGAATAATTTACCACCGGTGATTTTTCCGGACAGATACGACCTGGGGACCTTCAAGAAAAGAGCTTACTCCTTTCTAAAGGGCCGGCAACGCACCTGCAATTCCCCTGGTGTTGCGGTTGATCATGGGCGGCGGTAGTCACTTAACATCAGGTGAGCCACATGCTCGTTTGCCCCCTCTTCTATAAAAAAAAAAAAAAAATTTGCAAAAGTATCCGTTTTCGTTCTAGATAAATAGAAATCTAATTAGATATTTAGTTTGGGGGCTCAGACTTCGAAAAAAAAAGGGTGTTATACGTTTAACGTGTGTGTCTGTGGCATCGTAGCACCCGACAGATGAACCGATTTAGATCTAGTTCCTTTTTGTTTAAAAGGAGGCTTGATAGAGATTTCTTAGCTATAATTAAAAAAATCTATTCCAGCCGTTTGAAGATAATTAGCTCTTTTTGTTTCAAGGGTTTTTTATACGTCGTAGAGCCACGCTGCAGCTATATTACGGTTGTAGCGCTAATGGATCGGCTCGACCGGGGAAGGACCACGCTCTCACAGAATACCAAAGTAAAATAGCAGCTTAATGCTGCTGTATTTCGTATGGTGAGTGTTGAGATCCGGAGATCCTTTTTACTGGAAACGAGGCATTCCATCTTATTCCTCAGGGGTGATAACGCATATGCGTTTTGATTCTTAATCGAGGATAAATATAGATGTCAATGGGCCACAGTATCCACTTACCATCAGGTGGACTAAGTGCTCGTTTGTCACCCTTATTCCATAAAATAAAAAAAGTTATAATGAATGCTACTAAACCTAAACTGCTATATCAAAAGGTTAAGGGTTAAAGGCAAGGTCACATTACGTGAGAGTAAGTTTAAAAAAACTTTGACTGCTTGATTTAGGACAGATTTATACATCGTTATAAATGTTATCCGTCGAATAGTTCGTAGCTTGAGACATTAAAAGTCAAACAAACTATTTTATTCATACGACTGTAACTTTAATTTGTTTATGTTGCGTTTTATCCTATGAATAAATTTTGTTTATCAAGCACCCTTGACGTTGTTCCAAGATCGGCTGTGCTGTGGCCGAGTGAGAATTGATAGATTTATTTTATTTATATTTAATACTGGTCCAGCCGACAGTGTTAGAGACGACTAGAGGAAATACCAGAAAATAACTTCCGAAGGGTAGTGATATAACTATCTCGTGTACGACAGACGCCCCGACCAGCGTCAGGAAGCAGCGTCACAGACGCGAGACGCATAGTCCTTTGGGGTATATTCCGAAATACAACCCAGTACACTGGCCAATGCAAATGTCGTCATAAATCGACGCCATATTGGTGATTCGTTGTATCGAATATGGTGGAACACGGCGTCAATTAATGACGTCATTCGCATTCGACAGTGTACTGGGTTGTATTTCGGAACATACCTTTGGACTGTATTTCGGTCACATTGGCCAGTCTCGACGGCGACCAGCCATCTGTGCAATACAGGATTATAGTACACAAATGTAGCACAAGTGCAGTCTCTATTCCCTCACTTTCGTAGTCCGATGGGACGGCAATCCGACACAATTGGAAAGATCAGGCGAGGGACCAACGACTTCGCGTGCTTTCCGCGGCACGGCGGAGAAACACCGCCAACTTCCTGACCTCGGACTGAGAATATCTTTTGCCGCCTGCCACACGTGGCAATTAAAGCAAATCCATAACACCCACGTTCTTTAGATTAATTAAAAACTGATAAATAAAAATAAGAAAAACAACGCGTCAATCGTCCGAAACTTTCGTAGTGCGTGCCAATTTTCTATTGCCTTAAATTAATAGAAAAAATCACGATACTAGATAGTAGCAAATATTTTCGATTTAACAAATTATGTTGAGTTTTGGGATATTATTCTCAATATATCTAATAACATAACCTTATTTACAAATAGTGTGTTCGGAGACCATTACCCGCTTTGGGACTTATATGAGTGATATATAAGTCATCAGGGGTTTTGATAAGACTCAAGTAAAACCGAGGAATTCACTCGTAGAGACCTCGTAACTTAGATATTTTTAAATAAAAGATTTTAAGTGAAACTCTTAGACAAAGTTATAGTATCCGCCAATGTAAGAGTAAAGTACATAGTTAGTTATAAAACAAATACAATCAAAAGCAAGTTTGAAATCGTGTGTAGTCGCATGTTTTTTTTTTTAATATCTCATAAGCTTTTCTATAAATCTGAAGTACACGCGTAAAATCTACATTGATTCTTAACGATGAGACAAATATGGGGTGTGTTCCGTTATACACTGTGATCACAGTAAGGTGTGACGTCAATTCAGTATACTCTAAAGCCGTTACTTTTTAGTTTGCTGTACTGGTTACTGTCTAAAACGGAACGTGTCCAGTATACTGTTATCTCCATTTTTCGACAGTGTTTATTAATGAAAATATTGTTTGAATGTTGTTTCTTTTAAAACTTAATGTGCGAGTTTATTTGTATAACAATATTAATAAATAATAATAACAATCTTTCGTGGAAGCTGTTAAATCTCTAGGCGCTGAATTATGCTTTTTGATAACGTGATCAAAGTACTGAAGAGCACTTTACCTCGAAAGCGCCAGTGCTCACAGTACAAAAATGGCGGCGATTTATGACTTCATATATTTCCCTTTTTCATATATTTAGGGTACTGCGACAGTATACTGGACATAACGGAACGATTTTTTCTCCAGTGAGAGCACTGAACAATGCCCGCAGTGTATATCGAAACACGGCCATGATCACGGTTACACATCATTCACCCACCTGTCAAAACTAGCTTATAGATTGAAGTGCTGTGACATAAGATTTCTCGTTCCAGCCACAAGAGTTTGAGAAGCAACAAAGCTGTTTTGTTTTTGTTTGAACAATGCTGTCACTACATATAGTTGCAACGTACTCACAGTTTTGTTCCACTTTCATACGGGCGCCGTTCAGGGAACAGATAAGTTTTTTTTTTGTTTGAAAATTCAACTATGATTTCTTATATTTGCGCAAACACTACACATTGGATTAAACTATTTATTCGGATTTTATAGCGTTTAATTTTAATGTTGATGAATTAACAATGACTGTTCCAGGTCTAGATTTGTCCGTGTGCAATTTATATGTATGTCCTCGGTACACGACTCCTTGGATGTACCGTTTTAAAAATTAAAAAAGTAAGTCTTTCACGCAGAATATAATTATGAAGAGGAAGTTTATGTTTATAAGTTATTTATATTAATCACATCCGAGTGAGAAGTGATTCATACAATACAATCCAATCACTTCTACTGAAATTGTCTGCCTGATAACACGTAATTGATAAAAGTATATTTGTAGACACAATACAAAATTTTAATAATCGACGAATTAAAATTCAAGGAATGACATATCTAGACGTAAATTAAAAGATCCTCAAAGAATTCCTCTGAGAACAAACGGCCAGCAGACATCAAAGTTTGTGAAAATCGGTAGTGTTCATATTAAACTATGATTATGTATAGAAAGCGACTCCACTAACCCCGTTCTATATTTTTTTAAATAACGGCAATTTTTAATGCAGTTAAAAAAATTACACGATATTATTTTAGTTTTGTTGAAACTACGAGTATTTAATATGTACTGCAGTATAGTGACTCGTTTTAACTTTCATTCACTAACCTAATTCGATAATTACAAATTATTACTCAAAATCAAACAAGTTGATTCTTTCTTCTTCTACTTTTTCTTTTTGTGGCGGTTTGGTAACATTCGCCAATGACGTATGTGTGGAAAATGAAAGCTTATGAGTTTAATTAAAATAAGAGTCTGCGATGATACAAGGATTCAGTATTCCTCCTAGAATTTTGACAAATCTATCTGTTGAATTACCTAGAACTACCTACATGACGACACATGCCGACTACATGACAAACACTGGTGTTAGACGTATATTGCACGCTCATGCAGGCTGTCAGTTTTACAACAATCACGGATTAACGAATAACCTACCGTGTAATGCAGCGATTGACGCCTGCATGAGCGCGTAATGTACGCCTATCAGTCACCATCCGTTTTTTATCAATCATGATTGATAGAATTGCTTGACGCCTGCATGAGCACGTAATGTACGCCTATCAGTCACCATCCGTTTTTTATCAATCATGATTGATAGAATTGATTGACGCCTGCATGAGCGCGTAATGTACGCCTATCAGTCACCATCCGTTTTTTATCAATCATGATTGATAGAATTGCTTGACGCCTGCATGAGCGTGTAATGTACGCCTATCAGTCACCATCCGTTTTTTATCAATCATGATTGATAGAATTGCTTGACGCCTGCATGAGCGCGTAATGTACGCCTATCAGTCACCCTTCGTTTTTTATCAATCATGATTGATGGAATTGCTTGACGCCTGCATGAGCGCGTAATGTACGCCTATCAGTCACCATCCGTTTTTTATCAATCATGATTGATAGAATTGCTTGACGCCTGCATGAGCGCGTAATGTACACCTATCAGTCACCATCCGTTTTTTATCAATCATGATTGATAGAATTGTTTGACGCCTGCATGAGCGTGTAATGTACGCATATCAGTCACCATCCGTTTTTTATCAATCATGGTTGATGGAATTCATAGACGCCTGCATGAGCGTGTAATGTACGCCTATCAGTCACCATCCGTTTTTTATCAATCATGATTGATAGAATTGCTTGACGCCTGCATGAGCGTGTAATGTACGCCTATCAGTCACCATCCGTTTTTTATCAATCATGATTGATAGAATTGTTTGACGCCTGCATGAGCGCGTAATGTACGCCTATCAGTCACCATCCGTTTTTTATCAATCATGGTTGATGGAATTGCTTGACGCCTGCATGAGCACGTAATGTACGCCTATCAGTCACCATCAGTTTTTTATCAACCACGGTTGATGGAATTCATAGACGCCTGCATGAGCGTGTAATGTACGCCTATCAGTCACCATCCGTTTTTTATCAATCATGATTGATGGAATTGCTTGACGCCTGCATGAGCGTGTAATGTACGCCTATCAGTCACCATCCGTTTTTTATCAATCATGATTGATGGAATTGCTTGACGCCTGCATGAGTGTGTAATGTACGCCTATCAGTCACCATCCGTTTTTTATCAATCATGATTGATAGAATTGCTTGACGCCTGCATGAGCGCGTAATGTACGCCTATCAGTCACCATCCGTTTTTTATCAATCATGATTGATAGAATTGCTTGACGCCTGCATGAGTGTGTAATGTACGCCTATCAGTCACCATCCGTTTTTTATCAATCGCGGTTGATGGAATTCATAGACGCCTGCATGAGCGTGTAATGTACACCACAGAATCTTATTAGTATGTTAAAAGTGACAAGGATTTAAAGTTTCATGTTATCAATATTAATAAAATCACATAAAATATACCACAAAAAGTTGATTCTTCTTGAAAATCAAAATAAACTTTTAGTAAAAATATCGACTATAAAAACAAAACAAATGAAAATAATCTCCACACAATAGCTTTTAAAGTTGGTGATTAGAGATAGCGTATTAAAGCACCGAAAAAACAACTGGAATGTCGTCTTCTTAAATATTTAAATTATATGTTAAACTACTATTTTTTCGCTTTTAGAAATGGAATTTTTTCTTCAATTTTATACGAAATTACTCCTGAAGTACAACGTATCTGATTCAAAAAAGAATCATTGAAATCGGTCCAGCTGTTTCCGAGAAATCAGCTAACATACATAAAAAAACATACACGTAGGATATAGAACCTTGTTATTTGAACTCAGTTAAAATGCAGACAACGTATAACATAACGTCATTCGTTTACCTTTCCGAAATAACCCACGACATTCTAGCTAACTAACCTTCTTACTTACTACTTACTTATTACTTACTATACTGTAGTGACCCAAAGTGGTTCTTGGCCTCTAATATTAAATAACGTTATTCCTTCATATCCTGCTCTCGATCTGAAGAAAACTCTCTTCAGTCGTTTATCTAAAGGGCATTCAGGCTCTATGCATCTCATCACTCCATCGATAACTTGGACATCTAACCAGTTGCTCCAACAGATAGTGTTTTTACACATATGAAGCGATAATTGAACTTACTATCCATCTGATGGTACTGCAGTCTATAGCTAAAACTTTTGCGATAGCAATAGGTAAGAGGATGTGAATTAACTATTCGGACTACTGAGCTACTCTACCTACCTAGGCTATACTTTGAGGTAGGTAAGTATAAAAACCTACTTCGAAGTAAAATATAGTAAGTAACCTAGCCTAATCCAAGGTATGCCTCTTTCGTTCTACGTTTTTTCATTCTGTCTAAATGTCGGAGTCACCGAAGTCTGCAAGATTTTCATTTCACCGATTACGTAGGGCTCGTCGACCAGAACTATTTCTTCATTCTTTTTCTTTACCCTCTAACTTCTATCTTCGTCTTCAGTTGACCTGAGAAATGTTTCGAACTCCCGAAATTTCAAACTTTAATTACTAGCACGGCTAGCACAAATAACTTCATTTAAAATCAAAGAATTATCGTTCTACTTAAATAAGACGCTTTCTCAATCCTTGTAATCATCTGTGGCACAAATTACCTTCTGTCTTTGAAGTTAAATGAGAACCCCACTGACCTGTATCTGGAACATGGAGATGGTGTCGTCCAGCATGTGCACGCGCACGGCAAGCATTTTGCCGCCTTTCTTGGGCGTGGCGGGGGGAGTGCGCGCGCCGCCGGCACCGTCCACGCCCGCCGGTGTGCTCGCCGAATGGTGCATGCGACCTAGTCCAAATATGTCGTTAAATCACTAGAAGAATTATCCAAATTACATTAATGGTAGTTTTAGGCCCGGTTTCCACCAAAGCAGAGAGGAGAGGAGACGAGACGAGATGTGTTTGAATAAACCAATCCGATTTCGTTATTTCCACATCTCTTCTCCGCTTAGCTTCGGTGGAAATGAATCAAGCGGAGAGTAGAGGAGATGTCTCATTTTTCTATAGAATTTTGTGCGGTGAGCGAGCTAGCGGCGCGGCAAAGCGGAGAAGTGTCTAGTCAGGCGGCTGGGCTGGGCCGGGCGGCGCACGAGCTTGCGCACCCCGCTGTCTTCTTGCAGAACCTATGTTGCCGTCGATAATTTAAATATTGAACAATTAATTGTGTTTATTCAACCTCTAATTTCTCTTCCTTAAGCAAATTCAAATACAACTTTTGTAATGACATGACATCTTCCTTTAGTAGATAGAACTTGACTGGTTTCGATCTCTTACTTCTCTTCGCTTTGGTGGAAATAACCTGGCAGCTTTGAAGCACATCTCCTCTCGTCTCCTCTTCTCTCCGCTTTGGTGGAAACCGGTTCTCACGTGGCAGACCCAAGCTGCCGCTATATTATGGTTGTAGCATATCGACCGAGGTAGGACCACGCACTCACAGAATACCAGCATAAAACAGCAGCTTAATGCTGATGTGTCTGGTGAAAGTTCAGAACCGGAGAACCTCTTTACTGGAAACGAGGCATTCAATCTTAGTCTTCGGAGGTGATAGGTAGAAGTCTATGGGCCACAGCAGCCACTTACCATTAGGTGAACTATGTGCTCGATTGTTACCTCCATTCTATTTAAAAGAAAATGGCCAATAAAACCAACATTGAGCACAGTGCACTGGACACACAAACATTACTGATTTTTGAAATTGTAAGGAGAGTGTGGTGAATTTGCAATGCTATACCCAAATACAGATTAACAGACTTGTTGACATTCCATTCATTCATTCTGACTGCTGATAAAATCTAACGCCGGCCTTACCATGATACTTAACATTGGATTTTAGTGGCATCTGAACCGGGGTCGAACCCTAGATTTCAATGCGCTTTCTATGACAATATATTTCATTTATAACAAATAAATACAACGATGGTTAAAATAGTGATTTTTATTTTGGAGGATAGTATTATTCCATTTTCTGCAATGGCGTCTTTGCCTCTATAAGACTAATAAAGTAAATAAACGTTATATTATATTATATTTCAGGTTTATAATTATTTTTTAATCCACTAAACTTAGTAGTAGTTCTTTGAACAATCTAGAAATCTAGATAGACAACGGCGTGCGACTTAACAAATTCGAATGACAGCCATTCAAGACTCCGCGCCCTAATAAAAAGGTTTATTTTATATTATTTAATAAATAATTATTATCTATCACCATGTACTAGTCTGCAGTAGTTCTAAGCTTTAAATTTATTTATTTTTAATTTATTTAAAAAAAGTGTAATAGTTTGTCGGCTGTTTTAAGGTTAAAGTAAAATTGATTAATATTAATATTTACTTCTGTTATACATATTTATTTTATTATTTTTTATTATTATTTTTGTCTTGTTAATATTTATTACCTAATGAAATATGTATTTACCAATCAAGTCATTATAATTATTCGAATTGAACTATATAAAAACAGAATAGAAATTGACAAATCTAAAGTTTAATCTAAAGAAAAATTTATATAATAATTAGTACCCAGTTGACCGAGCTTTGCTTGGTATTTTTCGCTCGATTTTTTTTTAATTCGTGTGTTTTGGAAATTATATTTAGATACAAATTACATAGTGATGAAATACGAATAATATTTTTTGATCTTAGCGACATAATAGAAAAAACTGAACTCGTTATTTGAATAAAAAATCATGAGTGCAATTAGTTTAATTTAAATTTTCGTGTTTTTAAAAAATACTAAAAAACTAAAAAAAGGGCTCGAAAAAATAGATTTTCTCAAAAAAGAAAGGATCTTGAAAAAAATATTTAAAAAGTCGGTCGGTCGGTCTGGGCTCGAACCATGGTATTACGATTTTGTGACCGCCCAATATACCAATTAAGCTATTTGTAATCATTAATAAACTGTCAAAATTTACCTAGCGATATTGTAGCAGTTTTTCATTGCCTAAAAACACGGACAAAAAGACATTTTCTAAAAATAAATCCTAGCTAGATCGTTTTATTGCCCCCGAAACTCCCTGCACACAAAATTTTATGAAAATCGTTAGAGCCGTTTCCGAGATTCCGATTATATATATATATATATATATATATATATATATATATATATATATATATATATACAAGAATTGCTCGTTTAAAGGTCATCATCATCATCATCATCACAGCCCTTCACAAGTCCACTGCTGAACATAGGCCTCCCCCAAGTAATGCCACAAAGCACGGTCCTGAGCCACCTGCATCCATCGACTTCCTGCATATCTTACCAGGTCGTCACTCCATCTAGTGGGGGGTCGCCCTACACTACGCCTACCGGTACGAGGCTGCCACTCGAGAACCTTTCTTCCCCATCGGTTATCGGTTCTTCGAGCTATATGGCCGGCCCATTGCCACTTCAGCTTACTAATCCGTTGGGCTATGTCGGTCACTCTGGTTTTACTGCGGATATCCTCATTTCTGAGTCTATCACGCAGAGAAACTCCGAGCATAGCCCTCTCCATAGCTCGCTGAGCGACCTTGAGCGTCCTCATACGGCCAGCAGTGAAGGACCACGTCTCTGATCCGTAAGTCATCACTGGCAACACGCACTGGTTGTACACTTTAGTTTTCAGAGATTGAGGTATACCTGACGAGAAGATATGTCGTAATTTCCCGAACGCTGCCCAGCCGAGTTGAATCCGTCGATTCACCTCTCGGTCGAAGTTGGACTTACCTAGTCGGAATATTTGTCCCAGGTAAACGTACTCGTCAACAACTTCGAGCATAGTGCTCCCAACAACTATCGGCATAGGTGTGACATGGACATTAAACATAATCTTTGTTTTGTCCATGTTCATCTTAAGACCTATCCGTTGGGAGGCACTATTGAGGTCATTGAGCATAGTGCTTAAGTCCTCCAGCGATTCTGCCATAAGGACTATATCGTCGGCAAATCGAAGGTGAGTGATGTACTCGCCATTGATGTTAATACCGTATCCTTTCCAGTCCAGTAGCTTGAAAACGTCTTCCAAAGCAGCGGTGAAGAGTTTCGGGGATATAACGTCACCCTGTCTTACACCTCTCTGCAGTTGGATAGGTTTCGAGCTCTGGTTCTGTACTCGGATAGCCATCGTAGCCCTACTGTACAAACACTTCAGCACTTCGATATACCGACAGTCAACTTGGCACCGCTGAAGGGACTGCAGCACCGCCCAAATTTCGACGGAATCGAAGGCTTTCTCATAGTCCACATACGCCAGGCAAATTGGCAAATTGTACTCTTCAGTCTTCTGTACAATCTGCCGCAGGGTATGTATGTGGTCTATGGTACTGAAGCCTTTTCGGAAACCGGCTTGTTCGGGAGGCTGGAAGTCGTCGAGTCTGCGTGCGAGACGATTCGTAATGACTCTCGAAAACAGCACGTAGACGCGGCTCAGAAGGGAAATCGGTCTGTAGTTCTTCAAGAGAGCGTTGTCGCCTTTCTTAAAGAACAAGACCACCGCACTTCTGCTCCACGCCTCTGGAGTAGTGCCACCATGGAGGACGGAATTGAAGAGCTTCTGAAGGACTTCAAGTACCGGTGTTCCACCCGCTTTCAGAAGCTCCGCTGTAATTCCATCCTCGCCTGGGGCCCTGCCGTTTTTAAGGTGCTGGAGAGCCATTCTAATCTCGCTTAGACTGACGTCCGGGATATCATCGGAATAGTGTCGGATAAGACTTGCTCTTGGATCGTTACTCACACTTGCGTGTGGCTCCAACGATGATGTGTACAGCTGCCCATAGAACCTCTCAATCTCACTCAAAATCTCAGGTGTCCCGGAAACGATGCTGCCACACTCAGTCTTCAGTCTTGACAGTTGGCTCTTTCTGGCAGACAGATCTCTGGCAAAGACTTTGGAGCCCTGGTTCCGCTCGATCGCTTCTTTAATACGAGCAGTATTAAAGTTGCGTAAGTCTCGCCGCATGCATTTGGAGATCTGTCTGTTCAGTTGCCTGTATGCTGTCAAATCTGTTGACGATTGCAGCCTCATCTCCCGTCTAACAGCCATGAGATTAAGAGTGTGATCGGAGAGTTTTTGTGTTCTTCTGCGGCGGGTCTTGCAGAACTTAGCTCCGACCGCATGGACAGTTTCCACGAGCTTGTCATTCATATCGTCCACTGCATTGCAATCTTGTAGGCACTGAAAGCGGTTGTGTAACTCGAGCTGAAAGTTTTCGGGATTTTGGATTAGAGCACGAGGGGGGACGGAGCGTTGACTTCATTAGACGAGACCTCTCCAACTTAACGTTTAGGTTCAGTGTGCCTCTAACCATTTGGTGATCGCTGCCAGTTTTCACCCTTGCGATCACTGAGACATCACTGAACAGTTGGCGTCTGGTCGTCATAATGAAGTCAATCTCATTTTTTGTCGAACCGTCGGGGCTCGACCAGGTCCACTTCCTGTGGGGCCGCTTCTGAAAGAAAGAGTTCATCATAAAGAGTCCCTCTTTCTCCATAAATTCGGCCAGCTGCTGGCCCCTTCGGTTCCGTTGCCCTACTCCAAATTTCCCTAACTTCAGCTCACCGTTTTCTCTTGTGCCTAGTTTTGCGTTGAAGTCTCCCATCAACACCGTGTAGTGGGTTTTGGAGGAATGTATGGCTTTGGAAATATCCTCATACATTTCCTCCACCTCCTCATCGGAATGTGCCGACGTTGGTGCGTAAACCTGTATGACCTTCAGCGAATACCGTTTGGTGATTCTGAGTATCAGGTACGCGACCCTCGTCGACACACTCTCAATCTGTACAACGTTGTTGACGAGAGACTTGTGGACGATAAATCCGACACCTCCTTGGGACAGATGGTCGCCCTCCCGGTGATAGAACAAGTTGCCGGATTCGAGAATCACCGTGTCCTCCCCCTCTCTTCGGACCTCGGATAATCCTATAATACTCCAGCGCAACTTGTCTATCTCTTCTTCCAGCTCCAGGATCTTCTCGTCAGTCCTCAGTGTGCGTGCGTTAAATGTTGCCAGGTCGAGTCGTCGTAGGTGGCAACCGAACCTCCACCGGAGATTCTTAGCACCCCCTGCCCCGCCGTTACCATGGTCGCCACCGTAGCCAGGAATAGCGGGGCCGCCGGGGACTGGGGGCCGTCTATTTGTGTAATTGTTCATGGGGGGTATATTGCCATAGTTGCCACGCTTGGCGAGCGGGTTGGCAACCGCAGTTTTTTTTTGTCGTACAGTTGCTGTTATCAGGAAGATGCTGCTGCCCATCTCCTGCCTGTCTCCCTCTGTCGCCTCTTACGACACCCACGGGAAGATATGGGGTAGTGGATATTCTTAACCGCCACTACACGGCAGTTTAAAGGTATAGGATAGGATTTATAAGACAATACTCACGAAATACTTAAGCCAATCTCTGCCTTTATAACAAGAAAGCTGGCATACACGGACTATAGATTTTACTGTATGTAACGTCCGTCCGAAAAATGGTCTGATTTACCCCAAAGTCGTGCCTAAGGAGGATATACTCCAAAAATAAAAGTACGTAAAGTAAAGTAAGTAAATGTAGACTAAGCGTCAACTACGTCTTCGCACCTAATGCGATCGTAACATTAACATGAGAGCGATCTCTATTACATAAGACATATAATCGGTAGGCACATAAACTTAGGAGTAGTATAGTCAACGTAATGAAAATATTTCTCTTATAACCACCAATGAGTCTAATGTGGTATCTAATAAAAGTGTACTACATTCATCATCGCCAACACGTAGCACTCGAATTTTGTGAACGTCTCCAAAATAGCGACAGCAGTATCAAACATTTGAAAACCATCAGCATGCAGCCCAAAGGCTGATTTAATTTAAGTCCTTCAATTTTCTAATCATATTTTGGTCATTTATTGAGGGCTTTGAGATTTAAAAACTTAAAAACAAGAGTGCACAACCAGTGCTTGTTGCCAGTGACGACATATGAATCTCAGACGTGGTCCTTTACTGCTGGCCCTATGAAGAAGCTGAAGGTCGTTCAGCAAGCTGTGGTCGGAATTGTTCCGTGTTAAAGACTTCGTAATAAGGATGTCCGCAGGAGAACCGAAGTAACCAACCTAACCTAACGGATCGGCCGGCTATATAGCTCAAATCACAAAAGGAAAAAAGGTTCTCGAGAGATAACTTCGAGAGGTGACGTCCCACTAATAGAGTGACGAGCTGATACGAGAGCAGGTAAGTGATGTATGCAGGTGGCTCAGGATACGCTTAGCGTCATTTCATAGTGGATGTCTATGTTCAACAGTGGAATTGTGATGGGCTTTCATGATTATATGAAGTCCGTCAACACACATTGGAGCAGAGCAGCGAAGTATTTGTTGTTTTATATTAAAAAATACAAATGTGATGTAGGTACAGTACAATTTTAATGACTGTCTCGTTGTTCTAGTGGTTGTAGTAGTGCAACTGATCATGAGGTCCTGGGTTCGAACCCTGGGTTGAGCCAAAAAATCAATTATTGAGTTTTTCTGTCAAGAAATTCTCAGCAACTGCCCAAAGTAAGGAAGTTGGCAGTGTCTCACCCCCATGCTTCGGAAAGCACGAAAAACCGTTGGTCCTGCGCTGCGCCTGATCTCTCTCCGGTCGTGTCGGTTCTCCGTCCCATCGGATTATAAGAGTGAGAGAATAGAGTGCACCTGTGCTTGCGCATACAAATGGACAATATAATCCTGTCCTGAGCCGATGGCTAGTCTGCGATGAGACTAGCCACCGTGACAGATTTATTCTAGAGGATATTATTACAATTTTAATATAAAAGGAACCTACCTGGTAAAGTATGGTATCCTATTGTGGACAGATGTCCAGTGGAATTACAGCTACCAGGTGGGAGCTCAGAATCCATCATATTGCTGTCTTGTTATTCTGCTGCAATTCCGAGACCCATTGACAGGGGCTAAGTGCCATTATATGAATTACAATTGACATCCGCAACAGTTCAGACTATTTTTTAATCTGCAGACAAGTAAAAAATTAAGTTATCAGTTATCGAAATAATGTTAATCTTTAATATTCATTAAAATTAAAAAACAAAATAATTGCTAGGGTGGGTGTACCAGTCCCACAGCAGGAACCAGTAGTAGAACATTTCAATTTTCAAATATTAACCTTCTTTTGAATTTCCTATATTTTTTTTTACATTTGGTAGCTTGGCCGTACTTCTACCAATCATGTATTAGTAATAAATAAAAATACAATTTGAAACGACAATTGTTCACTTCTTTTACTTAGCACATGTATGACAGTACTTTATTTTAACCTTAATAAATCTTTGTTCATATCTATTATTGTAACCTATTTTTGAGTTAACTGCATAATATAATGAATATATCAATAATATTATATATTATTTTATCAGAAAATTCGAGCTGAAATCAATAATTGTCATTGGTAAACCATTGGAACACAAATTCTATGATTTTCTAGTAACATTCCATTTGGTCAACAACTGGTGAGTAAGCTCTTTAATACATTTCTTATTTTTTCTTTTACTTTTATATTCACTTAGATACTTCAATAAATTTTTAAAAGTAAACTTGTCAAAAATACACAATTTGCCAGTGGTTTATTACTAGTAATATCTATACTACGAGTTTGTTCCACTAATTGACCACCTACACTTTTTTTACAAACACAATGCCACCAAGTAGAACTTTTTTTAATATAAGATGGCATAAAAGCGATAGAAGAAATAAGTAAAAGCGCGAAAGTTAGAGAAACATGCCAAAAATATAATATTCTGTAACTGTCATAAATAAAATGAAACTGAAAAACAAAACATTGTGATGAGCCTTGCAGCATTAATAATTACATCTATGATTTAAAGTCACAGCTCCATGGCTTAGCAATGAGTTACAGCCCTAAGAGACGCGGGTTCGAATCCCACACGTAAAAAGTATTTGTATGGCCTACAAGTAATTGTCCGGGTCTGAATGTTTTTTTTTGTGAAATTTATGTTTGTAGGCTGCCCCCACGATACAGTAGAAAATCCTAGTGTAGAGGTAATGTTTTCACAAAGGAAAAAAATGTTGTGATGATTAATGATGACAAAACTTAATTGAGTTCATGAATATTAATAATAAATGTATTCTTCATTTAAAGCATTCATTGTTTTTACATATATTATATTACTGGTACAATCTGGTCAACCTTAAGCATGTTGTGACTTGCCACATTAATTTTTAAATAAAAATAAACTTAATAGCTATTATATAAACTTAATAATATAAATTGAAATAAGCCACATGATTATATGGTAAATAAAGAGTATGATTATATATTTTGTGCAATGATTGTTGCAATAATTCAATAACATCATCAAAATTTGTTTCAAAATGTTGCCAATTGATTTGTTACTTGTGCACCCACCCTATACAATAACTTTTATTATGTTACACAATTTTACTATAGTGCAAAAAATATTGGACACCACAAAAAGTTAAAGCAATAAAGTGCAATAAAAGTAAAATTTCATAACTAATTTTGGGCTGAATGAAATAATTCAACTGGGGCAAGTCGGAGATAAATTAAAAATAATCTATATCAGTTTCCATTCTTGGATTTATTATTGACATATTATTTTAATACAAATGATGGTAGTTTGAACTAAAATTCTTATGAGTTTGTAAATGGTTCCTAATGAAATATTTGTCAAACCCTGTTATATCTAAAACTTCAATGCATATAGCGGTCTATTTGAAGAGATATTTACAAATCAAAGCAACCTTCAAGTCATTGAGTGCATCATCCCCAATATCTGTGTAATGGGTGGGATAAATTGAAAGAAATTATGCAGCGTGAGCCAAACTGTCATTTTGTTCAGAATTCAAGTTAATGTAAAGATGTTAATAGACATCAAACATTATGTTTCCTATATAACTTGCGTATACAGTCAAACCTGGATAAGCAAGAGTTCAAGGCAGCACAATCTCATTCTCGCTTATAGAGGTTTCTCACTAACCGGAGTTTCTCACTAATGCAGATACATGGGTAGCGTTTCTCTCTTATAGAGGTACGCAGCAATAACAAGTCACAGCAAGAACGAATGTAGTAAATATGTAATATGATAAAATTGTGATAATAGATCTTCCTATTATCGCAATTTTATCATATTATATATTTAGAACTTATTTACACTTAAAAAAAAATCCGTCAATTTCGTTTGGGTTTCTGTTTTTGTATTTTGAATGTTTTTCTCTAACTCATAAACTTTGTCGAATATTGTTTGATTAAAAACCGCCGCATATTTAAAGTAAAGTACTGATGGACCGACTCCAATGCATTTAAAGCTAGCTTTATTGGAATGATCTTTATTTCTGTTTCTGGAATCTGTGCCTCGTCTTCACTGTCATTTCTAGCAATACAGGTGTTCATACAATTCTTAACGATATCATCGTCAGTTTGTTCTCCAGCGGAAGTTACGTCGTCGTCAATTTGAACGAAATCTTCGAAGCTCGGCATTAACATATTGGATCTGTAAGACACAAGCTTAGTCCATTCCTCGCTGCTAGGTCGAACTTGAACATCATTTTCTTCTGGCAGGTCTTGCTCATCTGTACTTTTCACTTATAGTGGTATAGATAAGTAGCAGTCTCACTTATGGAGGTCCATGAGGGAAAAACGACTCTCTCTTACAGAGTTTTCTGTTTCTCGCTAATAGAGGTTTTGGGAACTTAAAATGACGGGTCGGGTCGGGCGGCTATTACTCTCACTTATAGAGTTTTCTCACTTATCCAGTTCTCACTTACCCAGGTGTGACTGTATAAAGTTTTAAACAAATATATAAATGGTGGACTACTTAGACAAAGTGATTAAAGAATATGGCTTAGGTTCTCATGACAGTTTTGTAAGGAAAGACAAATGAATCTATAATTCAAATAACATCAAAATGTTGTCAGTATAGTGAAAATTAGGCCAAACTGTGGGTAAAGATTTGTGTAAGGAGGTCAACAAACTATGCGAAGCTCTTTTATAGTATTACAGTATATTTAACAAGCCCAATGGTTGAAAAAATTTACTGACAAGGGTTTATGAACATTTTGTACCCTGTGACTTCCACCACTAAGACAAATGTTTAAATCCATCAAGCCTTTTACGTTACAAAGTATGTCAAAGAAATAGATGTACATAAATACACTCGAAAAATAATAACCTCCACTGGCAGTTAAGACTATGCGCTTATAAAGCCAAAAATGAAAAAATTACTTAATGTTATTAGACATCCATATCTTGACCTTATAATTAGATAATAGATATATTTAACAAGAGATAAGAGTGATAGAAAAGCCTTTTATTCAGACAATGTTAGTTTATACTTTCTTCCATATATTTTTCTTTTTATAGACTAATTTTGCTTCAACATCCCTGTCTGTGTGCGTCTTTTGACAAAGGCCTCCTCCAACTGTGACCATTTTTCTCTGTCACCAGCCACTCTTGTCCATGTGCCACCTGCAACAGCCTTTATTTCATCGATCCATCTTATGGATGGTCTTCCTCGTTTCCTTCTCCTGTTTCTTGTGAACCAGAACATTATTGTTTTTGACCATTTTTCTTTGCCCCTAATTGTACGTTTTTTTATGGTTACTGTAATGTCCCTTGTTCCAATGTGTTTCTTTATGGTTGTAGTTCTTATTTTATCTTTCAGTTTTTTGCCCATCATACTCCTTTCCATAGCATTTTGGCACACTGCAAGTTTTCTATTGTGAGATTTAGTAAGTGCCCGGGTTTGGCAACCTATTATTAAAAAAAAGAGGGATTGAAGCTCTCTATGTGGACATTCAGTCTGGCACATACTATTTCTTGTATGGGGGGGGGGGGGGTTTATTGTCATTGGAAAACATAAACTGATACGAAAACAATATGGTAACTAAAACTAACTGCCAAATGATACTATAACAGCTGATAATAACACTGTTTATTACTGGTGATTTCAACTATCCTGCTATAAAATTACCAATAGAGAACAACACCAATAAGGTCCAGTGTGGTTGGCAAAATTGTCTTTTTACAACTGTTAATCCCTATAGGAAACTATTAAAATAAATAGGAATAATATATATCTAAGGATAAGACATGAGGCTGTGATATAATTCACAGAGTATTTTTAGAAGTTATTGCTACTTTCTGATCTAGCAGGATCTATTATATTATGATTTAGCAGTAAAGTTAAATCAAATCATGTGTAAGGATCGGTCACAAAACCTTAAGAAACTAACATTCAAATGCTGGTTTCTTTAGATTTTGTGTATCTGTCTTTACAAGAGAAGCCCATTTTCCTGGTAGATAAAAGTAGTACCTGTATGTTACCAATTTTATTGGGTGTACTTCTCCAATACACCCAATAAAATTGGTTGTAGGTGTCCATGAGCAGCATTAGTCACTATCAGGTGAACTATGACATGTTATGTAATAATCTAATATATAGCAATTAATGTTTATTTATTTGTATTTTATGCACTGTCATACCGTTCATCAGATTGTGGTACAACTTTGGCAACTTATTGCTTACACTTGCACAAAGGTTATAGACATAGTACAATTCAATTAACTTACAGTAAGTTGCGTGCATATCATACAGACAAATATATTAGAAAGTTATATATCACTCAACTTCAATAAATGTTTACCATTCCTAATTAAACAATAACTCTTCCAATTTTTAAACAATATTTCCACAACTATTTCTTTTGCTGTAGCAACGTGCTGAGTAACAGATAGTATTGATATAAAAAGGTCATGTTAAAAAATATTTTAAAAATACCACATTATATGGAAAAGTTGCAAGAAAGTGTAGTTTATAGACTAAAAACCATAATTGTGAGCAAATGACAATAATTATGCATTAATATTATAGTTTCAATTTTCAAAACCAAATTACCTCCAGAAATATATAATAACCTTACATATTGTAGAAAAGGAAATTTTTTTAAATATTATCAAGGATTTAAGCCTAGGACTTTAAAATTTTAGATATTTAAAATAAATGTAAGTAATAAACAGAACTTAAAAACATTTAAGGCCATAAGAACTTGACAATAACATCTTTACTTATTTCTTATAGTTATTTTATCATAAATAAATATGTTTTTACATGGCACATTGATACATTAAAACTATTAGTGGCACATTAAGGTTATTATGACTTAAAATAAATAATTAATATAAAAAATCCTAATATTGAAAAAATTAAAATACAAGAAATGTGTCACTCTCACCTCCTGGTAATAAATTACTTTACTGCATATGATGCAGGACCGGCGCCCTAATTCACACCCTCAGTCATAAATAGTAGCTCCGATGCAATAGCCAGAAAATAGGTCAACGGAGGTGTGCCCAGGCCACCCCGACAGAGACAACAAACTGCCTTAGCGCATCTTAATCCTAGCGCAAATATTACAAGACTACAACTACTACTTGATTATAACTGCAGTAATTTTGTAATATAATAAATTTATACCATATAGATAAACTGGCATAAAAAATAACTTCATATCTCTACTTACTTTAATACGCAAGTTTACGAGGGACGCAACGCATATATACAACTTTCAATATTCGCACGTCTTGTCAACCATCAATTGACTAAAGTTGGATGCACTATACACTATAAACACAAAATATTTGATATACACTCGCGTTTACATTGTAATATTAGGCAAGCAAATTTATTTTAATTTAAAATATCTCTCACTATCATCCGTTTCTACACAATAAATTTGACATATTCCTTTAACAGACACCATACTCAGTAATCTATGACAAACACACACACCCTGAAGCGCACGCTCGCCATATTTATTTGATTTATTTACATAATAAATATGAATAAACCGTAGAGCAGTGTTGCCAGAGTGGCTTGATAAAAGGTAATCTTTTTTCTTATCTATACAAATAAATACTACTTTTGCGTTTAAAGAATGGGACTGAAAATGGCGTAGTCTCTATTTACCTCTCGCTTGCACACTGTCGCTATCTATACTCACACCCGCCGGTAGAGACTACAAAAAATATGTTGCGATATGCATTTTCCGTACTTGGTATAACTTCAGTCCGACTTGTCAGTGGCATAAATGGAAATAAGATACCATTAACTTAAAAAAAATGTCACGGTTTCGTAAATTTGTGAGCTAGGCATGTTCTGAGAGCTTTACAAAATTATTGTTGATTTTGGTCATGCTTTTTTTAAGTCGCTGTTATTGGTTTTGATTATTATTTATTGTTTGTTATTTCGCTTTTGTTGACAATTGCGATATTTTGTGTTTTTCTTTTATTATTTTATCTACATTCTGTTAACAATGGAGCATCAACGCGGAAAAGTACTACATTTTTTTTGTTTTATATAACGTAAAATAAAGTATTTTGAGGAAGAGAAAAATCTGGAAAGTTATTACCCATTATTAGTAATGCAATGGTGGGTATGGTAAGAGAATTGTCACTCGAATTAAAAAAGATGAGTTTAAAGAGAATTTTATCTAGTAGCTATTCGTTTGTTTGTTATAAATGTTTCGTACAGACTATGTACCATAGAATAATAAACCAAAAATATTGTATTCGCTATTCAAATAATATTCGTTTTTTCAAGCGTGGTCCGTTCTTAGGGTTACGTACACAAAGTTTGCCCCGCATGGTACCGTTACATCCTATTAAAGCCACTACTGAATAAGCCTCCCGTATAGATTGCCACGTATGGGAGATTTTTGCCATAGCTGCCACGCTTCGCAAGTGGATTGGGAACCGCAGTTTTTTTTAACCGTTATTGGGAAAATGGTGCTGCCCAGCTCCAGTTGGTTTCCCTCTATCGCCTCTTACGACACCCACGTGGCGAAATGAGATACCACCGCTACACGGCGGAGTGCCCACCGGTACCTTATTACTGCGTCTATCTTACTTTTTGTCACAGGGCTGAAGGTTTTTTAATTATTAGTAACTATAATGGTCACTTTAACGTCAAATAATGAAACGAATGAAATATTGAATCCCAAGGAAGTCTTTATATAAGAATCTGAATGACAGGGTGAGAAATTGCGTGATAAGAGATAAATGTGGTATGCAAGATGATGTTGTGACCAGGATTAAGAAAGGAATGCTTCGGTGGTTTGGTCACGTAGAAAGAATGAATGAAGAAAGAGTGACAAAGCAAATTTATATGGCAGATGTGAATGGCCGAGTCGGGAAGGGACGCCCTAGGAAAAAGTTTATCGACCAAATTGGCGATATTTTGAAAATGGGCCACGTTAGAAGTACCCTTAACCGACGAGCATGTATGCGTAGATATATGGATGTAAAGGAGGCGAAAGAGGTATGTCAGGATCGTGCCAAATGGAAGTCCGTAGTCTCTGCCTACCCCTCTGGGTGACAGGCGTGAGTGTTTATATATATATATATATATATATATATATATATATATATATATATATATATATATATATATATATATTTATATATATATATATATACATATATATATTTATATATTTTTGTTCTTTTTCTTCTTGTATCTTAAAAACGGCAATACCATTGAACAAATTGAATCCATCTATTTTTTTTTCTAATTATTACTATAGTAATTTAATAATACTACATACTCTATACTTAAATAACAAATAATGAAAACAAGATAAACAGTATATAACAGATATACTTGGTGACACGGAACCCAAGGAGATGGATTATCATGCACGCAGGTTCAGAAAATGGATTTTTGAAAGGTACTGTGTTGATTTTTAAGGCCAAAACCAAAAAAGGCGATTACCATGATGAAATGAGTAGGCAACATTTCACTAAATATATTGAGAAAAAATTACTCTCAAACATACCTCCAAATAGTATCGTGGTGATAGACAATGCGCCGTATCATAGCATGCAAGTCAGTAAACCACAATCAGTAGCAAAACAAAAAGGTGAGATACAAAATTGTTTACGCGAAATTGGTATACTTTATGACGATTCCTGGACAAAACATAAGCTTTTAGAATTAGTTAAAAATACAAGCCAGAGAAAGATTACGCTATGGATAAATTACCAGTTAACCACGGCCATGAAACATTAAGATTGCCACCATACAACTGTGATCTACTCCCGATAGAATATGTGTGGAATCTGGTGAAACAAAGAGTGGAAAAGAACGTCTATCAGCTGGAAAAAATAGAAGTATTAGTATTAGCGCGTGAAGCAATACCTTCAATTATGGCCGTGGATTGACGAAAAGAAATTAATACACATAAAAAGATTGGAAAATGATTATTGGACGAGGGAGATAACTAATGAAAATGATTTTGAAGAGTTTATAATCAATATTGGGTTGAACATCGATTCTGAAAACGATTGCTGCTCCGATTCAAATAATGATTATTAAGATAAAAAGGGGATTTCCGGAATCAAAGTGTTCTCATACGGTTCTGCTGAAGGTTCAAGTGGAATATTTTACTTTTCAAAGATTACTATATGTGAAAAATAAATGTCTATAGAGTTTCATGCCTGTCTATCCTATTGGAAATATTTTCGTGGCTCTTATTTAAATTATTATATAAACTCAATTTCGTGATTCATTAACTAATCTATACTTATAAATAATTCAATTTTATCTAAACAATGCCAGTGCAGGTCACTGGGTATAAATGTTATTTTAAAATTAATATGTCTATTTGTGCAGCAAATAATTATATTCAAATATTTTTCATTAATTGAAAATTTCCAATTAACCGAATAATATAAATAACGTTTTATTTAGCATAATAACGATATACCGTTATTATCGGGTTTTCGTTATTTGTATTGTGCACGTTGACACTACGGAATCGATGAGCCACCATATACGAGTATACTCCCATTCTTTATCCGTACGGGCTATAGGATTAAAATGTCTGTTTGTAATGCCAAAACAACAACGTATATATACGACACTAATGTTTTTCTAATCGCTTAATCTCTTAAATTGCTAGACTGATTTTAACGGGACTTTCACTGGCAGTGGTGCTGGGATTAGTGGTGAAGGGATTGGTACACGTAATTGAGGGAGGGCGGGAGGTGCTCTTCAATCCAGGTAAGACACATCATTGTATTTTATTAGCGGAAGGTTGCAAATTAATTAATATCTTTATTATAATGGATTTCCGCAAAGTAACGCCTGATTCTATCAATTGCAAAGCATATACCCAGCCAGACATGATGCTTTCAATTGGCATAAAAATGGAGGCGGCGGGCGAGGAACTTAGGATCTGCAGCATACCGCCCGCCAGGGACTCCATACTACTCCTCAGACATCCAGACGGTTATGGAAGGTACGACACCCACCATCTTCGCCAGGGACCTGAACGCCAAACACCCGGCGTGGGAATCAAGATTGATCAACCCGCGGGGTCATGAACTTTACGAGGATGCAGAAAACAAGAATTATGACTATGGTCCCGAAGAACCGACGCATATTCCTACAGACCCTAGGAAGCGTCCGGATGTATTGAACATCGTGCTCACTAGGAACGTCAACTACCCGGTAGTGGTAGAGGTGCTGTACGACCTAAATACACAGCACCTCCTGATTCTGATTACCCTTGGCATCAAGGCAGTGACTTCGCCGCCCAGAGTCGTTAAGACCAAGATCGACTGGAGGCTCTACCATCAACACCTGCAGGAGAGACCTGCAGTCCACGCACCGATCCACTCAGCGGACGACGTAGAGGCCGCTGCAACCAGAATAACCACGAGCATCCAGGAGGCCCTCAACGCGGTCTCTACGATCGTCCCTCTCTAGAAGGTAGAAAGGAAAAGCTGCCGCTAAAGATACCCGTGCAGCTGAAGCATAAAAGAGCGCTGAGGAAGCTCTGGGCGCGCACTCGCTGCCCCAGAATAAAATCCAAGCTGAACACCCTAACGGATGAACTGTCGGTTGCAATACAGGCCCACAGAGGAGAGGCCTGGGAGCGGCGCATTTGGAAGGCTGACGAACATCAAGCGTCGCTCTACACATTGAACCGGCAGTTAACGAAAACTCGCCCACCTGTTTGCCCGCTGACCAAAAACGCGGACGAACAACATTACGATGCCAAGGGCAGAGCGGATATCCTAGTTGAGCACTTCGAGGAGCAGTTTATGCCGAACCCAGCAAGTGCGGAGTTCGTGGAAATCCACACCCGGAAGGAGAGCCGCGTGCAGGAGTTCCTGTCGTCGCCCGCGCCACCGCTTACAGGAGAGTGGTTTATCTCCCCCCGCTGAACTGCGAAGACCCGACCTGCAACCGAGGAAGGCGCCGGGGCACGATGGGATTACCAACGCTGCACTACGACAGCTGCCCAATAGAGTCCTTGTAGAGATAAATCGGCTCCACAATGGCATATTGCGGACATCCCACTTCCCGGAGGACTGGAAGAAAGGCAAAATCATCGTCTTGCCGAAACCCGGGAAGGACAGGCGTAGAGCTGCCAGCTACAGGCCGATCACGCTGCTAACGCAAATAGCTAAACTGTTTGAAAGAATACTGCTTAGATGTCTCTCAACTTCGGGCGGTGCAGTATGGATTCAGGAGGGACCACTCAACAGCAACACAGCTGACCAGAGTGCTGCACCTGCTTGCGGCCGAGCACAACTGCGGTCGCATATCGTTGGGCGTCTTTCTCGATATCGAGAAGGCGTTCGACAGGGTGTGGCACCCAGGACTACTCTATAAATTAGAAGTTCAGACCAGTGTCCCTCCTGCTATATTGCGGCTAGTGGCGTCTTTCCTCGTAGACAGGAGGTTCTATGTCTGTGTAGAGGACGCCAAGTCCGCAATAAAACCCATAACAGCTGGTGTGTCACAGGGCAGCTGTCTGTCTCCAGTCCTGTACGCGGCCTACACCAACGACATCCCTACCCTGGCAGGGCATCTGCAAGAATGGGAGGACGACGTCGAGCTGGCGCTATTTGCGGATTACAGCGCCTACTTCACCTCGTCCAGATGAGCACATATCGCCACTGCCAGGATGCAACGTCTGCTGGACCTGCTGCCACCATGGCTGGATGAGTGGAGGATGGCCGTCAATGTTAGCAAGACGACCGCTCTGCTCACTCGCCGCTTCAGAAGACTTCCACCACCGCTAATCCTCAGAGGCCAGGTGATCGCATATGAGAAGGCCGTGACCTACCTTGGATGCCGGATTTTGTTGTCCGCAAAGCTCGATGTGCGCGGGCGATGCTCCGTCCAGTCCTGGTATCCAAGTTACCGACAAAGTCGAAGTTGACCATATATAAAATGTACATAAGACCCCTGCTAACATATGCTGCTTCGGCCTGGTATGCGCTCCTGAGCTATGAAGCGGTGACTACAGGCCCAGCAGAATATGTCGTTACGAACCATAGTCGGTGCGGGTCGCTACGTCCGGAATGACGTCATAGCGGCCAACCTAATCGTAGTCTTCGTGGTCCGGCTGGCGCGTGGTATGTTCGACCGCGCCGACAACAGGCCACATGTACACCTCAACGGCTTTGCGCCGTTGCACGCACGACCCCCTGACGGGCGACCCTATCCAAGAGAACTCCTCCCTATATAGATTAGGAAGTCGATTAAATCCCATAATGCCGCAGAAAGGCCATCTTAGATAAAATATTTGTGTTAAACACAATTATTGAGACAACCTTCTTTATTTGAAAAATTACCCGACTGCGACGAAAAGTTGTTATTTAGATTACAACGCCTTTTAACACCAAAAGGCGTCCAGGACCGGCACACTGTAGTGTGCCGTGAGGAATGTCCGGGTAAAGGGGGCATACCCCGAGGCCCGATATCTGCTGGGCAGAAAGCCCATGCAGATGACAACAGCTCAGCAGCCAGACATTGCCGTTATATTTTAGCGTATGCAGCTAAGTTTCAGGAAAAGAGCGAGATGCGAAGGGACCGTGCATGTAGCGCAAAGTGGTGTTGAGGTGCTGCTGATGGTAAATGTTGAAAATTAAACTCAGTAGGCCGAGGCGGTCTGCTGACACAGGTAAAAGAAAATAACCCTCCATTTACCATTACCCCTAGTAATGTTACTGTACAACAGAGATAATCAAACTTATTTCTTTTACCGCCCCTTTGAAAATCAATTATTTTTCAGCGCGCCCAATTTTTATGGACTCCTAAAACTTAAAAACCACAATTTCATTAATTACTCATTTATCATTAATTAATTTAAGTACTATAGTTATGATGTACTATATTAGTCGGTTCTGGTGTTTAAACTTACATTCTAAACTAGACATTATTATAAGTGAGAGCAATTAAAAAAAACTTTATAATATTATAAATATATTTTAATCAAATTAAAAGAAACAATATAGATAGGTAATCAATTTTAGTTTTAAAGCTAATCTAATGAGATGGATGAATTTGATGATTGCTAACAAGTTCGTAGATATCAGGTTCGATTTTACTAAAAAACAGTCGTAAGTCGCCGCGTTCGGTAACATGCAAACGATTTCTTTTTTTAGTAAGCAACGTTGTCACAGCGCTAAATCCACGTTCACACAAATATGACGATGGAAATGTATCAAAAATCGTGGAATTACCATAATCCAGGGTAAAACTGCGGGATTGACTTTTGTAGCCAAAATTCTCGGTAGCCATTAATGAATTTTGATTTTTATTTCCTCGTTCGTTATCAGTTCTACAAGTTCTTCTTCCAGTTGGGGTGATACTGCTAGGTTGACATTTGAAAAAGGATCTAACACCCAGTCTGTTATTTCTAATTTCAAAATGTCCTGGTATCTTTAAATGAAATCTCTGTAGAGATTTTCTAAATGGCAGTAGACAAGCAAGTCATCGTTGTTGCAAGATACTGATAAATTGGGAAAATTATGGAACTCACGTCTATCGATATTCTTCTTGTGTAAGAGCTGCTTGGCTACGAAAGCAGCGACGACATTTTTTGTTTTTATTAAGTTCAAGTTATCGCCTTGAATTTGCAGATTCATACCATTAAGCAATTTATAAAGGTCTGTCAGGTATGCGAGATCATTCTTTAATGTGATGAGGTTGTCGCGCAATTCTGTGTCTTTGATGATGAGATTGAATCGATAAAATCCAGACAGACAATTTCCTTTTGATAGCCAACGCACTTCTGTGTGAAAGATCAATCAGTTGAAACCTTCATCATTAGTAACACAAAGCTGATCAAATAATCTGTCATTTAAAGAATTGTTTCGGATTTTATTGACTGCTCTGTTGACATGTTGCAATGATTGAAACAGTCGTTCACTTAAATTTCTAGCAAACAAATGTTGTCGATATATAACGCAATGTACAACAAGCACATCTGGAATTTTGTTTTTTAAGTACGCTATGAAGCCTTTATGACACCCCGTCTTAGTTGAAGCACCATCTGTAGCAGCTGATATAATATTCTTCAAGGGAATTCCTCTTACATCACAAAACTTTTCCAGTGTTTTAATTATGGTTTCTCCTTTTGTGTCTGTCTCTAAATTTCTAGCAAATAATGGTTCTTGACATATTTCTTCAACTTTAAAAAACCTCTCGTAAGACAGCAACAATGCTTCATTAGTTGGCAAAGTTTTGTACTCTGGTTCTGTACTGGGATAGCCATCGTAGCCCTACTGTACAATCACTTCAGCACTTCGATATACCGATAGTCAACTTGGCACCGCTGTAGAGACTGTAGCACCGCCCAAATTTCGACGGAATCAAAGACTTTGGCAGATTGTACTCTTCGGTCTTCTGTACAATCTGCCGCAGGGTATGTATGTGGTTTATGGTACTGAAGCCTTTTCGGAAACTAGCTTGTCCGGGAGGCTGGAAGTCGTCGAGTCTGCGTGCGAGACGATTTGGGACGATTGAGCGAGATTAGAATGGCTGGAAAGCCATTCTAATCTCGCTCAGACTGACGTCCGGGATATCATCGGAATAGTGTCGGATAAGACTAGCTCTTGGATCGTTACTCACACTTGCGTGTGGCTCCTACGATAATGTGTACAGCTGCACGTAGAACCCCTCAATATCACTCAAAATCTCAGGTGTCCGGAACGATGGTGCAACACTCAGTTTTCAGCTTTGACAGTTGGCTCTTACTGGCAAAGACTTTGGAGCCCTGGTTCCGCTCGATTGCTTCTTCAATACTAGCAGTATTAAAGTTGCGTAAGTCTCGCCGCATGCATTTGGAAATCTGTCTGTTCAGTTGCCTGTATGCTGTCAAATCTGACGACGATTGCAGCCTAATCTCCCGTCTAACAGCCATGAGGTTAAGAGTGTGATCGGAGAGTTTTTGTGTTCTTTTGCGGCGGGTCTTGCAGAACTTAGCTCCTACAGCCTGGACAGTTTCCACGAGCTTGTCATTCATATCTTCCACTGCATTGCAATCTTCTAGGCACTGAAAGCAGTTACGTAACTCGAGCTGAAAAGTTTCGGGATTCTTGAATACAGCACGAGGGGGACGGAGCGTTGACTTCATTAGACGAGACCTCTCCAACTTAAAGTTTAGGTTCAGTGTGCCTCCAACCATTCGGTGATCGCTGCCAGCTTGCGATCACTGAGACATCACTGAACAGTTAGCGTCTGGACGTCATAATGAAGTCGATCTCATTTTTTGTCGAACCGTCGGGACTCGACCAGGTCCACTTTCTGTGGGGCCGCTTCTGGAAGAAAGAGTTTATCATAAGAAGTCCCTCTTTCTCCATGAAGTCGGCCAGCTGCTGGCCCCGTTACGCTATCCTAAATTTCCCTACCTTCAGCTCGTTCTTTCTTGTGCCCAGTTTTGCGTTGAAGTCTCCCATTAACACCGTATAGTGAGTTTTGGAGGAATGCATGGCTCTAGAAATATCCTCATACATTTCGTCCACCTCCTCATCGGGATGTTCCGACGTTAGCTGGCGCGTAAACCTGTATGACCTTCAGCGAATACCATTTGGAATATATATATATATATATTTTATATATATATATATTTTTTTTTGCGGGCAATAAAAGTAGTTACATAGTTATATAACTACTTTTAATGCCGGTAAAATTAACGTCTCTTCGATGGTGTGGTTTACCTGTTTGAGCAATTAACAAAGAGATATTGTATGAAGCCCGAAGTCCGTAATCGTCTTGCTTAGCGGCGAAGAGTATCAAGACTCTTGGCTGAGCATTATGCTTCTTTTCCAGCTCTTGAAAATACGCTACATTTTTGTCCTTCTTATCTGGATACTTTTTAATCAAATGATCTTGAAGTATTGAAGGCTTCATCGTTACGTTTGAAAATGTTTTTGAACAAAGAAGGCACAAAGGCAAAGATGAATTTTTCAAATGTTCTGTGAATCCATATTTAATATATTCCGTATTACATTCCCGTCTCTTCTTTTTTACTTCCGACATGGCTTTGTTTTTACAAATATGTAAATAAAGTGTTAAACTTAAATACTTGTTTAAAGATTGTGCCCGAAATCACTAATGGAATTATAAAAATATTACGAGCTTTATATAGGATTTAAATACAGCACGTGTCGACAGGAATAAGACAAACACGCGTAAACTCGTTTATCTCTTTCGACGCTCAATCGTACTGAGCAAGTTAAGACAAGTAACGATGAACCAGCCGATTGCTACCGGATTGCACTAATAGCGTTATTTAATAAAAACTTTTTACAACTTGATTGCGTACGGCGTACGAGCTATCCTATGAAATCGATGTAAAGTATTTCTAGTTTATATACCATCATAAAGGGCAGAAATATAAACTAATTATTCAATATTGAGTAGTAGGTAGGTTTTCATTTTTGTAAATTTTAAAATATAAAGTATGTAAATAAAATTACAAAACAACCATTCAGCTTAGCACGCACTGCGATTAAACGCGAGCAATTTAGGAATAGCTGAAAACGCAAAACCACATACCATCAGGCACTGCGGCTGTAGTTTCGCTTAATTTTATTTCAGTACTACCATGGATTTCGAGCAAGTAGCGTGTGTTGTGGCTTTGGCTTTTAAATTAAAAAATATAAAATGTAAATAACGGCGCTGCCCTAAGTACTGGGTTTATCCACTAACTGTTAATTATTTTTATTAACACTGTTATTAATTTTTTTAAAGGAATATTAACAATGCTATAAACATTACTAATATTCCCCTTAACCACACGTGGTAAGCTTAAATTGCTTGTGTTACGAGTGGTTCACGCCAGTAGTCGAATGGTGGATTCGAACCCACGACCTTTTTGAGTTCGCGGTCATAGCCCTGCCAATAGGCTACTGTCGATTAAAAAAAATCGATTTAAAAATGAATTGCCGAGTTACTTACCATAAATTGAAATATAACATAATATAACACATTTTTGTGATGTATGATAGGAATCACAGATAATATTATTTAAGAAACAAAAAAAAAACAAAACATATGTGCTGACCTAGAATTGTGTATAATATCAATATTTAAATATTGTTATCATTTATAAATTGAGATTTTGTAAGTTACGTCTTTTGACACTCGGCTCATATCCGAGTTCATTGTCAGTTTTTCACAATCGGTTTGGTTGGATTTTACTATATCTAGCGGTAGTATACCTTCTCTGTGCTTTGTCAAACACGTCCTTGACATCACCGAATATGAAACTAAAGAGTATGGTTTAAGATATGTTTTTTTTTTTGTTTTTAGCAGTTTTTATAAGACTGCTAAAAACAACAAAACCATATCTTGTACTTGCCCTAATTTGGAGCCTTAGCTTCGCCACTGAACGCTAGGTCACGTTCGCGTCTTACGATCGGCTAGATTTAAATAAGCCGCGGCTTAAGGACCCGACTGATAGTTTGTTCTCAGCTTTACGCCTCACGCATAGAGAAAAGAGAATAGAGAAGCATGTATCTGCAACGTTGCCGACTTCTGGGGAATTCCCCAAACCGTGGGGAGATTCCGAGGCACGGGGGTGGGACTCCGGGCAGCTACTGAGAATTTCTTGAAAGATAAACTCAATTGTTGATTTTTTGGCCCAAACCGGGATTCAAACCCAGGACCTCATGATCAGCAGTCGCACTACTACAACCACTGAACCAACGAGGCAGTCAACATACTTCTTTGGTAATGACATACATTTCTTTAGCTTAGGTAGTTATGGACTATTTTAATAATTTTTAGCTTAGGTACACATTAACAAACGACCCAATACATATTTAAATTTCGGCATCTTTATTCTTTCAGCAATCGTAAAGAAAAATTTTATTGGATTTTGATCAACATCGGCTTGAAGTTTATGGAGATAATATCGGTTCTGAATGTTACTGGGGTAAAGCGTTTCGCCTTAAAAACGATACAGGACAATACGTATTCCCAAACATAAAAGTGTGATTTCCTTGTTGCTCATACTGCCGTTTTCAAACGAATCGATCAAACGAAAATTTTGTTTGTTTTAAAATTTAAAACAGAAAACCGCCACTGTTTAAATATATAAAATTTTGTGTCTTTAATGGAAACTAAAGAGGGGATTAAAAATTGGGTAACATCGGCAGTGTCAAATTTAATCCTTCCAGCAAAATGAATGCAAAAAATATATGGAAAAAGTGTGACTGTACAAAAAAAAATATTTAAAGAGTTGAACCTGTTTCTTGTTCTAAATATACAAATTTGGGGTATTTTTTTTGGATTTTTGGGGAATTATATATATTTACATTGGCAGCCCTAGTGTTTGTGTGTGCTTCCTTGTAGGCATGTCGATTCACTCTTAAAAAATCGATCTCTGAATCGATTTGAATCGAAAACACTAGAATCGATTATCGATTAAATCGAGGATTAAAAGATCGATTTTCGATTAATCGCGACATTTTCAAACACGAAATTTCAAGAATTTGTGATTTTTTCTTTAATTGAACTTTAATGTTTTTTAAAATAAAATATTAGTAATCTTAATAATTTACATTATTAATATTCCTTTTAACCACTCCTGGTAAGCTTGAAACCCTTATGTCAGTAGTGGTTTGCACATAAGCCACTCGATCCTTTTTTTACAAAGTGATTCCATGTATCACTTTTATTTGATATTTTAGGCTAGAAACAACAACAATACTTTAACAAAAGTTCAAACTGCAACGTACATTTCTCGATAAATCTGTTTCAATGTAATAACTCACTGTTTATCAAAATGAAGTGAATGCTACACGAACACAATACTGGTTATTTCCTTACTATAAACCTCTATAAACTTCAACATATAATATTTATTTACAGTATCTAGGTATTTAAAAAGTACTCTGTCTGTACTTCAGCTCACAGTATGTATGTTTTTGATAATAAATAAAGTAAACTCACAAGTTCACAGTACAAACAGGTTCACAGCTATAATATTATAATGTAGTATGTATATGTAGTATGTATAGTCTTTGTTCACAGCACAGATTAAGTTAGACCAACATTCCACAGGTAAGATTAGAATTAGAATTTTAGAAATGAAATGATAACTTTTCGATATTGTTGGATGCGTTCATAAATATTTATTTTATTCAAATATATATTGAGTTCAAATTATCAACCAAGTACGCCCGATTGTTTTATCGATAGTTCTTGAAACAGATGAATCAGTCCGATTCGAGAGGTTTTTGGGTCGATTCAGTGAATCGATGCGGTGCTCGGAATCGATCTAAAAGATCGATTATTTTACGCCAAAGAATCGATTTTTCGATTAATCGATTTAAGATTTACATGCCTACTTCCACAGAGTACCTTTGCCTACTTCCTTGAGTGTCAAATTTGTAAAATATTTGATTTGCTAAAAAAAATATAAATATTTTTGTGGCTTCTGATCAGACATCAGTTATCGTCATCAATTATGAATGTTAATTTGATTTAGCTTTTAATCTAAAATGGAAACTACACCCTTACTGACGAGATCAAAAAAGACATCCGTCTGGTCAAGGTACTATTCAGCTCTTTAATATTATTTCCTAAGATTTACTTTGTTCTACTAAGCTGATTTATTATTGAATTTATTTCAGATTTAATTTTTTTAGATTTCGTAAGAAGGAATTAAGCTCTAGAGTTATATATATAGGACAATTACCTGCAGATGAGTTTCCACCAAATCATATCTGTAATCAGGTAAAGATGTTTATAATTTTACCAACTTACATCAAGTTAATGCCATCAATGCATTTTGTAAAAATATAGATCAATAAGAAAATAATATATAAAAAGGAAAAAAATATAGATCAATAAGAAAATAATATATAAAAAGAATAACAGTGTGTAAATACATATTATAATCTTTAACTTCAATATATAGTCTAAATCAACCACACCTAAGCCAAAGAAAGGCACCAAAATAAAGGCGAATTACTGTTGTTTATATGTATTTATTTAGCTAAACCGTAACCGATTATGAAGATAAAGACCTAAAGCTTTAAACAGATTTTGTAATCTTATTTAACATCTCTATGCTCTTAATTTTAAATATGATTGTTTACCATATAACAATACTTGAAGTGATTTTTATTCAGAGTCGGTTTAGCTAATTAAAATTTGTAAAAATTTGCTGATAATACAATTATATATTTACTTAAACCTCTGTTTTTTTTTTGTTACAGAAATATAGTTTTATTACATTCCTGCCATTAGTATTGTATGAACAGTTTCGTTTCTTCTTAAATTTATATTTTCTTGTGATGGCTGTTAGTCAGTTCATTCCTAGCATCCGCATTGGATATTTATATACATACTGGGGTCCGTTGTGTTTTGTGCTTGCAGTAACATTGTTTAGGGAGGCTGTTGATGATTTTAGACGATACAGGTACCTTTAAACTTAATTATTTAATTCTGATTATAAAATATGTTTCAATAACTATTGGCTTTTTACAATTGTTGACTAAAAAGATCATTGTAATACCTATTATGCCTTAACCCCTCAATCCCAATAAAAATCCCATGCAGTTGCATGCGCCTGGCAAATCTCGAGTGGTTGCATGCAGCCGCACCCACCCGCAGCACTTATAACCATTAAAACTTATATTTAGAGACTACTTTTCTATGAAGAAGTTTGGCATTATAAAATCTATACAAAATTCTCTATATAAAAGTCAGGTTTTACTTCATTACTAAAAGACTATTGTATTTTGATAACAAAAACAAAACATACCAAGTGAATGTCGGCAGGGTGAAAATCACAATTATTTCAATATATATTACTTGAAATAATTTACATAAAAAGATAAATTATATTTACACAAATACTTTCATTACAATTTTATAATAAAACACTATACTAAAACACTAATAAAACACTAAAAAAATCCAAAAATCAACACAATAACATTCACGCTTCATCCATAGGATACTTGAATTTTTATTGCACTAGAGGATAGAAAATTTCATGTTGATTCTATAATGCCAAACTTCTTCATAGAAAAGTAGTTTTGAAATATAAGTTTTAAGTTTAAAGTGCTGCGGGTGTGTGCGGTCGAATCTGACCACTTTTTTTTTGATGGAATAGTGCCACAGTCGGATTCGACCGCTTGGGGACTGAGGAGTTAATTATTATAGCTACAATATAACTTGTCTTTTTTATGAAAGTTAATCAAAAAAGCAAACATAATTTCTATTGATATTTATTTAAGTAATAAAAAATTATCACAGAAAGATAATTTCAGTCCTAAATTCTTGTCTAGAACTATTTTTGTCATTTTTACCAATCTACTCTAGGGGTGTAATTTTTAAGTTTCAGTATTATTCTTATTTTAATAACAAAATGGAACCACCTTTAAATAAGCATGTTATCATTTATTCTTGCAGAAGAGATAAAGAAGTAAATAGACAGTTGTATGAGCGTATAGTTTTAGATACACTTACTGATGGCTACCGTCCATTCTATACAGAACATGTGCCTGCTTCAGCTCTTAGAGTTGGTGATATTGTTATGCTTCATAAAGGTCAGAGGGTTCCAGCAGATATGATATTGCTGAGAACAAATGAGACAATGGGTACTGTGTTTATACGTACAGATCAGCTAGATGGAGAGATTGATTGGAAATTGAGGTAAGACATTCGTTTTTTGTAAATGAAATAAAACTGAAATTTTTACATTTCTCCAACAAGAACAACTGATTCTCAAAAGCAAGTAGACTTATTTTATATTCACATAATTGACCAAAAAACTAATTATCAATGTAGTTGAAAGCTTGAAAGCATGAAGTATGTCAAAAAATGTTTCTGCAGGAACTGTTTGTTTCAATACATTGTTAGCTTTATGTAAAAACACTAATTATATCATAATTCATAATAAATAATTTACTGATAAAATTGTTTATTATTTAACTTCATTGGTATTGTAAGCAACTTATCTATAGGTTGTTTATAAACACTGATTTGTTATTGCATAGCCTCATAACAGGAAGTATTATTAGGTAGTGCTTTACTCTGGACATGTCAAGATCAACCAATTTTTTGTTTTTAAAATGCCTCTATCATAACCATATTGCACTTATACAATAATATGTGTAACCATATATCAAGAAAATACTCTAAATAATCCATCATATATTTTCAAAAAAATCATTTCATATTGCTACTTAAAAAAATGATTTGAAAAAAAATTAAGTGGACGTCAGGATGTTAATTTTGTATGTGGTCGCGCTAACTCCCGAAAAAATTAACGTTTCGAGACTGGATTTCCTTATTAGCTTCATAATTACATCAATCGATTCCCTATTTCATCTCAATAGCCTAGTATGTGCAGTTCATTATTAAAATGATTTTCTACTTTGATAGGTTTTATTGCTATTAAAATCCTTTAAATTTTAAAGGATTTTAATAGCAATAAAGGTAATAAAAAATTCAATGAATGATGAATGAAATGAATGAATCATCAAATGAAACGCTTATGAAACTCACATGCACTTTTGGATTTTACAAATATTTAAACATGTATCATTATTTTTTAAATCCAACCATTGCACGTTACATTGGTACATTCATATTCTTCAGCCCACAAAATACTTTGCTGGGAATAGGTCTCTCCCATTGCAGGAATTTCTGCTTGAATTGTCATGCTTCGCAGTCCAGTTGACAATGGCAGTACTGGACATCTTACATCTTTAAAACAAGTGTTCCCTGGTGTCGGTATTAAAAGCCTGGTGGAAAGTATCTGATGTGTCATAAGATTTTAGTCATCTCTTATGACTCATGGATCGAAATAGGGTGATGTATCCTCTTACATCACCACTTTACTATTACCATATGTTTGCCCAAGATTCTGATCCTGGAAGCGGCAGGAGCTATTGTATATAATATATTGATTTAGCCAAATTCCATAATGAATATCTCGACTAAATATAATTCAATAACTATGGGATGAAACAAAACTTCTATATTGAAAGTTAATTACAAATATATGTGAAAGTAGAACTAATGTTTAACGTTAAAACTATCATATCTGAAGTCTTGAACTATTATGACCAATTGTGTCTTTGACCATTTTCAAAATTCAAATTGTTTATTGGCACGGGCTATTTGTTATTGCATTGCATTTGTGATAGCTTGTTATTTGTATTAGTAGTATAGCTACTTATATCAGTTTAAAAATACATTATTTTCTTATCATTAAAGAATTAGTCAAGCCAAAGAATTGAAAAATTCTGTTAGTGTGATCAGTTATTATATTTAGTACCTGGATGACGGAGCTTTGCTCGTTTTTAATTAAAAAAAATTATGCAATTAGTTTAATTAAAATTTTCTTATTTTTAAAAAATACTAAAAAAAGGGCTCTAAATAATAGATTTTCTCACAAAAGAAGGGATCTTGAAAAAAAAAAAGGAAAAATCTCGGACCGAAGACAAGACGCGAACCAAGGCATTACGATGTCGCGACCGCTCGCTATCCTCTTGAGCTATTACGATCATTATCACAAGGTCAAAATTTACCTTCTTATATTGTAGCAGTTTTTCATTGCCTGAAAAAACGGACAAAAAGACATTTTCTAAAAATAAATCCTAGCTAGATTTATTATCCCCGAAACTACCTGGACACAAAATTTTATGAAAATCGTTGGAGCCGATTCCGAGATTCCGATTATATATATATACAAGAATTGCTCATTTAGAGGTATAGTTTTATTTATCTAATCAGTCTGGTCGGGCCTCCGACCTTGAAAACACTAATTGTGTATAGCTTCCTCTTTTTGACTGATGTACTTTTTATTTATTTTCAGAATTCCTCTACCATCAACACAAAAACTGCCAACTGATGCGCACCTTCTGGATATAAACGCGCAAATTTTTATTGAGAAACCAGAAAAAGACATTCATTCTTTCATTGGCACTTGTACTTGTTTGGATGAGGAGGAAAGTGATTCTCTTGACATTGAAAATACACTATGGAGTGGATGCGTTGTTGCTTCAGGACAAGCTACTGGATTGGTCATTTATACTGGTTAGTGTTCTTTTTTTTTACTTTTTATAAGCCAGTGCTTGTCCACAATCGCACCTGGTGGTAAGTGGTGATACAGCCTTAGATGGTAAATCGCACTGTCTTAGCGTAACAAAAGCCTATTCACTATTGCCTTGAAGACGCCCAGATTGTATTCGGACAGAAAGATGACGACGGAAAATTATTCCACTCCTTTGCTGTACGCATTAAAAATGTCGCAGTAAACCGTTTGGTTCTAATGCGTAGTATATCGACAAGAAAGGGGTGAAGACCCGCCGACCGCCTGGTCGTCCGATGGTGGAAAGGAAAGGGAGGAATTAAAACGTGCAATTCCTTTTTTATATTTAACTAGCGGCACACCTCGGTTCTGCTAGGATCTATAATTGTAGCATTATTTATATTTAAATATTCATTAATGACCATACATTTTATCAATTTTTCGAACTAGCAAAAAATTTTCGGAAAAAGTACAACCTAGATCACTTCTCGTTGCTCTCTATCTGTTTATCAAGTTTCATTACAATTGGTTCAGTCACTCCGAAGACCAGCCTAGACAGGCAGACAAATAGAGCGACAAAATTTTTGATTTTTTTTTGAGTTTGAAGAACTAATAAGTGGAACCAGTGATAGGTTTACCATATAGCATAACATCTAGTATACTCTGTTACAATTTGCTAATGAATTTTTAAATTTTGGCTTAATGACATCATTGCATTTTTTTATTATTAATAAGCAATGTATGCTGCCAAATGGAATGTAACTACAATCTATATGGATTTACTATCTATTTAGTATTTCTTTAGCTGGTCACACTTGAATAACTTTTTGAGAGAGTATAAATTGTTACGAGCTTAGGGTTTGTGACAGTAAAAACTGCCGATTGAATTACCGAAATTGACACTTTAGTTGCCGAACACCAATTAAAACTTAAAACACACTAATAATTAATCACACTGATCACTTTAGTTTACTTTATTTCGCTCCAAGCTTCGCTTGTATCGCCAATTCAATACTGCTCTGGTCGTGGTACCCGACGTCTTTATATAGGCCTTTTCCACCGAAACATCCAGAATATTCCAGCAAATACGGGCGCCGACCGACCAGGCGCAGAAAGTTCGAGTGTGGGGCTTTCTAGAAAGCTTAATTCTTCCATTTGTTACTAGATGGCGCTGTTGGGAGAGTTCCATAAAGATCTTGACGCTCCTATTTCTGCTGCGTGATACCAGATGGCGCTAATAATCAACCGCCACATACCAGGCGCTAATTATAGCGCGCAACAATATAAAGGCTTAGAATTTACCTAACATCATGTTATCGTTCTTTTAGGCACCGAAACTCGCAGTGTTATGAACAATGCAGTACCTCGATCGAAAGTGGGCCGTTTGGATCTACAAGTCAATAATCTCACCAAAGTACTCTTTGTGGCAACACTGTTCATCTCCTTCCTTTTGATAGTCCTCAAAGGGTTTGATGGACCTTGGTATGGCTTCCTCTTCAGATTTGTTCTGTTGTTTTCTTACATTATACCAATCAGGTGAGTGGGTGACATTTTTATTGTTTAATTGCAACCTACTGCTTTTTTTTATAGAAGAGGGGGCAAACGAGCATGCGGCTCAGCTGATGGTAAGTCGCTACCGCCGCCCATGAACAACCGCAACACCAGGGGAATTGCAGTTGCGCTGCCGGCCTTTTAAAAAGGAGTAAGCTCTTTTCTTGAAGGTCCCTAAGTCGTATCGCTCCGGAAAAATCGCCTGTGGTAAACAATTCCACAGAGAAGTTGTACGAGAAAGAAAACTCCTAGTAAAACGCACAGTGGTGGACCACCAAGCATCCAGATGGTGAGGATGGTATCTTCAATTTTGACTGCGGCTGGGATTAATCCAAACAAAGGGCTTGCTTTTTAAATATACTCATTATAATTAAGGTACATTTCTATCTAGAGCCAAATAATAGGAAAACTTTGTGGTACTTTATAAAAAAGGGTAGAATTGTATGATTGATAAAATACATTGCCACATACTTTGAAAATGTTACTTTGAGTGATGTCTCAAAACTTGTTTGTTTTGAGTTTTTAATTATATCTTTATTATTTAAAATATACAAGTAAGATGTTAACTTTACAACCAGTTAATTACTGCCCGTTTAGTATGGTGAGTGTAGAGATCCGAAGACCCTTTTTTACTGGAAACAAAGCATTGCATCTTAGTTCTCAAGGGTGTTATCTAGCGATATCTGCGTTTTGATTCTTAATCGTGGATAAATGTATATGTCTATGGGCCACAGCATCCACTTACCATCATCATATGTGCTAGTTTGTTGCCCCATTATATTTTTTTAAGTAATATTATTATTAAAAAGCCTCTTCCCTAGATTAAAGGTTGATATCACATTAAATAATAGATATATCTTGTCTGAAAAATACTTGAAAGATATATTTTTATATTAAAGCAATTACATTTTTTATGATCAACAGTTTAAGGGTAAACCTCGACATGGGCAAAGCATTTTATTCATGGACTATACAACGCGATAATCGTATAGAGGGTACAGTGATGCGTTCCACTACGATACCTGAAGAGCTTGGCAGAATACAATACTTGCTAGCTGACAAAACTGGCACTTTAACAAAGAATGAGATGGTTTTCCAGAAGCTGCATCTTGGAAACGCTCTGTTCGACAGTAATAATTTTCATGAGGTACTGACAATTTACTAATATTTTGATCTATGGTTTCTTAAAGAGTATATTTTTCGGAATTTACATCACAAGGTTAATTGTTAAAAACAATAATAGTGTAACTCTTCGCATACACCTAATCCGTCATCGGACGAAGTTTGCTCGGCCGAACTCGAACGATCGAATGAAATACTTGTAAAACAAAGAGAGCGCTTGCCTACACAAACACGACCGTTATCGTCCGATAACGCACGAAATCGGCCGATCAACCGTCGTGTCCGAACTTGTTGGGATTTCTGTTTATAGTTTAATTTAATTATTTTGTGTTTATTCTGTTGCTTCTGTCAGTGTTGTTATCTACCTAAACGACTATGGATATTGAAAATATAAAAATAGAAAAGAATACCGGCAACGTCCAATATCGGCACAAGTGGTACACAGATGACGTTTATGTGCTTACACTGCAGCACATAAACGTCCGAGTTACTCGTCCGAGTAGTTCTGTTCGCCATCGGTCGACAAAATCAGTTTTGGTGTAAACATACCGTTAGAGTGAATGTTCAACTTGCTCTCTTGCTTATACAATTAATAATAATTATCAGCAATAAAACAGTGTACCGCAGTAAACATTAAGTATAGAGCAATTACAGTTCGATCATACCTTAATATGTCCCCGTCACAATTACGAAGTAGTGTAGCTTGAGGATCATAATTACGTGATAACACCGAAGTACGCAAATCAGCAGCAACACTACCAATTTCATCGCAACACAGAACAGCCTCACAGCAAACCAGTCTTTCTTTCCTGCACTAGAAGTATTACTGCAATGGACAGAAGTATGATATTGTTATTTTGAGAGTCTTAGCACTCTTAGCATGACTTCACTCGTAGAATAACTTAGGTGGAATCTCCTCCGCACGTTACCTAAAGTGAACTTTATACTGCACAAACAAGTGGGGATTCTCGATATACCATCAATACTACCACGTGACACTATTAGAGTGATGCAACCTCTCGCTCACTCTCGATCCATTCGGTACTTTATGGTTGCCGACTTATTAATATTAACGTCTCAACCCCCTAGCGGTCTCATGAGACCGCGGCCATATTCCGTCAAATCCCTAGCGGTCTCATGAGGTCGCACCCACCCAGAGCACTTTAACCCATAAAAACTTATATATAGAGGCTACTTTTCTATGAAGAAGTTTGGCATTATAAAATCAATATGAAATACTCTATCCTCTAGTGCAACAAAAAAACTGTTACCGTATGAATATTTATTTATAATCTACGTTATTGTGTTGATTTCTGGATTTTTCTAGTGTTTTAGTATAGTGTTTTATTATAAAATTGTAATGAAAGTTTTTGTGTGAATATAATTTATCTTTTTACGTAAATAATTTCGAGTAATATATTATAATGAAATATTTGTGATTTTCACGCTGCAGACATTCGCTTTTGAAGTTTTTTTTGTTATCAAAATACAATAAAATCTTTTTTAATAAAGTAAAATCTTACTTTTGTTTAGACCACAGATTTTATAATGCCAAACTTCTTCATAGAAAAGTAGTCTCTAAATAAAAGTTTTAATGGCTTTAAGTGCTATAAGTGGCTGCGGTCGCATGCGACCGCTCGGGATTTGCCGGGCGCATGCGACTGCATGGGATTTTTATGACGCTTGAAGGGTTAATTGAAAATGATTGAAATTTTGTTGACATGTGACCATAACTCGTAAATTAAAGTCGACAGATCGATGTGCCAATAAAATCTAATGTTTTCCTATCGACGGTGAATATTCTTGTATATACGTTTTATAAAACATAGGATTGTAACGCATACCAACTTCTACAAATGCATTGCACATAGAAGAAGATGTGCAATGCAATCTGCTAACAAACTAGGCGCAATTTACACACAAATGGAGGTTACATTCGAAAATGCAGAACCCATTTTCAACAGGTTGATGGGTAGAAGCTACATTATCAGTGCCCCCCCCCCGCACTGATCAATCCACCCCTAACTTAAACTAACAAAGAAAGATAGATTAGCAATAATGTTTTCCAGACCGAATTTCGGTCTAGGTAGCCAGTCTCAGTGGAGACTAGCCGTCTGCGCAAAACAAGATTATAGTGCACAAGTGTTTGCGCAAATACAGGCTAACTCTCTGTTCCCCTTACTCTAATAGTTATATGAGATGTCAATCCGGCACGCCCGGAGAGATGTTGTGCTCAGGACTGCTTTCCGAGACACGGAAATGAAACACCGCCAAATTCCTGACCCCAGGCTGCTACTAAGAATTTCTTGTCAGAAAAACCCAATAACGGATTTTGGTTCCACTCAACCCAGGATCTCATAGTTAGCAGTCGCTTTTACGAGCAACAGACCTACGAGGCAGCCGACAGAAAACTACATAGATTTTAAATGACGCGGATACCATGCTCAGCTTATTGTTAGAACAATATACACTCACACACACATGTTGTTGGATGCTCTCTGTTGATCTGAACTTCCAACGAGTTGAATATGTGAAAGAAACAGGCCTTTGAGCAAGTAAAATCTTTCAAAATATAAATTACCATATACAGCAATAGGTACCTATATCAAGAATTTACAAGTCATCTAATACTCGATCAATGATTTTTTTTAATCGCCAGTGATTAAGGTTAAAAGCTGCAGTACAACCGCTTTAATAAGCTTTTTTGATTGAAAGAAATCTTACAACCACCTAAAAACATAGGATTTTCTCACTGTTACATAATGATAATGAAGATTCTTTATCTTCACATAGCAGTACACATGAGTCTCCCTCATTCTATGGAGGGGTTTTCCGTAATCACAATGTTTGTCAAGTGGACTGATAATCATTGTAACTGTCTCGCACCTTTAACTAAATATTTTATGTCTAGTATTTATGAAGTCAATATACTACCACCCTCTATCGATGGCCTCAAGTTCTTCCCGTTTTTCATTATAACCAAATGTCACTAGTTTTATGTCTCCTTCAGTGTTACGTATTAGTCTTACATTCACTTCAATGCGGTGACAGTGTCCACACGGCACCAAAAACATTAAAGTAATTTGTGACACTTTATAACTCGTTATTTTTCTTTTACCTATGAATGTAATTCAGGTGGAGGCTTTCCTAACACAATACGTGACGAACGACGCGCCGTCTCTACCCACATCTCCAAGCAGTCAGACGGTCGAAGCTCTAGCACCGACTCCTCGCCAAATATGGGATGTTGTGTTGGCTTTAGCGCTCTGCCATAATGTGACGCCAGTATATGAATTTGATCAGCGGGCGGACGAGGCACAGTCGGGTAAGAACCAAGATATCGGAATTTATTTACGCTTACAAAAGCAAATTTTCACATAGTTGATGTTTTATTGCATTTTAAATATTTTTTCTTATTCTATGACCAAATTACTGAAAAAAAAAATCAGTGTGGTCCTGTCGTCCGTCGTTCCGTTCGTCATAAAGAGTTATAAAAATAAATTGTCACTCATATAATTGACGTCCCGATGTCAAAGTTGACCCGGTGTACCTTCACACGTACTAAAACTATTCATTAAAAAGCTGAAGGTACTTCAGGTTAACTTTGACATCGGGACGTCAATCACCTCAGTCCCCGCGTGATCACTAGTGCTGCAAGTCACTGGAAAACTCGGGAATTGAAAATAAATATATTTTAACGCGATAAAGTCCGTAAAAGTAGTTTTATTCTATAGATTTAGGTTTTTCAGTCTTGTCCTCCACTATACTAACGAGGCAGTCAGTAGTAGTAGTTGTAGTAGTACGACTGCTAATCATGAGGTCCTGGGTTCGAAACCCGGGTCGGGCCAAAAAATCAATTATTGAGTTTTTCCGTCAAGAAATTCTCAGTAGCTGCCCGGAGTCAGGAAGTTGGCGGTGTCTCACCCCCGTGCCTCGGAAAGCACGTAAAGCCGTTGGTCCTGCGCCTGATCTCCCTCCGGTCGTGGCGGTTTACCGTCCCATCGGATTATGAGAGTGAGGGAAGAGAGAATGCACCTGTGGTTGCGCTTACACTTGGGAACTATAATCCTGCCCCGCGCCGATGGCTAGCCTCCGTTGAGGGAGGCCGCCGTGGCCGAAATTCGGTCGGGAGGACATTATTATTATTCTATAGATATACTGTTTAAATTGGCATGTCAGTGCCACAAACTCATAAGATTATACCCATTCAAAAATGGCCCAATGCGCCTAAAAAAGTTTTTAATTGAACATTTTTTGTTTTCTCTTGCGACAGACATGGGCAGCTCGGTGATGTCGGAAAGCTGCAGCGGCGCGGTGCCGCAGCAGCAGCTGTGCGACTACCAGGCCTCCAGCCCCGACGAGGTGGCGCTCGTCAAGTGGACCGACATGGTAATCCACATTACTAACCTTCAAACCTTGCATATTGATGCTGGCCTAGTCTCCAAACTCCATCATGGCACTAACTCTATATATTTTATACAGATATATGTTGTTAACTATAACTTACAGCCAATTTCTATTGATTTGTGTTTTATTAATTATTAAGTACGCACGCTACTGCCTACTTGCTTCACATATAAAATATTTCTCTCTCCAAAAGGGTTTGCTGGAAGAGAACTCTTATTAGGGTTACGCTCGCCTTTGTACATTTTATTTAAAATATTCAAAATTTGCAACTTATAGTGTGTACAATAAAGAATAAAGAACTCTTCTATCAGAACAACCAGGAGTTGTACTACTTAAGTATTTTATGTGTATGTGCATATACACCATATGCATCTAAGATGTAGCCCTTTACTGTATGGTCGTATGATGAAACTCAGAGTTGCTCAGCGAGTTATGGAGAGAAAAATAAATAAATTTCGTAATGATGACATTCATAGTTAAACCGAAATAACCGACAGAGCCTTATAAATCAATAAGCTGAAGTGGCAATGAGCCGACTATATAACTCAGAGAACTGACATCAGTAACGTTTCAAGTGGCAGCCTCGTACCGGTAAGCGTAGTGTAGGTTAGCTACCGCTAGAAGGAGTGATGACCTGGTAAGAGATGTATGGAGTCTACGTATGCGTGTGGCTCAGGACTGTGCTTGTGGTATTTTTTGAAAGATGTATATGTTCAGCAGTGCAATTGTGATGAGCTGTAATGATCATGATGATGCATTTTTCTTTAAATCATATAGTATAATAGTATAAATATAAAGTATCTATTAATAAATGCATGTAAAAAATATTTTAAATTTGTTGTAGATGGGTGTATCACTGTACAAAAGAGATTTGCACAACATATCACTGAAGCTACGCGCGGCTAATGAGATTATGCAATTTACTATTCTTCAAGTTTTCCCTTTCTCTAGCGAAAGTAAAATGATGGGCATTATAGTACAGGTAAGTATATTCACTTAAAGATTAATAGTGAATTGTAGTTGACATAACATTTTCATTTAACACAAGTTTAAGATTTTTTTTAATATAAAATTCCTGGTAAATTCAGACTAATTTTAGAATGGGGTAAAGTTGTTTAGTTTTACGTCTTTATAACGTGGTACAGTCACGCTATATTATGTCTGAAGCACGAGTGGGTTGATTCGACCAGGGAAGAACCACGCCCTCACAGAATACCAGCGTGAAATAGCAGTTCAATGCTGCTGTGTTTCATATGGTTAGTGTAGAGATCTGCAAATAAGCTTTCCGTCTTAGCAGAGGTGACAACGCATTTACAAATTACAATATAGATGATAGATGTAGATGTATATTGGCCACAGCATCGACTTACAATCATTATAATTAAAAATCAGTATAAATAAATATAATTATAACAAAATAACTTAATAGGCTATTTTATTGTCTTCCACTAATCAAACGGTTTTATATAAATAATAGGTTGGGGAAAAAGTTTCTTCCTATTTTGTTTGTATAAAATTGAAGAAAAATCTCTCTACTGTTTGTATCTGGCTGGTTTTAATATCAATACATATACGACATTAAGAAAAAAAAATATTAAAAACACTTTCCCGCCATTTTTCAATTGGTTTTCTGTCCGCCAAAATGAACGAATCTAACGAAGAAATTCGATACATTCTGACGTTTTATTACAAAAATGGGTAAAATGCGACTCAAGCCGCGAAAAAATTGTGATATTTATGGACCTAATGCAGTGGCAGTAAGAGTGGCACAAAGTTGCTTCCCCAAAAATCCCAAGATTTCTACAACAATGAAATTATATTACTACCTACTATATGGCAACAAATTATCGAACAAAATGGTTTATAATATGTATTATAATTAAATGTAGTTAAACTTTAGAAAAATGTCTTGAATTTGTGTATAAAATACGAAGAAACTTCCCCGACCTTATTTATTACAAAGTAGCTAAACCTGCTATAGCAAATACCTGAATTTCACAAAAGCAAAGCCGCTTAGGACAGTCAGTAAAATAATAAATTATATACTAACTAACTTTCTAAATATTTTAGGAAGAAAACACAGGCGCCATAACCTATTACGTAAAAGGCGCTGATGTAGCTCTGTCTAAACTTTTGGACTCTTCGTGGCTCAGTAGCGAGTGCAGCAGACTAGCAGCCGATGGGCTCAGGACATTGGTAGTCGCCAAAAAGACATTGTCCAAGAATGAATATTTGGAATTTGAGGTACTGAATTAGTTTCAAATTGATTACATTAATATGGAATTTTGAATATAAGATTTTTTTACATTAATTATAATTTTTCTATGTATAAATGTACTTATACGAATAACATACAGGTGTACATATGCAAATATTAATTTGTATCCTGCTCGGAGGACCAATAAAAACTGCGGTTGCGAACCCGCATGTCAAGCGTGGCAACTATGGCAAATATCCCCTCTGTGAGGCAATCTATGGGGGAGGGCTATGTTCAGCAATAGACCTTAATAGGCTTACAGTAACAGTTGTGCTTAATTTACCACTGATTCGGAAAATAACTCTGTTCTGGGAAGAAACGAGCAAGAAACCCAGAAGGACTTTTTTGGAATAAAGAACAATTTACAGATACATTACACAATTTACAACCAAAACAAATTAGAAAAGCAACACGGGCTATCGGCGGACCAAAGAGGAGATGCCATAAAGGTTTTACCCAATACAGAACTTTCTGTCATTTTTTGCTGAGGGAAATCTGTGCGCACAAAAACAATCGTCTGGCACTACGAATATCACACATAACAAAACAATAAACTCACAATTGTACACACACACAAAGATACATTATAGTAATATCGCTCTGTGACAGCGACACCTGGGATATAGACTCGGATCAGACGTTCGACCGATCTGTATATATGTCATACTGTACGGGTGAGCGGCTTTTGTTGGTAAACAAATCCGAAAATACATGATCGTTATTATTGTAATTTTTAAGTTTAAAAAGAAGTAAATAGCAGTAATGTAAATTAAAAATTGTTATACCTACTTATATGAAAGTAAACGCCATCTTTTTGTAATTTTGTCGTGGCAAATCTGAAGCAAATAAGCCGCGCAACTAGATTTAGTCTTAGTGAGAGCAGTGCGTCTGCAGCTAGTTTTATTTCGATTGGGAATGGCTACTCGTTCAGGTCCGCCGATGGCCCATGTTGTTCTATGTTATCATTCATGAATAATAGTATAAGAACCCTTTTTATACAAACTGTGCTTAATAAAGTTCTTGAATTTTGCGGAGGTAAAACTTTTGTTGCATGTTAAATGAAAAATAAAATGTTTCAGAGCGAATACAAGGAGGCGCGGCTGAGCATGACGGCGCGCAGCGAGCGCACGGCGGCGGCGCTGGCGCGGCTGCGGTGCGGCCTGACACTGCTGGCGCTCACCGGCGTCGAAGACCGCCTCGCCGACCACGTGCCGCGCACGCTCGCCATGCTGCGCGCCGCCAACATAAAGGTATGTGCCGCGTTCGTATCGCGCCGCACCGAATCCGTACCTGTACCGCACCGCGATCCCAGCCACACTGCGTAGCGCCGTGCCGCGCCGCTCTTTTTTCTTTCAATTCGAAATACACTGATTCGTGTCCTCTCTGTCTCAACGCAATGGACTGTCAAAATTTATGAAAGCAAGGACTTGATTTTTGCTATTAGTCGTCTCTCTCGCACGCGTTGGCTTTTTACCGGGCTATCGAGAAGACAATCGTTCCCTTTGTAACCTGAGGAAAAATGTCCTATAATGAAATATAACCACGAAATGTTTATATAGCAATTACTATGGAACCAACATAAAGGAAATATAGGCTGTAACTTTACTTTTACTTTACTATGGAACCAAAAGTTGGGCTTTGCTCTGAATTTGTTTAGGAGTGCGCGGGCGTGCAGGCGATACATTTGCAAGTTCACTTCACATTTCAATGTTTATGTTTGTTTTTGTTGTGTCTGTTGAAAATTTATGCTGTTTCAAAGATTTTTAGTGAAAATGGAGGAGGATATAGGACAGAGTGTATATATAGAGGAGTGTTCCTTGTGACGAATTGAAGTGTGTTAAAGTGCTAATCGGCGAGGAAAAAAGGAAAAATCTGTAAACTTAGTCGAGAAAATACACAAGATCAAGAGCGTTACGTTACGTTACGTTTCGGACTTATCAATTACCGTAATTGAAAAAACAGTTATTGGTACAATTAAAACGTTCACCAACATTTTACACGGACGTAATCAAATCTTTCCTTAAGAAAGAGAGACCATTCAATTTAGAATATAAATATATATTTTTTAATTTTGTACATAGTTTGTACTTTGTTCTTGTATAGTATTGTATGTAAATATCTTTTTCTTTCGCTCAAACAAACCCACACGGCTTTTTTTAAAACCACCGAATTTATGCAATTGCTGATATGTCATACAATCTATCTAGCAGTAGTATGCCTTCTGTGTGCTTTGTTAAACACGTCCTCGACAGCACTGAATATGAAACTGAAGAGTGGAGACTGATCAAGATTGGAGTATTTTTATAAAACTGCTAAAAACAACAAAACCATATCTTGGGCGTGCCCTAGTTTGGAGCCCTAGCTTTGCCACTGCATGGACTATGTGTTCATTTGTTACCCTTAAAGTAATATATTTTTAAAAAAATAAGAAAAAATACAGCACTAAGGCATTGTTTTGTGTAATATACATATAAATATACTAGATACCAAATAAACTTTTATCTAAACCGCAACTTTTCAGTGATAATAGCACTGTGTGACCTTCTGGGTTTTGTAAAAAGTCATAGGTAACCTTTGCCTTGTTTTGTTTTGATGTTCATGTTTTGGACCTCAAACCTCCATGGAGCCCGCACTTTTGGATTTGATTTTGGATTATCGAGTGGATAAGTGGTAGCCTGGCTTACAGCGCGATATTGGTTACTTGATCCGGTTAGCGCACAGAAGGGGCTGAACCATTGTAGACTTAACGCCTCTCGCCTGTAGCCCTTTGACGAGACACAACACAAGATCGTTTCCCCATTTGTAGCTACCAGACAGGGCTACTGTTTTACGTTTGCTTCATGCCACTATACTAACCGTGCGGTTAAAGAATGGCATTGAAAATGGCGTCGTCTCTATTTACATTTCGCTCGCACACTATAGCTATCTTAACTCACACTTGCCGGTAAAGACTGCAAAAAAAAAAATTGCGTTGCGATATGAATTTTTCGTACGTACGTACGTTTCGTATGTCCATAACTTTAATTCATTTTGGAATTTAAAATAAAATTCCATAAACTATATAAAAATTCTGTCCCGTTTCGCTAATTTTTAAGCTACGATGCGTCGTGAGAGTTTTATTCGTTATTATTGTTGAGATTATTAATACTTTTTTTATAAAATATTTACATGATATTGAGGCATGAGTAACCATTTTTAAAATTTTCGTTTGTCCGTCCGAGTTAATCTTCGAAATGGCTGAACTGTAATAGAACTTGACGAACAAATAGTGATTCAGACTCAATTTTATTAGAAAAATTCGTCTTTATTAAAATATAAATATTCATAAGATAAAAAATAAATGATCTTTAAGGATCATACTAAGTCTAAATAACGCCACATTAATAGATCCCACTCAGGGGAAGCTTAGTCGAAAGTTGTTATAAATGTTATTTTAAAATTAATCCCATTAATATAAATTTTCCAACTATCGGAATAATATGACTTATAACGATATACCTTTATTAACGCGTTTACGCTATTGATACTGTGCATATTGACGGTACGGGCACGATGAGTCGCCATTTCTAATCCCATTCTTTATCTGTACCGACTGTGGAAATCGGCTCAAACTCCCAGGATTCTGTCATCCTCATGAACATTATACTACGTTCAGCACAGTCCAGCGTGTAGACGGAGTTTTTCACGTTTATACCGTGGGCAATAATGAAATCGCTGCGTCCAGATCTGGATGCTGACGGGCGACAAGCTGGAGACGGCGCTGTGCATCGCACGCTCGCTGCAGCTGGGCGGCGGCACGCAGTGGCTGGCCGCCAGCGAGTGCAGCTCGCGGCGCCAGGCACACGCCCTGCTGCAGTCCCTGCAGCGCGCAGACGACTCCACCGACCTCATCATTGAGGGGGAAACCCTCGAGGTACGCTGAGGTTCACCTCACTTGCCTCACCCTTACACTTTACTTCTCGACGTAAAATAATAATAATAATAATAATGATGATGATGCCAAACTCGAACGACTACGACGTGAGGCTATTCCGTCGTCGAATGAATCGGCTATGGCTGGAGATGCAGCTCCACATTCGACAGACCAGCATCCACACGTGGAAGCCGCCATGGATCTTCCAGTTGTGGTTGATTCGAACGACGATGAAATAGTCTCCCACGAACTAGAGCAAATGAGGAGTATATTGGAAGAGGCGATTTTGGAAACGCGCAGCACCCTTCTCGAAAATCGACCGCGACTTCCCCCGCATACCCTTAAGCAAGCGAAATCGGGCTGTCGTGAGGGCTCTTAACCCAATGCTGGTGACCTATTTGGAAGCCAGCCGGGACCTTTGCGAGACGGACTCGATTCTCTTTGGCGCCGCAGTGGCAGTTTGCCGTATTATTGGCGCCAAACTTCCCATGGCTGGACGCGCTACTACACAAAGTAACGCCATCCCAGCCTGGAGGAAAAGAATCGAGGACCGTATCGCAAAGGCAAGGGCCCTTATCGGCAGACTGACAAGCTTCAGGTCGGGTAATAATAGACCGAGGATTATGCGCACCGTTAGGATGGCGTTTGCTGGGACAAATATCAGTTTGTCCCAGCCGGATATCACGCAGAAACTAACGGAGCGCATAGACGACCTGAAGCAAAAGATCGCTGCTTGGGGGAAGCGAATTCGACGATTTTCCGAGAGGTCAAGGCGGTTCAACCAGAATCGTCTCTTCCAGAGTGATCAGAAGAGGCTCTATAAATTATTGGAGCGACCAAAGGTATGTGGAGCGGGCCAAGGACCGGATCAGGCTGACATTATCGCATTCTGGCGTGGCCTGTGGTCAGAGCCCGTAAACCACAGTGAGGGCCCTTGGATGGAAGTTGTGGCGACCCAGGGTGCGAGTGTTACGCCTATGGACCCCATCACCATAACGCCAGAAGACGTGGCTGAGGCGGTCCGTAGGGCCCCGAACTGGAAAAGTCCGGGACTCGACGGGCTGCATCACTACTGGCTGAAGGGGTTTGTGGTGGGTCACACTGTGCTCGCCCGACAGTTCCAAGAGGCTCTCAACCAGAAGTCGCTCCCGAGCCTCTTCACTACTGGGATCACGCATTTGGTTCTTAAAGACCAGGTTACCACAGACCCGAGCAAATACCGCCCCATCACGTGTCTGCCGACCATATACAAGACACTAACATCCATTTTGAGCGCGAGAATCACTCGTCACCTGGAATCAAATCAGGTGATGTCGCGCGCTCAAAATGGATGTCGGGGCGGCGGTTGTGGAACCAAGGAACCACTCCTCATTGACGCGGTCATTGGCAAAGTGGTGAAACGCAACCGTCGGATCTTCTCCGCCGCCTGGATAGACTACAGAAAGGCATTTGACTCGGTGCCCCATACATGGCTAAAGAGGGTCCTCGAGCTGTACAAGATTGACTGTACAGTTCGAGACTTCCTCGAGCAGTGTATAGGGCAGTGGAGTACGATCCTTTGTCATCTAGGCGAGCGGATGACGACTGCGAAAAGCCGCATAAGGATAAGAAGGGGTATATTCCAGGGCGACTGTCTGAGTCCAATCTGGTTCTGCCTCTCTTTGAACCCTCTCAGTACTTTACTGGAGGGTTCCGGGAGGGGATTTCAGCTTCGGAAAGGAGGTAAAAAAGTGACCCACCTTTTCTATATGGATGACCTCAAATTATTCGCCTCCAGTCGCTCCCATCTTATGGAATTGCTAAACATCACTTGTGAATTTAGCAATTCTATTGGAATGGAGCTGGGGACGGATAAGTGTGCGGTCCTCCATGTTGAGAGGGGTAGGGTTACTAACTCTGGGGGCATATAATCTATGCCCGTCAACTTAAGGACCCTTTCCGAGGCTGAAACATACCGATACCTGGGTATGTCACAGAACATCGGTATCAATGAGGCTGGTATGAAACAGTCAGTTTGCGACACGTTTTATGCACGCTTGACCAAAGTGCTTAACAGCCTTTTGTCCAGTGTGAATAAGACACACGCATATAACGGCTGGGTCATGCCTGTCCTCATATACCTTTGGCATACTCAGGTGGACTCAGACCGAACTTAACGCCCTGGATAGAAAAGTCCGCACTACCATGACGTCCCATAGGATGCATCATCCGAGATCGTCGGTAATGAGGCTGTACTTGCCGCGAAAGCATGGTGGGCGTGGCTTCCTGAGCGCGCTCACCATGCATAATCGCGAAGTGCTCAGCCTCCGTAATTACTTCCTGGTGAGATCGGATGATCCATTCTATAATGACGTCATTTATAGTGATAAAGGACTTACCCCTCTATCCTTAGCCAATGAGCAATGGCAAGACCCGGCAGTACAAAGCATTTCCGACCGGGAGACCGTATGGAAGGAGAAGGAGCTCCACGGGAGGTACTACAGGGTTCTACATGAGCCCTTCGTAGATACAGTCGCCTCCCTCAACTGGCTACGTTTCGGTGACCTTTTTGGGGAAACCGAGGGTTTTGTCTGTGCAATACAGGATCAGGTTATTAAGACCAACAACTATAGGAGATACATCCTAAAGGATGGCACCATCGACGTCTGTCGAGCTTGTCGTCATCCCGATGAGTCACTTAGGCATGTCATCTCCGGTTGTTCGGCGCTTTCTAACTCTGAGTACATTCACAGGCACAACCTAGTAGCCAGAATTCAACACTAGGAGCTCGCTCTGAAATACGGTCTCATGGATCGGAAATTGCCTTATTTTAAGTATTATCCGAAAGAAAATGACCGCGCTAGGTTCTACTGAGACCGGGCCTTCATCACAGACAGGACTATTCTTGCGAATAATACTGATATTGTGCTGATGGACCGGGCACAGTCAAGGATATTTTTGGTCGACATTACCATTCCGTATGACGAGAACCTCGTGAGAGCCGAAACAGATAAGCAATCAAAATATCTGGACCTGGCTCACGAGGTGACCGATATGTGGGGTGGTCTGCCGGCCGAAATTATTCCTGTAGTCGTCTCTGCGAATGGGCTAATCCCAGTCAGCCTCTCGGGTCATCTGAGGCGACTGGGACTCCGTGACGGACCGCTCCGGGCTCAAATGCAAAACGCGGTGCTCCTCGATACCGCCCGCATCGTCCGCCGGTTTCTTTCCCTTTCCTCCTAACCCTCGGCCGTTTGGTCTCCCCTGCCGAGGGCTTCCATCTGGTTGGGCTTTTATTTATTTATGTATTTTTGTATTTATTTTATTTTATTGATATTTATGTATATTTATAGTTTCATTTTAATTTATAATTATATATTTATATAACCCAACCAGATGAGAAAACTATATAGATACACCAAATAATAATAATAATAATAATAAAAGAACACGTATTTTACAAATACTTAAACGATGTAAGAATTAACAATATTATAAATTGACCGAATTAACTAGTTTCTACTAAATAGTAGTGTGAAGTACATTTGAACAGAGACTGTATTTTAATTATTTTGCTTAATCGTCTCAATTTTATTCTAGGACAGAGTTTTTTTGCGATCGTACGGTAAAATAAAATAAAAAGAGCCAATTAACATCAACGGGTTGAAACAGAACTGTCGATTCTCTTAATCACTACGCACCTGGTATTTAAATTTACGTTATTTAACTACGGAGTAATGAACTCAAAGCGTAATTTTAGTTAGTAGATTATCAGTCAGCCAGTCATTGCTTGACGGTGTAGGAAAACATTGTGAAAAACCTGTGTGTCGAGGAAATAAAAATAAAAATTCGTTTAATTAAATTCAGCTTGATTAAAGCTAAATTTTAAAAGAAAGAAGATGAAAGCTTTTTTTATACAAAACTTACGGTTTTCAAAAATAAAACTCGGGTATAAATCGACAAAAAAAATTAAATAATATTGACATAGGTTCTTCTGTAATCGGGGTTTTAATACTTCTCTCTCGCACTCTGTACTGTAGTTATTATGTGATAATTTTGAGTGAAATTTTAAATTATCATTAGTTTTTGAAGTCTGCTTTTAATTTTTACCGTCAGGTACAACTCATTATAAGCCCACTATGGAACTTAAGCCTCCCCATGGATTGCTTCTTCGGTATCCTCCTTATTCGCTTGTCAGGAAAGTTGGCAGTTGCAGTTCTTTTATTTTGTACTTGTTACTAGTAATTCGCCTCGACTTCGCACTGGTGATTTATGAATCTCAACAACTCCGCCTACCGGGTCCGGGCCATTGATATGCACATATATATATATATATATATACATATATATATACATATATACATACATACATATATATATTATATATATATAAATATAACATATAACATAACATAAACACTCACGCCTGTCACCCAGAGGGGTAGGCAGAGACTACAGACTTCCATTTAGCACGATCCTGACATACCTTTCTCGCCTCTTCCACATCCATATACCTACGCATACACGCTCGTCGGTTAAGGGTACTCTTAATTTGGCCCATTTTTAGTATATCGCCAATTTGGTCGACAAACTTCCGCCTAGGACGTCCCTTTCCGACTCTTCCATTCACTTCTGCAACATATATTTGCTTTGTCAGTCTTTCCGCATTCATTCTTTCTACATGACCAAACCACCGAAGCATTCCTTTCTTAATCCTGGTCACCGCATCATCTTGCAAACCACACTCTTCTTTTATCACACAGTTTCTCACCCTGTCACTCAGATTCAGCCCTAACATACTCCTTAGCGACCGCATTTCTACTGCATTTATTCTACTCTCGTGCTTCTTCTGCCACACCCAACTTTCACTACCATACGTTAAAGTAGGGACTAATACAACACTGTGAATTGCCATACGTGCCTTTTTTGACACATTCTGACTTTTCACAATAGAGTGTAGAGCCCCATTTACTTTATTTCCTGCATTCACTCGTCGTTGAATGTCCTTATCATATCTCCCATCCCTGCTGAATACACATCCCAAATATACGAACTCAACCACTTGCTCAATTAACTCTCCTTCTATTCTTATTTCACATACCGTTTTGCTTTCATCTCTTTCAAAAACCATCACTTTCGTCTTACTTGCGTTCACTTTCATTCCCCTTTCTTTTAATGACCTGTTCATTAATGTAACCATCATTTGCAACTCGGCCGCCGACGACGCAAGTATGACTTGATCATCGGCGTACAAAAGGCATTTGATGGTTAACTCACCCATTCTTAACCCGCATTCTTCAACTTTAAAATTTTCCAAACAGCTGTCCATAAATAGGTTGAACAGCCACGGGGAAGCTACACAGCCCTGTCTGACACCTCTATGGACCAAGCACTCGAGTCCCTATACAGAGACTTTAATGCCTGTATCAAACCAGCGCTCAACCTAAATGCGTTCAACGTTTGCCATAACACATCCCTGTCCACTCTGTCATAAGCCTTTTCCAAGTCCATGAACGCACAAAAAACTTTTTTGGTTTTTCGCCAAAAACTTCTCCGCGATCATGCGCATGGAAAATACTTGATCTGTACACCTCATTCCCTTTCTAAATCCCGCTTGCACATCCCAAATTTTTTCATCAGTTTCTTTCATAACTCTTTCAATTAGTACCTTAGCATACAATTTTCCCACAATGCTAAGAAGGCTGATACCACGGTAGTTTTTACAGTCCTGCTGTGACCCTTTTCCCTTATATATTGGGACTATCACGGCTTTGCACCAGTCTCCCGGTACCCGCTTTAGTTCCCAACATAAATTAAACAAGGTGTACAGCAGGCCTGCCACCACGTCCTCTCCAGCCCTTAGCATTTCGAGTGAAACTCTATCATATCCGGCTGCCTTACCTACTTTCATACTTTTCATTGCTTTCATTATTTCATCTATACTTATCTCCCTATCTCTTTCATCTTCTTTCGGAATTTCTATTTCATTTAGTTCACACTTCTCCTCACTCATAAAATCGCTTTCAAAATATTCCTTCCATCTCTTTAGACTCAACACTTCATCATTCAGGATACAGCCATTCTCGTCTCGTATCGCATTCAATCTAGGCTGTTTTGAAAGTCCCCTGGTATTTCTTACGAGTTTCCAGAACATTTTAATATTTGCCTGGAAGTTATCCAATATTCTTCTATCATTCCTATCCGTTCTTTCTTGCTTTTTCCTTTCAACTAATTCTTTTACTCTCTTATTTAAACGTTTAAACTCTGCCTTTTTTCTTTCATTCTCATCATTCTTACCGCCAGAGTTACCAGCTTTGGTCGCTAGTAAATCTAGTCATGCTCTCTTCCTTGCTTCAACTTCCATACGTACCTCATCATCCCACCATAACGTATTGTCTTTCCTTTTATTCGTTCTCTTACTAACACCACATACTTCGGTAGCTGCATCCACTAAACCTTTCTTAACAATATGCCATACATTCACCAAGTCTAACTCATTCGCACACAACTCATCCAAATTACTTATATTTTCTCTCAGTCTGCATTTGTACTTGTCTTTCACATTTTAATAAATCTTGTAACCTCTCAATTCTTATACGCTGTAACGCAGTGGTAGACACAGATGTCCTATGCCGCCAACGTCTGAATAAACCCCTAATTCGGCATAAGACCAGGTCCGTCCCTACGTTGGACCCCCGGTAAACCCTTGTATCCACCACTGCGCTCCTCATTCTTTCATCCACAGTTATGAAATCTATCATGCTTCTATCATCACCTCTTTCCCAAGTATACATGTGAATCTTCTTATGACGAAAGAAAGTGTTCGTCACAAAAATATTCCTTTCCACACATACGGTGAGGAGGCTTTCACCATTCTCATTTATACTTTCATCACCAAACGTTCCCAATATCCTTTCATAACCAAGCCTCCTCACCCCAACCCTTCCATTAAAATCTCCTAGCATAATAATATTTTCATTTCCCTTACATTTCATTAACATCCTTACCATTTCCCAAAACTGCTCCCGGATATAAGTGGGCTTAGACATGTCTGGGGCGTAGACCCCTAACACAAACAACTTCTTTAAGCCCACTTTCATTCGTATCCATAGCAGTCTTGGGGCTTACACATTCATACTCTTTCACACATTGGCCCATTCGTTCTGAAAGGCCCGCTCGATCTCGTCTACACCAGACCAGTATGCGGTATACATGCCATGTGCAGTGACATCCTTCCCCTTCCTTTTCGTCTCATTTACACATAATACATCTATTCCTCTATCATACATCATATCGCATACTTCATCAATTTTATCATTCATTGCCCCACATACATTCAACGTAGCCAGACGGGCCTCTGCAATCCACTTTTCGCCTCTCTGGGAGACAGAACGTGACGGGTGGCGAACCTCGTCGCCGGTTTTCCTCCCGGAGATTCTTCGCACCCCTGCCCCATTAAAGGGGCGCCGGGAACTCGGGGCCATTTCTTTTACTTTTTGCCTCATGGTGCGAAAACTAGGGCGTGGCATATTTTACGCCGCTACACACGGCGAGTAGCCGAGTCTGTTCTTTCGGCTTTGTCGCTCTTTTGGCACCACCCGGGGGAAACGTGTAGGGTGGGCTAGGATTAGGTGGTCGAAGCCTACGGACGCGAGCGACTTATCCCCCCCCTATAATATATATATATATATATATATATATATATATATATATATATATATATATATATATATATATATGTATTATTAGGGAAGACGCTGCTGCCCATATCTTGGTTTGTTTCCTTCTGTCGCCTCATACGACATCTACGTGACGGATTTTTGCTAAAAGTATTTTTGATAGTAGAGTTTGTTTTTACAAAACGCGTTTCGTGTCGTGGGTGGGGTGGCAGGTGTGCCTGCGGTGCTACGAGGAGGAGTTCGTGGCGGTGCTGCGGCGCTGCTCAGGCGTGGTGGTGGCGCGCTGCTCGCCCACGCAGAAGGCGCGAGTGGCGCAGCTGCTGCGCGCGCGCGGACACGTCGTCGCCGCGGTCGGCGACGGCGGGAACGACGTCGCCATGATACAGGAGGCCGACATAGGTCAGTGTGTAGCATTGTATTGCAGGCCGACATCATGCTGCAAGCTGACGTGGGTGAGTGCTGTGCGCACACAGTTAGTCGCGGGTGTCAATTTGAATGACATAACATTATGTTATCTATAGGCTGTTTTTTAGGATACCTTTTGCGTTTTTTTTTAAAAAAATATCTATCTACAAGTAAGTTGTGTTGTTTACGGTTGCTTGAACTAATTATGGACGTCGCCGCCGGATAACAAAAAAAAAAAAACACAATTACTTTATAAATTTAATTAAAAGAACAATGTTTTTAATTTAAATAACTAATCCTAATTGTCTCTATTTGTTCGATGTTCGAAACGAAGTGAAGTCGCATCGTTGAGTTTCCGGTAAAGCGCTGCGTTGGTTGACACCGCATGCGTCATTGTGAAACCACGGCGCATATCCCATTAAATCAGCAAAACTGCCTCGTTGAAACAATATTTCAATATCGTGTAAAACTATGCATAGTATTTCGCGATTTCGCAAAGGGCATTCATATAAAAAACTCGTCTACTTTAAAACGGGAGATTTTGTTTTTAAGCTTCCTGCTTATGTTGAAAGGTATAAATCATTTTGTATTGTTAAATACTTGTGGTCAAATAAGAAACAAAATTTCATCCAATGGCCCAATCTTCACATACAGTTTAAAGTAAAAAATTAAAGTTACAATATATATACTTCCCAGCTGGTAAAGGCCTCCTCTCACTTCTGAGAGGGTTTTAGAGCAAGGAAGTTTTAAGGCATACAATTTAGCAATGAACTATTTCGTAGTTAATGACCCAAAATTGTATAGAATATCATTGGTTTCTTATAACACGAAAGTTGGCTGGCTATCAGAATTAGGTACTTGAAAAATGTGGCCGCCATTTTTTGCTTTTTACTTACTGCTTCTATTCCTTTAAAAATCGACGTTTGAGGATCCGTGTCCTCTAACTTTGTATCCTTTGTCATAATTGAAAATGACCGCCATTTGAACTTTTTGTTTACTTTACTATGCCGATTGCTTATGAAAACGACATCACTACGCATATCCGTTGTCGTAATAGGATGCGTATCATCAACGATCTTTATGTATCCGTTGCTACAATTCAAAAAGTGATCGTCATTTTCCACTTTTTTACTTACTGGCCCATCATGTTGAACTTTTTATTTACGACACCAATTGCTTTCAAAAACGATATCTGACAGTCCGTGTCATCTTAGATAGTGTATCCGCTGACAGAATTAAAAACTGGCTGCCGTACTGAACTTTTCAGCTACTAGATCGATTTCCTTTAAAATCGATATCTGAGAATCTGTATTGTCTTCAAAAATAAATTTGACAAAGTTGACAAAAATGATCGCCATTTTGAGAACTCTTGTTATTATGCAAATACTACTTATTAAAATTACTACGAATACAAATTTCTGATTAGAATTAAAGAATAGTGGTCACTTTGAATTTATTTCTGGATCATTAACTTTTAAAGCTTATATGTAAGAGTTCGTGTGGTCTATTTATGGTGAATTTTAAAGCAATTTTAAAACAAGAGTTTTCAATATGGCGGCTATTGTTTTTTCCAAATATTGAAGTTTAATTTATATTTATAGACCACGAGTGCACGTTTCGGACATTTATTTTAAAATTAATCGCTTTAGAAACAAAACATTTTCTATATGGCGATCATTTTTCAAATTGAAAAATAAATTCATTTTTCAGATAACAATGAGAACGGCATTGAAAACAATCGGTTAATAAAATTTTTTTATAAGGTCATCATTTTTTAAATTTTGACTACGAATTTAGATTCATAGACCAAATTCACTCCGTGATATTGATTTTAAAAGCAATCGCTCCAGAAACAAGAGTTTTCAAAATGGTGGCCACTTTATTCTCTTCTGGCAACTGAAAATCCTTATCATTATACTCTAATTTAACACTAAATATTAGTTATTTTAGTTTCGTTTAGTCTAATTTTCTACATAATTTCATTCGATTATTTGAGCGTCTTAGAAGGCAAATAAATGCTATAGGTAATAAATAAAAGAAAACTTTCATATTTACGAAAATTTTGAATACAGCCTCCAATAGGTAATAACTAACAGAGCGTAAGTGATTATCTCAAAAAATGTGGCTAGTTGAGTTTTATAATGTCAGGTTTGTTCCCCAGAGTTTTGGCAGGAACTTACCCGCGAGCGGATTGTTGCTTCTCTTGTCTGTGTTCTCATTTAAATAATGCTTTAAAGTGGATTTTGATACGCTATGCGATTTTGTATACTGAACTGTCTGCACCTTTGAACTATTAGTAGAAACGACGGAACTAGTGATCTAATATTGATATAAACCTCAAGTTATTTTGTCTGCTTAAGGGCCTTAAAAACTAGAGATGCAGTCGTCATCGACTATCCATTGGGTTAAGCTATCCTCAAAATCTCCCAGGAATTTCATTGTGACGCTACGCCATATTATGAAGAAGTTTTTGAAACAAAATATTATAAATTATTTCTTAATTCTTGACGCTGACAAATATGTAACCGTTCAAGTCCATAACCAAAGGAGTTGTAATGAGAGTATGCAGGGTTATTTCTCTAAGTGTATCCAAATTTAAATATTTAAGTTCAAATACAGAGTGGGCCATGAATTAAAAACTTATAATAAGAATAAAAATTAGATAGAAGAAAACCAATATCAGTTATGTACAAAATAATTTATTTCCGAGTAAGCCAACACATTGGAATTTACTTTTTAAAAATAATATCATTTAAATGAAGGGTCCCGCGACTTCCTTTAAACGAGCACGGACATTTTCGAATACTCTTCGGCATAAAGATCGAGAGTTTGCTTCTTTTATCCGTGCCTTTAAGTCATGCAATGTTTTCGGCTTATGGGTGTACACCAGATGCTTCAGATATCCTCATAAAAAGAAGTCTACTGAAGTGAAATCAACACTCCTGGGTGGCCAAGGAATGTCGCCTCTCCGAGAAATCAGCTTTTCCGGGAACATCTCTTAAACGACCGACAGGGACTTACTAGAGGTGTGACCAGTGGCTCCGTCTTACTGGAACCACGTATTCCGGTTCTAACCAGTAAATTTTTGTTGTTGTGATGACAGAAACTCTCTTAACATTTTCACAACTGGTAGTAGTACGTAGTAGAGTAGTAGAGTAGTAGTTAACAGTGACCGCACGACCGTGAAAATACTCGAAGAAATAGGATCCAATGATACCCTTAGCCAGGGTCCAATGTTACCTTAAGTGAATGAAGGGGTCTTTGAAGTTTTGTTTTAAGATTTACTCTGCTCCAGTACCTGCAGTTCTGTTCATTGACGTGACCATAAAGGTCGTAATGGGCTTCATCCGAAAACAAGATGTTATCTAAATTGCGGACATTGTCGCGGTCTACAGTTTGCGTACATTTCAATAGTTGGGCTTTAATTCCTGCACTAACTGATCTTTTGTGGATATAATTTCAATTATAATTTCAAAATATGGCGTAAGTTTGTGCGTGACATAACGTTTACGTGTTGATAAATCAAGATCGCGTCGAATTAATGTTTAAAATTCTCTGCATTTTCTCTTCACTCCGTGAAGTCCGTGGGTCGCCGGTTTGTTTCACATTTAATGTCGATGTCATCTTCTCGAACTTTTTCACCCATTTCTTTAATAAAACTAAACTCAGGCACTGTTTCAAGTCGTGTAAGTCGTACGCAACGCTAAACAATTGACTATCAGTAATGAGCGAAAAGTTGTTAAAATAAAATTGCTTTACGCAAAATGCGCGCTGCGGACCCGAAAATGGATCCATTGCGATTAAATTTCCAAGAAACGATCTAGCCGCTCCACTGATCCCCGCGGCCCGCGGCTCTTGTGTTTACGCGGGAAATTAAATTTTGATGTAAACTGATTCATGGGCCATTCTTAATATAAATACTGATATACCGTTTTCGCAGTTTTTTAAAATACGAGTAAAATTGAATGTGATTTATGGGCAACAACTGCAGGGTACGCGCATTTCTATGTGTGCGATTCAATTCACAGTTTTTGCGTACTATTTACTATTTTAATGACACGCTGACTAGTTACTAAGGTGTGCGTGATAACTACACGACCACATGCACTCCCGGATCATTCGCAAATTACACCATAGGATAGTGTGTACGCCGTGGTAAACAGTGGTGGCCTCAGAACGCCACCCTGTGGTACACCATATTTGACTTCTCTACTGTCTGGTGTATATTTAACCGCGTTTGGTCTTAGAACATATTCTTGATTTCTGTGTACTACTTTCGGCCGCTCAGGTAAGAGGTACTAAGCTCCAGGACATTTCCCCTTATGCCGTAGAAGTAAATCTTTTTTTAAAAGACATCATGACTCGTAGTCGAACGCCTTAGTCATATCCGTCAATATAGCTCAAAAAGGCGCTTTCTTGTCAACACTCGTCATAATATTTGAACTTTTACTTTTTATCTCGTCATAATATTAATATAGAAAAATAAAAATATTAGAGTATATTAATATTTTTATTTTTCCTAAATCCAATTTGTTCATTGCTCAGTATATTACATTTATTCAGATATTTATCCAGTGTTTCGTATGTAATATTTTCAAATACGTTAGAAAAAATCGGAATCAATGCTATTGGTCTATAGTTGGACATATCTTTGTTATTTTTTTTATGGAAAGGTTTTATTACAACAGTTTTCAGGATATTAGGAAATATACCAGAAGCAATACTAATATTCACAATGTGACTTAAGGGCTCAGCTATAACACCGCTGACAAATTTAACGACACAATTAGTTATACCGTCATAACCATGACTTTGTATGGATTTAAGGATTTTGATTACACTAACTATGTCGTCTGGGATGGTCGCTGTCATAAATATTGTATTTGAATTGTTGTCTAAGTAAATAATAATCCTGTCATATGTTTTATTATTTACACTTGGTCAATAAGGAAGTAATTAAATGAAGATGCTAATTCTTTAGTATTGAGAGGTTTATTATAATAATCGTATTAACTACTTTACTTAAGAATTAAAATTTTGTGTGTGGTGGCAGGCGTGGGCATTGAGGGTGCCGAGGGACGCGCGGCATCGCTGGCGGGCGACGTGAGCGTGCGCACGTTCAGCTCGCTGGCGCGCCTGCTGCTGGTGCACGGGCGCCGCGCTGCCATGCGCTCCGCCGCGCTTTGCCTTTTCATCGTGCACCGCGGCCTCGTCGTCTCCACCATGCAGGTGCCTCGCTCCTCTCCCTCCACACGTGCGCGCGTTCAGCTCGCTGGCGCACCTGCTGCTGGTGCACGGGCGCCGCGCCGCCATGCCCTCCGCCGCGCTCTGCTTCTTCATCATGCACCGCGACCTCGTCGTCTCCACCATGCAGGTGCCTCGCTCCCCTCCCTCGACACGTGCGCGCGTTCAGCTCGCTGGCGCGCCTGCTGCTGATGCACGGGCGCCGCGCCGCCATGCGCTCCGCCGCGCTCTACCTCTTCATTGTGCACCGCGGCCTCGTCTCCACCATGCAGGTGCCTCGCTCTCCTCCCTCTCCACACGTGCGCGCGTTCAGCTCGCTGGCGCGCCTGCTGCTGGTGCACGGTCGCCGCGCCGCCATGCGCTCCGCCGTGCTCTGCCTCTTCATCGTGCACCGCGGCCTCGCCGTCTCCACCATGCTGCCTCGCTCCCCTCCCTCCACACGTGCGCGCGTTCAGCTCGCTGGCGCGCCTGCTGCTGGAGCACGGGCGCCGCGCCGCAATGCGCTCCGCCTCTTCGTTGTGCACCGCGGCCTCGTCTCCACCATGCAGGTGCCTCGCTCCCCTTCCTCCACACGTGCGCGCGTTCAGCTCGCTGGCGCGCCTGCTGCTGGTGCCCGGGCGCCGCGCCGCCATGCGCTCCGCCGCCCTCTGCCTCTTCATCGTGCACCGCGGCCTCGTCGTCTCCACCATGCAGGTGCCTCGCTCCCCTCCCTCTTCACACGTGCGCGCGTTCAGCTCGCTGGCGCGCCTGCTGCTGGTGCACGGGCGCCGCGCCGCAATGCGCTCCGTCGCGCTCCGCCTCTTTATTGTGCACCGCGGCCTCGTCTCCACCATGCAGGTGCCTCGCTCCCCTCCCTCTCCACACGTGCGCGCGTTCAGCTCGCTGGCGCGCCTGCAGCTGGTGCACGGGCGCCGCGCCGCCATGCGCTTCGCCGCGCTTTGCCACCCCCTCTACATTCTCTCACTCGTCCCTTCCTCCTATTTCTCCTTGCACTCCTACTGCGGACAATACACCTCCTCGTACTTATCCTGCCCAGTTCTCCTAATCTTCTCACACCTTTTACTATATCTCTCACTTCTAATCCTTCTCCCACACCATCACCACCACGCATTTATTTAATAAAATATAAAAATATTTTATTAAATAAATGCTTGGTTTATTTAATAAAATATTTTATTTTAGCCAACACCTATCACCTCCTCTCATTGTCTGCCTTTATTCAACTGATAACAAATATTATTACGGAATAACACTGATTGTGAATGATATACCAAAATCGCAACGTTTGACAGACTGATTGGCATTAGTACCAGACGCATCTTACACTATCGCTTACATATCGCAACAGTGGGTACTTACAACCTGGTTATGCCGGACTCGTAGGCAGAAAATGAGTTCGCATAGTAAACAGTCAAAAGTACAGATACAGATACAGTAAGTGATAAGTGGTTCACTATCAGCAGCTTGATACACCTGATGGTTAGTGGCGAAGCTAGGGCTCCTAACTAGGGCAAGCCCAAGATATTGTTACGAGCTTGAGGTTCTTGACAATAAAAATTGCCGATAAAATTACCTAAATTAACACTTTAATTTTCTTTACACAAATTTAAACTTAAAACACTAATAATTAATCACACTGATTCCCTTTTTTTTCTCCGAAGCTTCGCTTGTCTCGCCAAATTCAATACTTCCCGATCGCACCTTGCAGCGCCTATAAATACACATTAGTACCGAATCATCCAGAACATTCAAGTAAATACGCGCACCAATCGACAAAGCGCCGAAAGTTCGAGAGTCAGCTTCCAGAAGCTTAGTTTTTCCTTTCGACAACAGATGGCGCTGTTGGTTGAAAGATTAGTGATGTCATTTTCTGGAAAGCTCTTCCCTCGCTCCGTTACCCGACACTAGATAGATATTTACATACAATACTATACATGAACAAAGTACAAACAAACTATGTACAAAATTAAAAAACAAATTATTTATATTCTAAATTGAATGGTCTCTCTTTCTTAAGGAAAGATTGAATTACGTCCGCGTTAAATGTTGGTGAACGTTTTAATTGTACGAATAACTGTTTTTTCAATTGCTATAATTGATAAGTCCGAAAGACGCTCTTGACCTTGTGTATTTTCTCAACAAAATTTAAAGATTTTACCTTTGCCTCGCCGATTAGCACTTCAACACACTTCAATTCTTCACAAGGAACACTATTATCCCCCATTTTCGCTAAAAATCTTTGAAACAGCATAAATTTTCAACGGACGCAACAAAAACAAACATAAACATTGAAATGTGAACTGAACTTGCAAACGTATCGCCCGCGCGTCCGCGCACTCGGAAACAACTTCAGAGCAAAGCCTGGCTTTTGGTTCCATAGTAATTATTATACAGTGTGTAAGTGTAAACACCGTTGTCACTGAAACCATAGGTGGTTGGCTTTAATATAAAAATATTTATCTGATTTTTTTTTAAAAAAACGCTATTTTCTTTTATAAAATTAAAAAAGTTTCTGTCCGACACCGTCCGTAAATTCATGGATACCCTATGCGCTCGAGTGACGTAATCACTGTAAAGATCACCGCCCGCCCTTGCTACATACACAACATTTCAATATAAACAATGGTACACATAACCTATCATGAAACTTTTCCTTCATACTTTCACACTTGCTTAGGACAGATAAAAATTCCTACCCTTTGTGTTGCGTGACGAGTCCAAATTAATGTAAGTTAGATTTAACAACAAAGAAAATTAAACATTAATAATAGTAAATAGTAAATCATTAGGTAGGATTTTGGCGTATTTACCGTATACCGTACCGCGGCCCTGGAACGCAAAGGGCATTTGAAGCATAAGCTGACCGTTCATTGTACGGAAAGATCATACAAAGCGAGGCCAAGACAAAGGATTTGTACAGCTTGATGTGTAGCCTGATTGATTGGTTATTTATACTTACCTATTAAATAAAATCCTCGTAAATGAATTCCATTTTGATCAGCTTTTACATTAATCGTAAAAGCTAGAAGCACAACAGTGTCATTTCTCTAAATACACTAAGAATTCGCCTTTTGAGTTCGGACGTATTACGGAACTTAGTTGCATACACTCGGCGCTTCACTTCTCCCCAAAGATAAAAGTCCAGCGGGGTAAGGTCGGTTCATCGCCCAGGAAACTCCTCAACCAGCATAGCTCTGATTTGCAGCTGAAATGTGCAGGGGCACCGTCATGTTGTTAGTAGAGGTTTCTCAGTGAACGAAGAGGCACATTTCCACTGCACGTTTATGTAGGACATAATTACAAATTAAATACACTCGCACCAAAATTACAACCTAAAGCGATGTAGAATGTCGGCACTGCGCGGCGCGGTTTTAAATCAAATTAACACGTACATTCCGTACCGACGAAGCGAAGGTGTGACTGACACACTGACACAGTGACATTGGCCTTGACCGCGAATCGCTGCCGCTACCTACGATATGTTGAGTTTTTTTGTTGTGAATTCTGTAGGTATATCCCTACTTACCTAGGGTGAAATAATTGTAAGAAAAAATTGAGATTTGACTAAAAAAATGTTGTTATTTTTCATTGAAATTACTTTCTATAAGTGAAACCAAACCACTGGTTGCAAGGACAACGGTGTTTACACTAACACCCTTTATAAACATTTCGTAGTTATATTTCATTATAGAACATTTTGCCACAGGTCAGGTGACAGTCCATTGCGTGTTCGCTTTGAGACAGAGGGAACACGAATCAGTATATTTCGAATTGAAAGCAAACTGCCAAGTGTTGACGTTACATATATGCTACGGGGTCATGACCTGTGTAGAACAGAGGAGCGCGCGGGAAATTTGAAATAGTTTGAAACAGTTTACGAGTTATTTTATTAGCTGATATTTTTGATTGAGCAGTTTCAAAGAGCAAACCTGGCTTTTTGGCTTCTATGGACGCTTCGCCACTGCTGATGGTCAGTAAATTCTGATGACATCTACATCTATTCGCGGTCAAGGATCAAAATGCAGATGCGTTGTACCCTGAAGACTAAAATACCTCGTTACAAGTAAAAAAGGTTTGCGGTTCTCTACACGTACCATACGAAACAACGCACAAATTAAGCTGCTTTCGCATGCTGATATTCTGTGAGAGCATGGTCCTTCCCCGGCCGAGTTGTACTATTCGTGCCACAAGCGTGGCTTTACTTCGTATGATACTATTCAAAGAAGAAGAGTTAAGTAATTTAATGAAATAATATTTATTGTTTAATGTTTTTTCGCAGGCGGTGTTCTCGGTGGTGTTCTACTTCTCGTCAGTATCTCTCTACCCCGGATTTCTTATGGTCGGATACGGAACTGTTTTCACTATGCTACCAGTTTTCTCTTTAGTAAGTATTCTCTGAGTAAAAATATAATTTAATTTGAGTTTAAAATATTTTAAAGAACTAGGACAGACGGTAATTTGATAAATAACAATTTAGTGTATTTGAATTTTAGTATAGGGACTTAAGACACCTTCACATTTATTTTGTCATGTGGGTGTCTTAAGAAGCGAATTTCCTCATAACCAAACCATAACAAAAACCTCATTGGAATAAGCACACAGTAATAATTAAACAATAATTAACCAATTTTTTAGCTTTAAATAATTGTGTATTTGTTATATTGTTAATACACGTCTCTTTAATTAAAGTGTTTACAATTTTATATTAAACACTAGATCAATCAACTACTTGTTAACATTGCTGCAAAATGATAAACTGATTATGACCCGGATCTTTAGTAAGATATCAGGATTATTACTTTTAAATATATATTTCCAGGTTCTTGACAAGGACATCCCGAGCTCGACGGCACTAAGGTACCCTCAACTGTATAGACAGTTAACAAATGGAAGACAACTCTCATATAAAACTTTTTATATATGGATTGGTATATCTATCTATCAAGGTAAGTTGTTTTTTCATCCATTTTTATCGTAAATGTAACTTTATATTTAAATATTTGGAACAAAAAATCCTTTTATTGAACAGCTAAAGACAAGGCTTTACTCATAAAATTCGATGTCAATTTAAGAAATACTTAGATTTGACCTCTGTCTTCCACTCTCTTTTTAATAGATGACTATAGAAAGAGACAAATAGAGATAATACTAAATTGAAGTAAGCGATGCTAATTGATTATACATAAAACTGATAAATATTAATAATGTTGATATTGATTAAAACTACTTTTACGGATTTTATCGCGTTTTATTTATATTAATTTTAATACCCGACGTTTCGGGCGCTTTCCAGCACCCATGTAGCCGAATTTGTACCCCGCTTGCTTCCAGAACAAACACGAATTTTTGACAAAGTATTAGGACAAATTGAATCTGGAAATGGTGCACTTTTCTTTTTAGATGCCCCTGGAGGAACTGGGAAGACATTTTTGTTAAATTTATTATTAGCACAAGTACGGAAAGATAAAAACATTGCTGTGGCCGTAGCTTCTTCCGGTATAGCCGCCACGCTGCTAAGCGGGGGCCGCACTGCACATTCTGTTTTAAAACTCTCTCTAAATCTAGCCCAGGAAGAATCGCCGATCTGCAACTTTAGCAAAAATAGTGCACGAGGTATAATGCTACGAAAATACAAACTTTCAGTGTGGGACGAAAGTACAATGTCGCATAAAAAAGCTGTAGAGGCATTAAATCGAACGCTCCAGGATTTGCGCAGCAATATCGATGTAATGGGAGGAATGGTGGTTTTACTGGCTGGTGACTTTCGCCAAACTTTACCTGTCATTCAAAAGGGCACACCTGCAGTAGAAATTAAAGCATGCCTCAAGTCGTCTATTTTATGGAACAAGGTGACAAAATTCAGTTTAACTACGAATATGAGAGTGCATTTGTGTAATGATATCAATGCTGGAAACTATGCTGACACGCTATTAAAAATTGGCGATGGGCGGTTGGAAACGGATGCTGAGGGCTGCGTTAAATTGTCGAGAGATTTTTGTAATTTAGTACAGGGTCATTCCGAATTAATTGCGAGCGTTTATTCAGATTTAACGAACAACATGCATGAAGACAAATGGTTATGTGAAATAGTGATTCTTGCACCAAAAAATGAGAGCGTTAACAAAATAAATTCAGATATAATAAGTGAAGTAACAGGAGAAATAACAGAGTATTTGTCAGTAGACACAGTTTCTAAATTCTCTAGAGTTGTCAGGTGTGCCCTCACATAAGCTTCAATTAAAATTAGGCGTCCCAGTCATGCTAATGCGAAATTTAGATGCTCCTCGGTTATGTAACGGGACAAGGCTGCGTGTGACACATCTTGGACGGAACATAATCGGTGCTACAATTTTGACAGGCGTAGGAAAAGGTGAAAATGTTATTATATCACGGATCCCTATAATTCCCACAGATCTTCCTTTTCAAGTCAAAAGGTTGCAATTCCCTATTAAGCTCAGTTTTGCAATGACAATTAATAAAGCGCAAGGGCAAACGTTACAGGTAGCGGGGGTCAACTTAGAAAAACCGTGCTTCTCTCATGGTCAGCTGTATGTAGCATGTTCGCGTGTGGCAAATACCCAGAATCTCCACATTCTTTCCACGAATGGAAAAACATGTAACATTGTGTATAGTAGCGTCTTAAAATAGTGTTCAGTTAGTTTTTTTCCAAAATTCCCACAAACAATTAATCAGAATCTTCCCTTTCAATTCGAAATTTCCTATTTAGCTCAGTTTCTTTTCAATTCCAAATGCTGCACCTCTGACGGACCTATTAAGCTCAGTTTCCTTTCAACTCAAAAGGCTGTATTTCTGACGGATCCTTTATTTGGCTCAGTTTCCTTTAATTAGAAAGATTTAGTTTTTCAAAAGTCTGCATCCCTGACGGATAATTATGCTCAGTTTCCTTTAATTAAAAAAATATCCCATTTCCATTTGGAATAAACAGGCTATTTTCATGCTTTCCTGTACGCTGCGTTTCAAAACATTTAAATAGGCTGACGAATCAATTTTGCTCAGTTTGCTTTTAATGGCTGCATCTCTGACAAATCCATAAAACTCAGTTTTCTTTCAATTCAAAAAGCAATGGATAGTTCATTTTCCCAGTGACCATGCGGGCGGAGCCGCGGGTAACAGCTAGTTTCATCTCAATATCATAATAATTGAATTTTATTTGCAGGCGGCGTCATCATGTACGGCGCTATTGTACTATTTGAAGACCAGCTGATCCACATAGTGGAGATCAGCTACACGGCGCTGATCCTTACCGAGCTGATCATGGTAGCGCTGACCGTGGTCACGTGGCACCGCCTCATGATCCTGGCCGAGCTGGTCAGCCTGGCCATGTACACGGCAACGCTTTTTATATTCACAACGTACTTTGGTAAGTAATATCGTCATAACTGTGCATTCATCATGGTCTTTGAAAGTGTAAAGAAGGAGCATACATATCGAATGTGTACAGAACGTCTACCAACATCATCTAATATATTACAGCTAATTTCGAGTACACTTGCCGCTATTTACTACGAGCAGATAAAGTGTAAAACAGTAATTCGTGTTGAGTGTGTAGCCTAGTGAACTTTGTGAGTTCATCTCGCAGGTTCTCTAATGCTTTCACCACTTTGTAAATTTTGGTACAAAATTCTTGGTACAATTCTACTGTTATTAAAATACATTCGTACTTACGTGTAATGTTAGCGTTACCAATTGTAAAAAGTCAACTTGGCTCTCTCCGCTGCACTCAAAATTTATTTGTAATCGCATTATTAAAATTAAAAAAAAATCATTTTGAAATCATTTGTGCATTGTAAATTGGGTAATCAAAAAACTTGTATTTGACGTTATTATTAAATTTCAGTTATGTTTGTTTCCAAAATTATATATATATATATATATATATATATATATTTATATATGTTCGCAATGAACAAAAGAAAGAAATCATAGATCTTCTCAAAGATTTATTGGTCTGAATTTACAGTTTTATAATTATATCATTCTTGTTTTTGTGCTTGTGTCTTGTTTGGTCGGAAGTTTAAATGGGTATGTGAGTGTTGGGTGTGGGGAATGATGTGGTGAGTATTTATGTAGTGTGATTGGTTGAATTCACGGTTGGTGTACGGACTCTATACAATAACGTAATATTAAGCGCCTTTATAGGAAATGCATTAGGGTCGACTGTCGAATATCTGGCGTCGACAATAGTATATATTTAAATTTCAACTATGTATTTTAAATGACTATAGTGCTAAATACCCAATTCATTTATCATCAATACGAAGTTACTTCCTATAGTAGCAAGGCTTGGCAAAAGTACGGTCGCTAACGCGCCTGGGGGTTGGGACCGCAGTTTTTTTTAAATTGTCTATCTGTTACTAAGAAGATGCTGCCCATCTACCCTGTTTCATTTCCGCCTGTCGCCTCACACGACGCTCCGACACCCGTGGCACGACATGTGGTAGTGGAAGTTCTTACACCGCAACTACGAGGCAACTGCTATTTCCAATTGCGGATGCGGTTAAAAATTTAATCGGTTACGGTGGGGATAAAAAACAGACTCACGTTTGCGTACTATGAAAGTTAAGACAACCGTATAGCGTATGTATTACAGCTCCTTTTTGAAAATCAATTTTCACTACAGATGCGGACTTCATCCGCCATTGGGACTTCTGGTGGAAGGTGACAACAATAACCCTGGTGTCATGTATGCCGCTGTACATCGTGAAACATATGCATAGAAAGTGGAGAGACCGTCAGTACAAGAACATTCGAAAATAATATCCAAACTATAGGAGTGTAGGTTCATATTTGAAATTATTACGCTGATCTATCAGTATATTATTTTTAAACTTTGTTTGAATATATGTGTATTGTTTTGTAAGAAGTTTAATATTTATTGTTAAACAATTTTATAGTGTCATGAGATTAACAAATAATGTACATTGTATATATTTAAAATATCACAATTTTTTCATACTTCTCAATAAATTTATTGACATAATCTTTCATTAACTTCTATTGAGAATTACTGGAACACTCCATGACTTATTCTATAGTAATAGTATTTATATAAGTATTTTGTTTTGTATACTCTGTCAACGATTTTAACATTTTTTTTAATTGTTTATTGGTAGTTTAGTAAGGAAAAATTGTTATGCACTTTTATTATCTAATAATATTGATTTTGTTAAAATAAAACGGAGGAGTTAGTTACACTTAGATACAATATTTTATTGCCTTAAAAAGATTTTCTTTTAAATTTACCAATTTTTTTAATGAGATAATTCACTGTTATAAAAACCGGTCAGATTGACGACCTGATTAAATACGCAGGGAATCGATGTATCCAGGTTGCTCAAGACTTGCTTTGTGATATCTGGTCTGTGGATTTTACAGCACTGCCACTCCTGAAAAACAATATTTGTGAATTTGCTCAAATATTGCTTTCTCTTAAGATTCGAAAGATTCGAAGAAAAAGATAAGCTAGCGAGGTACTCACACCATTAAACTACGCGGTCTTATAATCATACTGTATTGACATTAAGGAATATTGTAAAACACATGTGATAAGATAGATTATATTAGATGTTTTTTTTTTGTATTTTGACACTATTTTTGTTTAAAATTATATTTTTGTATATGTAATTAAATCTTACTTTAAGAAACCTTTATCGTATTATGATTCCAGTTCGAGTAGAGCTTGGTATAATATTTTATTATGAGTAATATTCCATAGTTAAGGTTCTGTATGTCTCTCAACTCTAAAGTTTATATATGGAGTGTAAATGTCATCAATAAGGTACAAATTTTGTTGTTTTTTTTTTGTGATATATGTATTTATTTCAAAGCCCATCTATATGTATGTTAAAACTTGATTATCGAAAAGGATTGTGTACCATAGTATTTAGTTATGTTATACAATGTCTAAGTAGTTATGTTTTACAAGTATAAGCGGATGTTTATATTACCTAATAAAAACCCTAAGAAATGAATTTCGTATTTTTATTTTTAAAATCAATTCTGACACAATATTTAGCAGATAGAATCCAAAAAAATTATAAAAATATATTAAGTGCAACAAAATAGTAGTACCGAAATCACGAACTGGACCATGAGGCAAGCAAGTGTTCTGTGAGCTATATGATTATTTTGCTCATCATAACAAAGCATTACGTGTTTCGCGTTACACCTTCCTGGCATTTCTCCATTACATACATAATCTGACAACCATGTGGAGGTGTAAAAGTATCTACTACCCCATATCAACCCATGGCTGTCGTAAGAGGCGGTAGAGCGAACATTAGATCTGTATGAAGATAAACTATGGTTGGCAACCCGCTTACCAAGCCTGGTATCTATGACACATATCCCTCCTATGAAAATCTATGGGAGAGGCCTATGTCATAGTAAAAACAGAATAGTGGGAAAACTACCGCTCCGCGCGAGACTTAAATGCCTACTGTAGCAGGGCTCTCACTATCGTTTTGTTTAACAGCTAAGTCTCATTTAGTTCTTCAAGTAGTTTATATATATTTTTTTTTAACTTTAACAGTGGCAGAGCCACGCGGCAGCCTTTGCTGTTGCATGTATTGGCCGGCTCAAACCGGGGTACCTCACAGAATACCAGCGCGAAGTAGAGGCTTTGCTTCTGCGTTTCGTCTGGTGAGTGCAGGTGGCCGGATGCCCAATCCCCCCATCAACATGTTAGCGGAATTAAATGCAAGGGTAGTCAGGAGGGTGTCAGCACCGCTGGAGAATCCCTCGCTGAGCATCCACGACCAAGCTACTCCACTCTTGAGCTTGGGTGCTCAGGCTGCCCCGCTTATATTGGGTGGGGGGGGAGGCCACAATTCCGCTCAAGACTAACCCTGCTAGAGGCAAACAGAGCAATAAGTCAAAGGCGCTCCCTGCCACGCTATCCGTGAGTTTCTGCAACATCAAGGGACTTCATTCAAACCTTAACGCTGTCCACTACCATCTGGAAACGGCGAAGCCGGCCTTGCTCTTTCTAACCGGGACACAGGTGTCCTCTCCGGCTGATGCTTCGTATCTCTCCTATCCAGGGTACAAATTATAACACTCTTTTGTGCCCCGGCCGGAGTTTGCGTGTGTCAGAGAGGACATCTGTTTCCGACGCCTTGGCAGCCTTGAACGTACGGACGTGGCCATCTTATGGCTGCGCGTAGACAGCGACGACCACCCCCGCGTCTACGAGTGCCTCTATAGGTCCCATAACGGTAATGTCGAAACAGACCGACTTATCGACCTCGTCCAGGTGGCTACAGACTCCGTGCTACAACAGATCCCGTTCGCAGATATCGTGATACTTGGAGATTTTAACGCCCACCACGCTGAATGGCTTGGTTCGCGTTTAACCGATCATGCGGGTAGATCTGTTTATGACTTTGCTTTGGCATATGATCTGACACAACTGGTTACCTCAACTACGCTGATCCCAGATGTGGAAGATCATGTACCTTCCTTGTTGGACCTTCTGCTGACCTCTCATCCGGACGGATATCAGGTCTCCGTCGATGCCTCTCTCGGCTCCTCGGACCATTGTCATATCCGGAGTACGGTGCCACTCACGAACTCATCGCGGTTGCGTACTGCAGGTTGCCGTCGTGTTTGGCATTATAGGTCAGCAGACTGGGACGGGATGCGATCTTTTTTGCATCCTACCCTTGGGGGCGGGCTTGTTTCTCGCCGGATGATCACAGCGTTGTTGCTGATTCTGTCGCTGATGTGGTGCTACAGGGGATGGAACTTTTTATTCCATCATCTGTGGTTCCTATCGGAGGCAGAACCCAGCCTTGGTTTGGTCGCTCCCGCAAAATTGCACTACGTCGTAAGCAGGAGTGCTACAAGGCCTGGGCTCACGCATCGACGTCTCGGGATGCAAACACCAGCGCCCTTAAAAAGAAGAATTTTCTGCCTCCAGGTCCTTCAAAGTGTCATTGTCAAGGCAAAGTCAGAGCACATCGGCAGAATTCGCGAGAAACTAGTTCGTCTTCCTTCGGGAACGCGTGCATTCTGGTCTCTCGCCAAGGCTGTCCAAGGAAACTTCTGTCAGCCATCCCTCCCATCTTTGCACAGGGAGGACGACTCACTGGTCCATGCCACAAAGGAGACAGCTGATCTGCTGGGCTCTCTCTTTGCGTCCAACTCGACTCTTGTTGACGGGGGGAACACACCGCCGATCGTCCCGCGGAGTGAGTGCTCGATGCAGGATGTGCTGTTTACCCAACGCTCAGTCCGCGGAGTACTCCTCTCCTAGACTTCAACAAGTCGAGTGGGCCGGATGGCGTCCCTCCTATTGTGCTAAAGAAGTGAGCTCCGGAGTTAGCACCGGCTTTAGCGCGTCTTTTCCGGTACTCCTACTCCCTAGGCGTAGTCCCTAAATCATGGGAGACAGACCTCGTGCACCCGATCCCTAAAAAAGGTAACCGCTCTGATCCATCCAACTATAGGCCTAGCGCCATCACCTCCTTGTTCTCTAAAATAATGGAATCCATTATTAACAGCCAGCTCATGCGGTACTTTGAAGATCACCAGCTGATTAGTGACCGCCAGTACGGTTTCCGTCACGGTCGCTCGGCTGGTGATCTTCTGGGTTACCTAACCATAAATGGGCGGAGATAGTAGAGTCCAAGGGGGAGGCGTTGGCCGTTAGTTTGGACATAGAGAAGGCCTTAGACACAAAGCGCTTGTTACGAAACTTCCTATCTATCGGCTTCCCGAGAAATTGTGCAATTGTATCGCCAGTTTTCTTGCTGATCGCAGCATCAAGTCGTAGTAGACGGTGCATGCTCCGATTACGAGCCCATTAACGCTGGTGTTCCACAAGGCTGCGTGCTATCACCGACGCTGTTTTTTCTGCATATCAATGACATGTTGCAAACCGGTAACATTCATTGCTATTATTATTGCAGACAACAGCACTGGTGATGCTTTATACACCGGCCGTACCAATATTTCTCGGGAAAACGTCGCCGAGTACCAAGACAAACTTGTCTCTGAAGTCGAAACTTTGTTGAACAAAGTCTCGAACTGGGGGCGACTAAATCTAGTCCAGTTTAATTTTTTTTTATTTGGTTCACAAATGGAATGTAACGTTTACATGGTACAGGTAACATAAAAAGTAACAAACAAACGTAATGAACGATTAACCTTTAACGTTTAAACGTCTTAAATTTTTACCGTTCAACTAATAACAGTGAACACAGCATGCAACAAGTGGACAAGATAACAGATACAAATAAAGAAATAAAAAGAAACTCTAAAGTGATAAATATTAGTTAATTAATGGCTAATCGAATGTTAGCCCTTGCTGAGGGCCTTAGAACCATGAAAGATGTCGAACAAATCATGAATATTATTGTAACTATTAGTCATTCTGTACAATAGCGAGTGATGACCTGCCACTGTTTTACAGTGTGGCGTGACAAAAGTCTTTAATTTTGCGGCCCAAACGACTGCCAGCTCTAGGGACCGACACATCTAAATGATTTAAAATGTCTGGACAGTTGATGAGACCATGGATAATTTTACAGAGGAACATGACATCAGATGATAACCGGCGCTTGAATAGCGATCCTAATTTGCAGTGTGCCAATCTACTCTCGTATGAAATGAGTGTCCTGCATTGATTATTTACATATGATAACTGGTACATAAACCTTTTCTGAATCTTTTCCAGTCGGTTTGAGTGACACTTGTACCCCGGATTCCAAACTGGGCTAGCGTGTTCCACAATAATTCTCACCAAACAGTTATAGACCGGAATAATTAAACCAGGGTCTTGAACAGATTTTATTTGCCTGGATATGAACCCGGATAATTTAGAAGCTTTTTTTGCTATGGAGTCAATATGACTTCTAAAGCTGAGCGTGCTGTCAATTAAAACGCCTAAGTCTTGAATTTCCGTGACCTCACTCAATGGCTCATCGTTTAATATGTATGTTGCCTCGGTTTTATTTTTTCCTTCTAGTTAACTTTAGATGACAACATTTTCCAGTATTGAGGACCATATGGTTTTGACAACACCAGTCATGTAATCTATTCAACTCGTACTGTAGAGCGGTCACATCTAATTTGGAGTCAATGATTTTGTTCAGTTTTTTTTTGTTACAGTCAAAATTACATTCTATTACATTGGCTAGATCGTTTATGAAAATAAGAAAGAACAATGGACCGATATGAGAGCCCTGGCGAACGCCAGAAGGAATCTCTCTAGCTAAGGATGAATAACCACGCAAGGTGACCAACTGTGACCGATTTCTAAGATAGGAATCGCACCATCGCTGCAGTGAACCATGGACCCCCATCAGCATGATTTTCTTTATGAGGAGGTCGTAGTTGATGAGATCGAAGGCCTTGCTAAAATCGGTATAAATAATGTGTACCTCTTTATTCCTATCCAGTGCACATGCAATATCATTAACAAAACCGACTAAGTTAGATGTTGTAGACTTTTTAGGCTTAAACCCATGTTGGTTTAGATGCAGGCGCTCTTTGACTTGCCAATACATTGTTTTATGAACAAATGACTCAAGAACCTTACCGGGTGCTGGAAGTATGGAAACAGGCCTGTAATTGGACACATCGGTAAGATCTCCCTTTTTATGGATGGGGATGATACGTGCCTTTTTCCATACGTGGGGGAAAATGCCGCTTCGGATAGAGTGGTTAAATATATAAGCAAGAGGTTTTACATATATTCAGTACACTTCTTTAGAATGATCAGGGGCAAGCCATCCAATCCTGAAGCCTTGCTTCCATCCAATCCCATCAATACTCTTTCTACCTCGTATTCGCTGACAGTGAGAGAGCCGATGGTCAGACTGGTCTCGTAACTGTGGAGAGTTGTTTTATTGACGTTGGATGACTTGGTTGTCAAATTGGTGACGATGTCATCGTATATTGACTGAAAGTGCTCTGAGAATAGGTCACAAATCTCTTGGCCACCTCTGGCAGTCTTGGCACCACGAGTCATCTGAGAAGTGAGGGAATTTGTGTTTCTTTTGAGACCATTAACATAAGACCGGGTGAACTTAGGGTTTGAGCGTAAATGAGAAGCTGCGTTTTTTTAAAGCTAGAAACACAACTTTTGATCATTGTATTGCAACGGTCTCTTAGTAGTTCATATGTTAATCTGTCAAGGGGATTACCATACCGCTTGTATTTTTTGTGATATTTCGCTTTTTCTTTTAGTCTTTAAGGCTGTACTGAACCACACCGGATATTTTTCTGAATATGGTATTCGATATGGCGTGTGCTTCTTAATTATGGACAAAACTATGCCATAAAACTTGTCAACTATGGCATCTATGTCATAAAGTTCAGACCACACTTTGGACCACACTATATGCGTGAGTTTTTCGTTGATGGCGTCAAAGTCGCACTTGGAATAGTTAGGTAATGCTACACGTATTTACGCGAACACTACACATTGAAATAATACTACTATAATAATTTTTACGGAATTTATCGCGTATATTTTAACTTTTTAAATACACGCGAATAAATGTTTAGTTCTCCCATAAATCCAAGTTTCTACAAGCGGTACGTAGACGACACTTTCACAATTCTACCTTTAGATAAAGTAACTGCATTTTTAGACCATCTTAACTCTATAAATTCTAAAATTCAGTTCACAATGGAGTTAGAGGCAAACAATTCCTTAGCTTTTCTAGATGTGTTAGTAATTCGGAATCCTGATAACACCTTGAGCCATACTGTGTATAGAAAAAAGACCCATACAGATAGATATTTAAACGGTGATTCTCATCACCATCCTTCACAGTTAGCTACCGTGGGTAAATCTTTGTTTCAGAGAGCACGAGGGATCTGTGACAGTAAACACCTGGCTGCAGAGCTCCACCATGTCAAGCAAGTTTTGCATGACAACAAGCTTCGAGTCCCGCGCCTACGTCACAGTGAACGAGTGAAGCCAGCCACAGTCGAGCGTGTACCTGCTGTACTGCCATATGTTAGAGGAGTCACTGACAAGATTGGCTACATCTTGAAGCGCGCTTCCATCAAAACATACTTCAAGCCGCTGAAGAAGATTGGTCAGTTTTTACCATCGGTCAAGTGTAATGTCCCTCTGCAAGATGCAGGAGTGTACAAGCTTGATTGTGAATGTGGTCTCTCCTCATAGGACAAACTAAAAGATCAATAAAAACCCGCGTTAAAGAACATATAGCTGATGTGAAGAATCGACGCTCCGGGAAGTCTGCAGTCTGTGAACACGTACAGGATCGCCCCCGTCACTACATCAGATTTGATAGACCGCAGATCCTCGCTAAAGAACACCGATTCCTTCCAAGGATGATTCGCGAGGCTATTGAAATCAAAAAACATCCTAATTTCAATAGAGAAGATAGCTGGGTGCTACCATCTGCTTGGGATCCTATAATAAATAAAATTAAATCCCAACCCAAGCATACAACTGCAAGACTTCAGGATACCATAAGGTCATACTGCATAGATCGGAACAAAAGTAAATTTTAATCTATGGTAACCGCGGTTAACTATGACATATGGACGTTGAACATCTCAGTCCGCCCGTGACCATGAGTGCTGTAAAGCGTTCGAAACGTCGGGTATTTAAAAAGTTAAAATATACGCGATAAATTCCATAAAAACTAGTATTATTTCAAAATAAAATTTATTTAAGAAGTAAGCAATCCTCTCTGTGTTGTTCATTACTCTGCATCTGAGCTAGTTCGTCAAATATAATCAAAGCCCGTACGGCTTTGATTATAGGTATTATACATGTCTATATAAACAAAGCGTAGGTACTGACGGCGCGTGGTTCGCTGCGAAACGAGCAAGGTCATTCGCGTCGTATTCGGCCTTAAGTAAACTTATAAGTAAATGAAGAACTATCGTAAGTGACATTGTATAATTTCTTAACCCTGACATTGAATATTATAATTACTATTTTAATGATGTGTAATATTTTGTTTGACTATTTTGGCCTTTTTTTGACTATTTCGTTTTATATTTTTTTATTTTATTTGTTCTGCAATTATTTTAACTTATTTTTTAAGCTATTACATAGCTTCTATCGCGGGCCTTGAGCGTGGGGACCGAATCCAGAAATTTATTCCGCCGTAACGAAAAAACCTCACGCTCCCCACTCCGACCGGCACGAAGAAAGTCACGAAATAATAGTGAAAGAAAATGAGTGAGTACTCTATATACATACATTTTATTATTATCACAAATGCAGTACTAATTTTGAATTGAAAATATAATACTGCTATAAAGATAACCTAAATTTTTGATATTAAAATGAGCGATATTAAAAGTAGCCCTCTTTATATACACACAAACATACACACGCGTATAGTTTAAATTCTCAATTTAGATTCTAGTATATATATATATATATATATATATATATATATATATATATATATATATATATATATATAGTTATATTTATCTAATAAGTCTGGTCGGGCCTCCGACCTTGAAAACACTAATTGTGTATAGCTTCCTCTTTTTGACTGATATACTTTTTATTTATTTTCAGAATTCCTCTACCATCTCCATATATCATATATATATATATATATATATATATTAGAGATGGGCCGAAATTCGGTACAAGAAAAATAATACCTACTTGCACTTATTTTAACTGAAATATAAGGTGCTTCTAAACTACAATATGCCATGGCTGCAACTGGTGGTTCTACTCATGATACTGTACCACTTTCCCCAAGGAACCCATAGTCAATTCTCAAAAAAAAATTGCACTTTGTATGGAAATCGGTCAGCTGATTGGCCAAGTCTCCATACAAACAACCGTGGCATATATTTTAGAAGCACCTTATATAACAACATTAGATACTGTAAAATAAAAGATATTATTTTTACTCATTCATGGTTAATTATTTATTTATTTATTTCGGAACATTGTAAATGTAAACCTTATATTAAATTAGTTCCTATCTTATCATTAATCTTAATCTTAGTTCTTAACCTTAATCTTAGTTAATTAGTTATTAATCTTAGAAATCCCTGCATAATTAATAATTAGCCATATTACAAAAATGAAATAAACTTTGTATTCTCCTAGTAAACATCTGAAAAGGAGTCCGTAAATTAAATAATAAAATAATGTTTTTGATTCAACATTCATTAACCTCAAGTATTTTTTATTACAATTAAAGGGTATTTGTTTTCAACAATCATATTAAACCAACTTTTCTTGTCTATCTAGTCATATTTAAAATTTACCAGAGTCAGGTTATGGTGCAAAAACACCAAAGATCTGCCTTATCTGGCAGAAGTTTGTTACGTTTTTTTTTTTCGTAGGTATATGTTTCCTGCGGTGTGCGGGCGGGGTATTTGAAGTAAATGCGTAAACAAGTCACGACGCGTCGCTCTCGAGAAAGCGTGCGAAAATGAACCGAAGTTCGGATTCGGTTCAAATCACATTCGGTCCATCTCTAATATATATATATATATATATATATATATATATATATATATATATATATATATATATATATATCACAATATTGATTCTACGTCCTTTCATTTCGCATTATTGTAGCGTTCACCACTTGTAAGTGTTTAACTCATTTCTTTGAAAATTTACCATATATCGATATACAAATATTCGTATATTGCCAGACGGAGGGAAACCAATCAGGACTCCCTTCCATATTACAAATTATCCAGAATCCCCGTAATATACATAGTTTTTAATTCATTCTCCTGCTTAAGGTGACACTAGTCGACATTATTTCCATAGAAATTTCGGAGGGGTTTTACTCCGCTGTTTGACAGTGTACATCAACAGTACATACAAGTGACTGTTAAACATGATATTGTTTTGTCTCATTATTAATTTTGTCTGTACGGAAACAGAATAGTAAAATAAAAAGTCATTAAAAAGTTACGAGCTATCAAAGATTCGTTTTTATTGCCAATTTTAACACAACTTTGGGCGTAAATTAGTAATAAAAGCAGTGTAAAATTTCCAAGACAAAGTCGGTACCGACACAGCTCAATTATCGAAGAATTCAATAAATTTTATTTGTAATTGATTTATGCAGTGGTTTTTTCATAAAACCCCTTCTTCCAAAGGCCTTTTCGTATTTTTTTCGCGTGTTTATATGAATTATCGTGCATCTCACTGAATAATGTTTCCCCCCGGTGCGGTGCGGGAGGACGACACTTACACACACATGCATGCGCGGTGACGCGCGCTTATTCTAGTTTTATTCGACTCAGTCAGCTGCGGCCTGTGACGTTCGTATGACTATAGCTATACCTGCGCTCTAAATTACTACGCTACATTGACCCCTGCTTGAACTTTGGATTTCGATACTACTCTGTTTGGCATAGAAATTGATATTATTGAAAGAGATGATGCGTTTTGGACGGCAGACAAAATTTTAAAATTAGATAGCTTTTATCAGAAATGTGTTTTGCCGGAGCTGATAGATCCCGTTACCCTCGCAAACTACAATTTAGAGATCGAATGTAAATCAAATTGATATAAGCACAGACAAAAATAGCGGAATATAAATAAAATTTTGAAAAAAAAACGATCTCAAAATTTTATTAATGTTCCGCTAATTTTATCTGTACTTACCTATGTCAATTTGATTTACATTCGATTATAATTATATTCTCAGACGTGCAGGTTTCCTCAATATGTTTTCCTTCACCGCCGAGCACGTGGTAAATCAGCACAATTGCAATTAACAATTTCATTGGTGCCGGCGGGGATCGAACGCGAGTCTGCATGTCTGAGAAATTAAAAAATATATATTTCGAAGATATGTGAAGTTCGTCTACACGCATTGAGGCAACGTGGCGGACATTTCCTTGCCTTAAAACCCTCTCAGAAATTAGAGGAGGCCTGTGCCCAGCAGTGGGACGTATATAGGCTGTAACTTTAATTTTTTTTACTTTTATAAATATATTAGTTTACCGACGAAAATTTTAAAGAAAAATAAAAAATAAGCAACCGACAACCTCCTAGGTCCCTAGGTGACTTGCGAGATGTCAGTGTAACAAAACAAAACGGCCCAGAAAAACAGACTTTCCAACTGATAGCTAAATCAGCACGCAACAATTTCATTGGTGCCAGTGGGGATCGAACCCGGGTTGCTCCCGTACTGTGATACTTATAACGAGCGCTAACCATGTGAGCAACCACGGCTCTCAACGACATCGTTCCGTTCGTGTACAGCGCTGAAGATAGCAGAGTAAAAAATTAGAGATTGTGGTGTTTGAAATTTGTCATCTATGAGAGTGAATTTTATCTGTGTACTCTGTAACAAATAACTATATAGAAAAAAAATGTGAAAATGACATTTCGCCATTTTTGTTTGTGTACTGGTTAGGAACTCGATCAAAAATTTGATAATTTTTCTGTTTTTATACGTTATTTCTAAAAAAATGTGAAAATGACTATTCGCCATTTTTGTTTGTGTACTGGTTAGGAACTCGATCAAAAATTTGATAATTTCTCCGTTTTTATACGTTATTTCTAATGTTATTTTACATCAAATTAATTGTGAAGATATTTTCTTTTGGAAATATGTATCATTACGACGATTCAAAAACGTTTACATATAATAATTTACCTCGAAATTCACTATACGCGATTATCGTTTATTGATTATATGTTGTTTATAAAGTATTCTTATCAGTTTTTTGTGTTAAATGGATGCTAAATATAAAAGAATGCTTCAGTATTGATAGCAATTTATTAACGAAATATCTGTTGAGATGTGTCTAGAAATTATTAATACTTATTTTTATTTATTTATTAAAATAATAAATAAATAAAAATAAGTATACATTTATCTATATTGAGTACTAGTTGTTCCCCGCGATCTCGCCCGCGTGGAATATGGATTTCATGGGTTTTAATTTTTTTGCGCGGAACCCTAATTCTTTTTCTAAAACAAAAGTAGTTCAAGTTATTCCTTATATCATCAGCTATCTGCCAGTGAAAGTCCCGTCAAAATAGATCCAGCTGTTTCGGAGATTAGCTGGAACAAACAGACAGACAGACAGACCGACAGACAGATAAAAATTTTAAAAATTGTGTTTTTGTTACTAGTACTTTCATATGCATTTAATAAAAAGCTGTTGTTTTAACATTACAAACAGACACTTCAATTTTATTTATTTGTAGATATAGATGTAAGATATTATTCATATTGGTGTCATTTTAAAGGGAATATCATGTACTATTATAATAATAAAATAATTGTCTCCAGTAAATATTATACTTTTCTTGTAAAACTCGAAATAAGTAAAAATAAATACGATTTATTTTTATATCCCCATATGCTTTATTTTCATCCCTTATTTTTTATTTGACCAATTTTCTTTTAACGAAATTAAATTCTGAATTCGTTGAGCTTTTTGAGAATATTGTTATTTGAATGTTAGGTAGGTAACTATATTAGTTTTTCAGTAGTAATCGTTTTTGTTGCGACAGTCTCGCGCGGTCGTAAAAAAAGTTACTGCGCGGACAGGTGGGACGAGAATCACTTGCGCGGCGTTGACGTTTCGGTGGATAGGTATCTACCTACTGTTATTACCTAAATACCCATAACCTATACAACAAAATTTGACAAACTGTCGCTGCGTCGTGGACACTAAAATGTAAACTGCCTACCTACCTGCCTAAGTACGTCGGTACTAAGGAAACAGTCTTGACGGGTCACTTGTCTTGATAAAAACATGTGTTTACATCTAGTGATATTGTCTATATATAAAAAAAAGTAAGAAGACAGCTAAGTATTTTTGAAAAAAATTTATAGGTAGGCAGAACTAATTACAATTATTATCTAAATATTATAAATGCGAAAGTTTGGATGGATAGATGTATGTTACTCAATCACGCCAGAACAGCTGAAGGGATCTGGATGATATTTAGCTCAGAGATAGGTTATATCTAGTCTGGAGTAACACATTTGATACCGTTTATTCAGGTATTTCGTTCCTGTGGGATAATTTTCGAGTTCACGCGTTTGAAGCCGCTGGCAACAGCTAGTACGGATATAAACTGCGATGACTGTTCCAGTTCATACTTCGGCGTCGTGAACTCTTGAGTGATCGCTGCATGACCACCCGGGGAAAACTAAACGTAATAAAATAAGCAATCTATATTAGGTATCTATAGAGCTATAGAGGTATAGTATAAAGCGATAACGCAGCGCCTAATAATTTAGTACGAGTGGCACGATGCCAGGTGAGACAACGTGCTTTTTGGCCGCGCCCACCAATGAGTTCGAGCCCGCGACTTGTGCCACCTACGGAATTCCTTTGTATAGTGCGACGTTGCCACTCTTATTAGTTATTCCGCTTTGTAATATTTTATTTATAGGTGATATTTTGTTTATGTAGGTATTCGATAGATTCCTATAGTCTGTTTTTTTCGTAGGAGACAAAAATAACAGATATTTATTAGATTCGTTAAGCACGAATAATACAGTTTTTATGATTCTGGTTCAGATTAGATTTAATTTTAGTCACTTAAAATATCATGATTAATTTACCAACTAGTTATTCGTTTACTAAATACGAAAAAATATTTAGACGTCATTTTTCTTCCAATCTTGCTGTACTGAATATTTACGTAGTCCTTATATTAATAATTATAATTGCATAAGTTGATACAAAATGCTATGCAATAGCTTTACCGCGGCAGTCCCCGAGTGCCACACGTCTTTTTTATTTTAATATCATGCTATTTATTTTGTAATTTAATGTTATGTGTTTGAATAGGATTATGACTTAAAATAGATAATTTTAACTTAATGTTACAAACGTGTTGGATGCTATCATCTGTTAGCTGTAAGCATGTATCCTATAAATAAATAAATGATGATGGTGAACCGAGGATGAACGTACAGTCATTATAAGCTAGAAAACGCCTCGAGGTGTTTCAATTGCACTAAGGAGATCATGATAAATTGCAAAGTTTTATCCTGCCAATTTAAAGCTAATAGTTTCCTCTCATTATTTGGTGTAGAAGGTAACGAGTACTAGGGATTCAAACGTATACTTATATATCTATAGAAAATTGGTAATGGCCCATCTTACAAAGCAAGCTGGCGCTTTTTCCGTGATGGGATAACCGGTTGTCTGTGATAGGAAAACATCTGCCTCTTTTGACTTGGCCTTGCCTCTTTTGGTTGGCATCTTCTACTCCTTATGCTTTTAAAAGTCATTTCGGTAAGGCGACAACGACGTTCAGAAGACTTATACCAGAACTTGGAGCAACAACCTTTAAAACTAAGATGATCGTGTAGGTATACAGTATGTGTCTTGAGCATTGTTTTACAGATCAGATATATAGACGTCTTAGACCTAAGTAAATTCTAACGAGAAGTTGATTGAGATTACGCAGTAGTGCAGCTTATCCAGCAAAAGCGAATACGAGGGCTAGGGCCCGTGTACCGCACGAATGCTGATCCTTTACCCTGGCTGATCTGATGATTTTCGAAAAGATAGCGAAAATGAGAAATCGTTGTTACCAAGCGTGATCAATGGAGAAACGTGTTGTGGGATGGTTGCTTCGATTACGATAAGGCATGATGTCAGGCCTTGGCTAATAAACGCGTCAATTGGCAGATTGGTGTCCTTGTCCGTCGACCGACACGAGCTGAGCAGTCAGAGACGGGGTCCGCACTCCCCCCCCCCTCGGACTGCGGTTAGATAGCTTAAAAAACGCCTAAAAAGGCGACATGATGGTTGGTAACAATACCAAATCATAAACCACTCATCATCATCCTCACCTCATTGCCTTTCCCTTTTTTAATTAGCTCGCGACCTTGCAGGCCGCGAGCCCTGAGTCAGATGAAGCTGTAAGAGTCGTATAGACTAACAGCGCTAACATCCAGAAAATAGAAATTGGTGTCCTTGGTGGACATCAATGTGCCAATTCACCTTATAGACCTTATGGACACATATGGCTGTTTATACTGCCTGACAGAACACCATGCCGGAAATGCTTTCGATATCACTGCCCTCGTATTGGACTCAATAGCCACAAATGTTTTTGCCTAGGACGAAATGATGTTTAAATAATTTGTCACAGGTTAAAAAGCCTGTGTATTTCTATATATCTGTCGATGTGTAGTTGCTGTACTTATTTATAGCAGTACATAGCCTGTATGTTCTGCAATAATTACCATTTGCATGCGTGCGGGTTGGAAACTAGAGTTTTTTTAAATAATTGTGTATTTTATCAGGAAGATGCTGCTGCCCATCTCTTGTTTCAGTATCTTTCCATCGCTTCCTACGACATACTCAGGGCGATATGGGGTAGTGGATATTCTGACACAGTGACCATAATATTGGTGCGTTGTAAAAATGTATAGGTACCATCTTCAGTTCCTATGAGAGGCTTAAACACGAATAAGCGATTGCACATTTGGTGCGCCACAATGATATATTGCACCACCATGAAAACTTGCTAAGGCCTAACACTATTGAATTTATAGTTTCAAATAATGAAACAATTACAACACCTTCCAAAGTTAAAAAAGTGATCTAGGCACTAATTTCTTTATGCTGTCAAAATGTCGCATGAAACAATAAAATTAAAAACTATTTTATATTATACCTTAAAAAATTAAATACATCTTAAATAACATGTCTTAAATAGAAATATTTGTAAATCCTAATCTCAAAATCTACAATCAAACAATAAACACATCTAGCATATTATAACAACTTTAAACTAGTGTTGGGATGGCGGAGTTGCAAAAGAGTTACCATCAAATTCGCTTTTCGACTTTGACTTGGCTTGAGAAGCCTTCGAAGCAACTCGTCTTGCCCACGCTAAATCACGCGAACTTCTCGCTTTACGGCATCGAGATTTTGAACTGTCTGAAGTAATTGATTGCTCCGAAGTCGAAGTAACTGACCAAACCGAACCCGTATCTTGTTCTTCTTGGCAATAAGTCATTTCCGAATGAGTGATTGTACTCGTTGAATACATTTGCAAACGATTCGCGTTTGGTGATTTTTCAATTTTTACTTGAGATATAGACGTTTCAATTTTCGGCGGACTTTTTGCTCTCACAGTTTCTCCAACATCTAATATAATATTACTCAGGATTTCTTCACTCTCTGCTCGTTTTGAAGGCGGCAGAGATTCGACGTCACTAGTCTCTTCGTTATCGCTCATTATAACTGCCATCAACTTTTCTGTGTTCTCATGAAAATCATATACCTTTTGTGTCTTTGTTGAACCAAGAGAAGAGGTTTTAGTCCTAGATGGTGTACACTTTAGACGTCTGTGATCGCTGTAATATACAGAGTTCTGATGTAAATGTACGGGAGGAATAACCGACTCCACCTTTCCATAAGTCTTTTCATTCGAATTCGTTAAGTTACTGTTGCGGCCTGTACAATGGCACGCATTACTTTTTCCGATTATATAACTATAACAAATTTGTAGTAGACAAATAAAAATAGCGGCTAATAAAACCAACACTACGTACAATTTCGGACTCCAGTCTGGATCCATGTATATATACGTTTCGGTAAGAGTTTTCCAAGGATGCCATTTTAAAACTCCATGATTTTCGTCTTCAAAGAGGTTACGCCGAGAAAGACCTTTACCGTAGCTTTGGACTGCGGCGGCAACACGTAAGATACCTCCATAAGCCGAGTAAAGTTTTTCATCCATAAGATGTGGAGCTACGTCTCTTTTCATCCAATGCCATAATTCATTATTGAAGTTCAAAAAATCGATATGCCTGCACGGTTTAGGTGATTTACGCAAGATACATCTTGTCGCAGTCGTGTAATATCTTAGCAAAATATTTTCTGAGCCGGGTGATGTCAAGCTAACGAATCCTCCGAATTTAAAAGGCAAAGCGATTGCTGAAGGTTCAAATTCATCGTCTAGTTTCGGCTTCGGCAAATGTATGCAAGAGTTTGTGTCTCTCTTTGTAACCAAACACGAGCACGGGTTCACTAGTTTACCGTATCCTGTGAAAACCTTGACAACAGTTAAATTACTCCATTGAGGAACAGGATCAGGCCGGGCCCATCCTAAGCCTTGAGTGTTTAAAAGTAACTTTATGTGTTCTAAAAAGTCATGCAATTCTTTAACAGATTTATAAGGAACGTAACCAGCGTAGTATGAAAATCTCGCTGTTGGTAATATTTCCTTTCTCAAGTGGGCGCCCATGGTATCACCGAGTGCCGTTTTCAAAAGGCTAGCAGAATGAGGATCTGCGTCCTTTACAACGTTACGCAACGCACGGCGAAAATAACACAGCATTTCTCTTATATACCTACTGTTTATTTTTTCAGGATATACACTAGAGGGCATCAACTGTTCGAAAATTTTCCTAGCGCGAAGTTTTGCCAATTCATCGTCACTCCAACATTCATTCCTGCCTTGCTTGTTATAGAAAATTGCTGATCCCACTTGTGTCTTAGAAGCACTTGCTATCTCTGTCAATATTAATAAAATCATAATAAAAATCATTGAGAAAAACGTGGAAAATATTGTTCATAGTAAAATTCTAATGACTGTCATTAAATGTCAAGAAAAAATAGATAAGAACAAAGCGTCTAGGCAAGGAATAGAATACTATATGTACATATGTATTATAGTATATATTCTATAAGGCAAGGTATAAAAGTATAAAAGGGTATAAAAGTACTATTTATTTAAAAGACATCGTGAAAATGACAAATTTGCCTACTATGCGTAAACTAAGGCCATAGATGATCTATTAGTTTAGCGAGGTTTTTGACCGTTCAGGGTTTTTATGGTAGAACTAGTTTGAGCTAGTTTTAAATTTATGGGCCATTTTTTTCATAATTTTGGCAGCCTCGTAAGCGAAATGTAGGGCGGCCGCCTTCTAGATGGAGTCACAAGCTAGTAAGCGTGCAGGAAGTTGATAGATGACTCAAAACCTTGCTTTGTGGGCTATGTTCAGCTGTGGACTTACACTTTGGCAAATACATACAAAAGGTTTAAAGCCCTAACTGTATGAGCCTAAACATATTGTTGCGCGGCACAGTTGATGGCACTAGTGCCATCTGGTATCAAGTGTCAGAAACAGGAGTGTCAAGATATTTCTGGAACTCTCCCAACAGCGTCATCTAACAAATGGAAGAATTAAGCTTTCTAGAAAGCCCCACACTCGAACTTTCTGCGCCTGGTCGGTCGGCGCCCGTATTTGCTGGAATATTCTGGATGTTTCTGTGGAAGAGCCCTATATATAAAGTCGTTGGTAGCCGCGATCGGGGGCAGTATTGGAATTTGGCGAGACAAGCGAAGCTGCGGAGCGAAATAAAGTGAATCAGTGTGATTAATTATTAGTGTCTTTTAAGTTTTAATTGGTGTTCGGTAATAAAAGGGTGTAAATTTGTAATTCAATCGGCAGTTTTTACTGTCACGAACCTCAAGCTCGTAACAATTGGTATCAGAAGTGGGATAAAATCATGCCGATTTTACCTACGGACGAAATGGAGGGTGTCCGTACCCGAAGTCAACGCCAGCAGGAGACGGACCAGAGACGATTTGCTGGTGCAACGCCGCAGACGTTGGAGGGCCAACTGCCAGCTACGGAGGCTGGCCCGTCAGCAGCTCCTACACCTGCAGCACCTGACTTAGGTGCTCTCATGTTGATGCTACAGGAACAGGCCCGTTGGTTTAAAGAGCAGCAGGAGGAACAGGCTCGTCGGCAGGAGGAACAGGCCCGTCGGTCGGAAGAGCAGATGCTCGTCATGGAGGACCTTCACGCTACCTTTGGGAAGGAGATAAAGGAGGTGAAAGATAGGGTTGCTCAACATGACAACCGCCTGTCGGAGGTTGAAACCCGAATCGGAGAAGCTGAAACCCGAATCGACCAAGTGAACAATCGGGTTGACAACTTAATGGCTGACGTGAAGAAAACGCTGGACGACCTCAAACTGGGGGATGGAATTACGGCTCCCGTAGTAGCTACAACACCTTTGCTAGGTGGATTTCAAAAATTCGTGCCGCCGTTCGACGGGACTTCTTCCTGGTCGGCTTACAAAATCCTCGTCATGGAGGCGAACGGCTGGAATAAAAGCCAGGCCATGACTGCTCTCACCCTAGGCCTGCGCGACCAAGGCTTAACTGTGTTGGAAGCTCTCGGTAAGAAAGTTACGAGCAGCTCTTCGAGGCATTGGAGGCGAGATATGGTGACGCTCACCTGGAACACGTCTTTCGTGCGCAGCTTAAAGATTGCGTGCAGCGTATCAACGAAAACCTGCCGCAGTGGGCTCTAGAGGTGGAGAAGCTGGTGCGAAAAGCGTACCGGTCTGTACCTGCGCTCATTGAAGGGAAACCTGGTGCAGACATTCATCGCTTCAAGAGGTGCTGTAAGGCTTGGGCACCACGAGACGCATAAGGACGCCTAGGCCCCTGCACTGGAGGTGGAGGCCGTGCGGCAGGATCTTCGCTCCCATCGCGTCAGGGAGGTTGCAGCAGCTACAGTTCGCGACCGCAATAAAGGTTACCGCCCTTGGTGCTATGGCTGTGGGGAAAGGGGCCATCTTCGATCCAGCTGCCCTAAGTGGACCCTAGAAAGGGAAGGTGAACGATCTCAAATAGCACCGCCCAGCAGCAGTAGGGAAACGAGTATAAGCCAGAACTGCGGGGCGGGTGCTAGCTGATGTTAAGAGAGCCCCAAGGATCTCGATCTCACAAACACATGATGGGAACAGTCTAATCATCAAGGGCGAGGTCAACGGAATGCCGTGTAAACTGACCATAGACACTGGAGCCTCTCGTACGGTTGTTAGTTCCCAACTTATAAGCCAGTTCCTTGGGGACTCCACGTACAACCGAGAACGCATTAATTTGGTAACAGCCACCGGTCAGCGTATACCCGTCCGTGGAGAGAAGGAGATGGAGTTGAAGCTAGGCAACATGATCTACCTTTTTTTATAGAAGAGGGGGCAAACGAGCATGCGGCTCACCTGATGTTATGACTACCGCCGCCCATGATCAAACGCAACACCAGGGGAATTGCAGGTGCGTCGCCGGCCCTTTAGAAAGGAGTAAGCTCTTTTCTTGAAGGTCCCCAGGTCGTATCGGTCTGGAAAAATCGCCGGTGGTAAACTATTCCACAGAGAGGTTGTACGCGGAAGAAAACTCCTTTTGAAACGTACTGTGATGGACCGCCAAGCATCCAGATGGTGTGGATGGTATCGGGATGTTTGCCGCGTAGTGCGTTCACGAAATTTGGCGACTGGGATTAATCCGAACAATTCCTCAAGGCACTCTCCCTAGTATATGCGAAATAAAATGCAAAGAGATGCAACATCTCTTCGCAGTGTCACTGAATCGAGCCGATCGGAAAGCACTCGGTCGTCGACGATTCGAGCCGCTCTGCGCTGGATGCGGTCAAGTAGAAGGAGCTGGTACTGGGGAGCCCCAGCACAGAGATGGGAACAATATTCCATGTGCGGCTGAACCTGCGCCTTGTAAAGTTGCAGGCGGTGTGCCGGCATGAAATATTGTCCCGCTCTGCTGAGCACGCCAAGCTTTTTAGAGGCCAATTTGGCCTTCTCTTCCAAGTGACCACGAAACTGCACGTCACTCGATATGTCAACGCCGAGGATTCCGATACTGGCTGAGGCAACAAAGGGAGTGCCTTGAAACTGAGGAGATACGACAAAGGGGTTCTTTTTAGCGGTTAACGCGCAAACTTAACTCTTCTGGGGGTTAAAGTGGACTAGATTTAGTCGCCCCCAATCCGAGACTCTGTTCAGCAAAGACTCGACTTCAGACACAAGTTTGTCCCGGCACTCGGAGATGTTTTCCCGAGAAATATTGGCTCGGCCGGTGTAAAGAGTTTCACCAGTGCTGTCATCTGCTTAGCAATGAATGTTACGGGTTTGCAACATATTGATATGCAGAAGAAACAGCGTTGGCGATAGCCTTGTGGAACACCAGCATTAATAGGCTTGCAATCGGAGCTTGCACCGTCAACAACGACCTTGATGCTCCGATCTGCAAGAAAGCTGGTGAACCAATCGCACAATTTCTCGTGAAGCCCATAGGAAGGGAGCTTCGAAAGAAGCGCCTTGTGCCAAACCCGATCGAAGGCCTTCGCAATGTCCAAACTAACGGCCAATGCCTCCCCCTTGGACTTTACGTTGTATGAGTTCGACCACTAAAAGCTGTTGGGTCCAATGGGACAGCTTGCTGCTTCAGGATGGAGTTCTGCGCAGTAAATGGGTAAATGTTCATTGAGACAGCTGTCATTTGCAAATGGTTGTCCCTAAAGCTAAAGTACCGGATGTTCTACAGCTTTACCATAATGATTGTCCAGGAGGCCATCTGGGAGTTAAACGAACTCTACTGAAGATCCGAGAACGGTTTTATTGGGTTTACTGTCGAAACGATGTCGAGGACTGGTGTCGCAAATGTACAAGTTGTGCGGCTGTAAAGGGACCTCAGACTCGTAGTAGAGCTGCATTGCAGTTGTACAATGTTGATGCACCGTGAGACGTGGCGGGGCCGTTTCCGGAGAGTGAAAGCGGTAACAAGTATTTCATAGTTGTGATGGATTACTTCACTAAGTGGCCAGAAGTCTTCGCCATTCCAAATCAAGAAGCTTCAACAGTTGCAGATAAACTAGTTCATGAAGTCTTCTGTCGTTTTGGAGTACCTTTAGAGATTCACAGCGATCAAGGAAGGAATTTTGAGTCTCAAACATTCCAGGAAACTTGCCGAGTTATGGGTACTCATAAAACAAGAACGACTTCTTATCACCCGCAATCTGATGGAATGGTAGAACGATTTAATCAGACATTGGAGAGGTACCTAGCAAAAGTTGTAGACAATCGGCAACGAGATTTGGACAAACACATACAACCGTTTTTGTAGTCATATCGAAGCACTGTTCACGAAAGTACATCAGTGACACCAGCTTTCGCAAACTTTGGAAGAGAATTACGGCTGCCTATAGACCTGATCACCGGGATACCACCTGATGTCCCAGGCAGTATAATCGATTACGCAAATGACTTGCGGAACAAAATGAATGACATTTATGAGCACATCAGAGAATCGGGTCAGCAAATGTCTGAGAAGATGAAAACCAGGTATGACCGCAAAATGAACAACAAAGGGTTCGACGAAGGTTCACTAGTGTGGTAGTTGCACAATCCAGTCCGCAGCAAAGGGAAATCTCCTAAGCTTCAACCTAAATGGGACAGCCCGTACCGGATTGTGACCAGGATCAACGATGTAACCTACCGGATACAGAAAGGCGCAAGAGGTACTCCTAAGATCGTCGTTGTGGATCGACTGGCGCGTTATTTTGGGACCAATAATTCTCAGGACGAGCATGTCTTAGGAGCGGGCAGTATTGCGCACCACAGTTGATGGCACTAGCGCCATCTGGTATCAAATATCAGAAACAGGAGTGTCAAGATCTTTAACATCTTTCTCTTCTTTTTCATCTTTAACAAATGGAAGAATTAAGCTTTCTAGAAAGCCCCACTCGAACTTTCTGCGCCTGGTAGGTCGGCGCCCGTATTTGCTGGAATATTCTGGATGTTTCTGTGGAAGAGCCCATATAAAGTCGTTGATAGCCACATTCGGGGCAGTATTGAATTTGGCGATACAAGCGAAGCTTCGGAGCGAATAAAGTGAATCAGTGTGATTAATTATTAGTGTCTTTTAAGTTTTAATTGGTGTTCGGTAATAAAAGGGTAATTCAATCGGCAGTTTTTACTGTCACGAACCTCAAGCTCGTAACAATTGGTATCAGAAGTGGGATAACATCATGCCGATTTTACCTATGGACGAAATGGAGGGTGTCCGTACCCGAAGTCAACGCCGATAATTAGAGTGTTAATTTTGGTAATTCAATCGGCAGTTTTTAATGTCACTAACCCTAAGCTCGTAACAATATAATAGAAGTTTAACATGCGTGAAACTGCAATGGAGTTTGGCGCATGTTGATATCTCAACTCTTTTATTGGCGAATCCGACAACTCCGAACGTAGTTTGAATAAATATCAAACTTGGCCAAATTTTCACATTTACGTCTTTGGTAGGAATTTATACTCTTTGGATGCCACAATGACACCTTAAACAAACTTCTCATTTAAATGGTATTGTGTTACTCAAACTTCTTCTCAGTACCAACTAGCATCATCTGATGAGCGTAAGATTAGTAGCCTTCATTTCTTGGTGTAAAGTCCCTATTACACCACCCTCATTCCCTTCATTCAGGGCCCTGAATGAAGGGTGGGTGTGACCCCTAGTTAGGGACGTCAGTTATTCCACTACCCTGATTTTACGCCTTTACTCAGTCATAGGGATGGACAAGTGAAAAAAGTATGTATATTTATTGAATCGATATTTTTAAAGTTATTGTAACAAATCATTTAGGTACTGTGTTTCGTCTTGCTAACTCTAGTTGCGTAACTCGAGTTTAGTTCGAGTTGGGTGAATTTGAACTTGAGTTTGACTCGAGCCGTAATTTTTCCAAGTAAGCACATCTATAAGACGCAACGTCGCTTATTAAAAACATAATCATTTTGAACAGATATGAAACAAAGAAGTATAATAATCAAACATTGTATTTATGTTATTTTAGGAAGATTTACACTATTTATTTTTACACATTTAATTTTATCGAATAATTATCAGAAAACAAGTATTAATTATTTTTTTTACGTTTATTTCTTTCGAATTGAATTTTAAAATAACAATTTTGACAAACTGGTGCCTAGTAAGTGGTTTCTCTTCTGGGTGATTGTAGATCCAGCTTCTGAAAATAACCGTTCGAAACAGCACTACCGTTATAATAACGGTAGTGCTGTTTCGGACGAAAAGAAACATAAAAAAATTGAGAAATATTTAATGTGCGTGGATGTGCAAGTGGTTTAGCATCTGATCTGAAAAATAGACTGAAAATTACTTTTATTGACCGAACTTAGTTATCGCAGCACCTCACTTACGGTCTCCATATTTCTAGGGCACTATTTTCTACGTTGATCGTTCCACAGATCACTATATACTAGTCTACAATCGTTCTCCTGTTCTCTAACCACTCTAACCTTCATGCTATGAACCGCTATGAACAGTATAGCAGTTTTTTGATTAACTGGCTTTACGGATCTGAGTTCTAGCCCTTCTGAGCCAATTATTTAATTCAGAATCTTCATTTTTATATTTTATCTTCACAACATGCTGATGCGTCACTTTGCGAAGCCCTTGGAAGAATTTGACGACAGCTCAACCCAGCGGACAATTGATCACCACAGCCACTCAAGCTCGTAAGGCGCACAAGCGATCAAAATAACTTGAGGTTTATATCGGCATCAAGGCACTTGTTTTGTCGTTTTCTTTAATAGTTAACACGCGCGGACACTTAATTCACAAAATCGCATCACTTTTACCAATCAAAATCCACTTCAAACCATTATTCAAGCGACAAAACAGGAGCGACGATCTGTCAACGGCCAAGTTCCTGCCAAAAATCCAAACAAGTATAGTAGTATGTATAGTGTTCCATGGAGGTTAGAAAACAGGAGAACGATCGCTACTTACCAAAGCATAGCCCACCTGTCCTTGAAAATTTGTAGAATTTATAGCGGTACTCCCGTCGGTGAGTAGTGGCTGCGAAGTAAGCTGCTTGTGAGTACAAGTAGATGAAGTTAGTTGAATAATGTACAAATTTTCTTCGCAGATTGGTGAAGGGTTTACATTAGAAAGACGTGTTACTTGGCGCTCTTAGTTTTTTATTCCAAAGTGGTGAAAAAAGTTACCTTTTTTATTAGAAATATATACTTAAACGTTCAGCAGAATGAGTGATTTTGTGTAGTGTAATTTAAACAATAAAATTTGAAATGAAAAGGGGTGAAAACATTGATTCAGTAAATCTTGTGTCGGGTACTGTGACATTAAGTTATAACTTTAATAGTGGAACACAAAAGACTGGACTTTGATCTCATAGTGTGATCGCGTGTTAGTTAGTTTAAAGTGTGTACCAAACTATATGCTATTTTCGCCCGTTACGACTAATGTACTGTCAGCGTAGTAGATAGTGGTAGATAATGTCTGTCAATATCAAGCAATGAAGACGATACTACCACGTCTACATGGCTGTGACCCCAAAGTCATGGAACGCAAAAACTGGGTAATAATGATAACACCCCGGTTCGCTACAACCCAAATATGAGGCCGGGAAAGAGGCAAGCTTTGAACTCCCCACCAAAGGCTCCAAGATGAAAGGCCAATAACAAGGGACGAGATGTAAGAAATTATCAAGGACGTACGTAGTGACTCAATTCCAAAAGATAATGCGCGTTATCATATCAGACATTCTAGGTACTGAACTAAAATTTTTGAAGGAGGTAATAGTGGGTATGGAAGGGTCTATGAATTTCATGAGTACAAAATATGAATCTATCATAAAGGAGCATGCAGAGGCCAATGAAATAATAAAACGCCTAGAGACAGAAAACGGTGCACTGCAGTCAAAGGTTGAGGACTTGTCTAAATGATTTAATCAAATGGAACAAAATTCTAGAATGAATAACATTGAGATCCAATGTGTCCCCGAGAGTAAAGATGAGAACCTGTTGCACATTGTAACAGAACTAGGCAAAACAATAAATTGTCAAGTATCCACGGAACACTTAGCCCACTACACCCGTATTGCTAAACTAAATAAAGACTCCAGCCGCCCTAGGTCTATTGTAGTGCAATTTAACTCACCGAGTATGAGGGAAAAATTCTTGGCAGCAGCGATCAAATATAATAAACTGAAGCCTCAAGAAAGGTTAAACAGTTCTCACGCTGGTGTTTCCGGTGCTAAAACTCCAATTTTTATATGTGAACATCTCTCCACCCACAACAAGGCCCTCCATGCAGCAGCAAGACAGGCGGCAAAGGACAAAGGTTATATATAACCTTTCCTTTTTTATTTTTGAGGCGGTCGCATTTTCATGAGGAAGACTGAAGACTCTGAATTTAAAATCATCAGAAACATAGAGACACTTGACAAATTGCCTTAGTTCCAAACTTTAGTTAATTTTTTTTTACAAAATTTTGAATGTACCCTATTTTACCCATTTTCAAAAAGATAAGAATATATTACCAAAACGTTCGTGGGTTGCGTACGAAAACTCACAACTTTTTAAGGGAAGTCAACTGTAATAATTATGATGTAATAGTTTTAACTGAAACCTGGCTTAATATTAGCGTAATGAGCAATGAGTTATTTGATGACAGATACGAGATATACAAAAGAGACCGGGAAAGTACAGGCTTTCATGAGAATAAGGATGGGAGAGGAGTCTTATTTGCGGTACTAAAACTATCAAATCGGTTCGGAAGTTTGAATAGGAAAGTAAATGTGAAGACATTTGGGTGGTTTTGGATTTGAAAATTGAAAACTCTGTCCATCAAATAGCTCTTTGCGGTGTTTACTTACCACCTCCGGTGAACAGGCTAATGTTGGAGTATTTTGTAGATAATTGTACCTCAGTCATAATTAAATTTGATTCAAACCTGTGCTTTATTGGTGATTTTAACTTAGGTAATATAAATTGGAGTTTAGTACATGATTTGTCGAATAACTATGTTGCAACTAGTCCTAGCAGAGCATTGATAGATTTAGTTCATCTTAACAAGCTTAATCAAATCCATACTTAATATTATAAATGCGAAAGTGTGTTTGTTTGTTTGTTTGTCCGTTCGTCACGTTGCAACAGAGCGTCGGCATGGCATGATTTTTTGTACGGGGATAGTTCGGTAGCTGTAGAGTGACATAGGTTACTTTTTTTCGCGGAAAAACATCTCATTCCCGTGGTAAAATAGAATATGTTGCAAAAGTTTGTCCTTCTTTCACGTTGCAACAGAGCGTCGGCATAGCATGAATTTTGGTATGGGGATAGTTCGGTGGCTGTAGAGTGACATAGGCTACTTTTTTCAGCGGAAAAACATATTATTCCCGTGGAAAAATCGAATACGTTGCAAAATTAAATTCAGCTAGGCGGTGCCACCGTGATTCTACAAGACGGACGACGGTACGATGGACGAACACAGAAGGTCAGAATATCTGGATTATTATGTCTTTTTACCAAAATTAAGATAAAAAATGTATGGATCTGTATTTTTCCACGCAGGACCGGGAAGAGAGCGATAAAAAACATAAAATTCACCAGCTGATTTTCTTCAAACGTTTTGGTGCATTGTAATTCACAGAATAGGCGATAACCTCGCAGACGATATTAAGTAATCCGTTGATGCTCTGCCTACCCCGCAAGGGTTACAGGCGTGATTATAAGTATGGATCGGAAATACTATCACCACCTGTCACGCTTTCACCCTTAACTATTACTTAACTGTGGTAGAAACGGTTCTTAGTAAGCCTTATTAATAAGTCTTAGTAATATCTATTGAACGGAAATGAGTACAGTTCTTATATAATGAATTGGCCTAACTATGAACCAATGAAGGAAATGAAACGAAACCAATTTTATTTTTCAATATAATCACCATGAATAATAACACACTTCTGACATCTGTCAATCAACATCTCTAAACCTTTATAAAAATAATCACATTTTTTATCCTCAAAATGACTGAAGACGGCCGCCTGCAACTCTTCATCGCTTGAAAATTTTCTTCCTCTTAAGTCCCGCTTTAAATTTGGAAATAAATAATAGTCGGACGAGGCCATGTCTGGACTGTAAGGTGGATGTTGAACATCTGTGAACCCGCATTGACGAACTGCATCCTTCGAAACACCAGCGGTATGAACAGGGGCGTTGTCATGGAGCAACAGGACACCTTTAGACAGCTTGCCTCTTCGTTTTTCCTTTATCTTGTCTCGTAATTTATATATTAAAGAAGCATAATATTCGCCGTTTACGACTGTATTACGTTCTTTAAAATCCACCATCAAAATGCCTTGAAAATCCCAAAATATTGTGCACATCAGTTTTTTAGTCGATTGTTGCACCTTTGCCTTTCTAGGGGGCTTTTCACCCTTATAACGCCATTCCATTGACTCGCGCTTGCTTTGTGGATCATAATACAAGATCATAGTTTCATCACCAGTCACTAGCCGCTCGATCACAGTCTTTAGATTTTCGCCACAAAGATCCAAAAACTCCGAAGCGCAGCGCACTCTTTCCCGTCTCTGTACCGCTGAAAGAAGTTTCGGTACCCATCTTGCACTCACTTTTTTTCATGTGAAGATGTTCATGGATCGCGCGATGAACGGTACTCTTAGAGAGCCCAAGCCTTGCTGCAATTTCTCTAATCTTCAAACGGCGGTCACTCAGAACCTCCTCTTCGATAAGAGCAATCGTTTCGGGAGTGAGCACTTCCACAGGTCGACCGTCGTGGCCAAAGTCTTCGACGGTTTCTCTCCCGAGGCGAAACTCTTTCACCCAATTTTTCACTGTGCTATAGGAGGGGGGCAGACTCCTTATACACGCCATCCAATCGTTCTTTTATTTGGGCAGGGGATAAACCTTCTTTAAACAGAAACTTTATGACACTTCGATACTCAGTTTTCGACATTTTGAAAAAATACGCGACTCTCGTTATTCAAATGCCTGTTAAACTAAGACTAAGCATTTCATGTCGATGCATGTTTCTTATATTAAGTGCACGATAAACGTACTACTTAATGCAACACAACATGTAGCGACATGTCGCGTTGAACTATATCAGGCCAGTTCATTATGGGACCGCCTGGTATGTCGGTATTAAGTACAATAAGAAAAATTGTGCAAAATTATAAGAAAAATATTTTTGAGAGTTCTTATTAACTAATGTATACATAGTTTAAATTGATTAAGCTAGATGTCATTACTATGTTTTTAAAACGCGGTAACGAAATGTTTCCTGACATGTACTTAACTCCCGCCGTTGAGCTGCGCGTCAACTTATAGTGCATACGGTACCTATACGCTTAAATTGTTTCTATTTCGTAGCTTATTCGACTACCTGCTTTCGATTACGGTTGTTTGTTATTTGCTTTGTGATTTGGTTAAGGTTGAATGGATTTATATTGGCTTTCATTTTCGGATTTGTGTATTTGCTTGGATCGGTTTTGTTGATTTGGTTGGTATTCCTTTATACATATTTAGACTCTGGCTTTGATTTTGGATTTTGTTTATTTAGAACCGTGAATTGTTTTTCGTTGTTTTAGGTTGTTTAACAATATAATACCTATACTATTAATATTTCAAAGGAATATTAATAGTATAGTTAGTGTATGCGGTACCTATAAACTTACTTCTTTTTTCGTTGGTTATATTTATATTGACTACTGCTTTCGATTTCGGTTTTCTGCGATATGGTTGAAGTTGATTCGATTTTTTTTGGCTATCGTTTTCGGATTCGTGTTGTGTCTTGAATTGGTTTTGTTGTTTTGATTTTAATAAATATTTAAAAAAAAATACTTATTCCTTTTAGATATTTTGGATTTGATTTTTAAAAAAAAATATTTAAAAGGAAATTTAATTCCTTTTAGATATTTTAACATTTTTTTATAAATAGGTTTTTTGTTACTTCATAATGCCTCGCAAACGCACTGTTACATCCCTAATTTCACTGTCACATCACTATTTGTTGAAGTAAAATGCTGACTTGCAATTATTGCTGGTTCATTCAAATGCAATATTGAAAATCAGCAATAATTTTGCTATAAATACGCGAGACTTTCCTAAATTCAGTCAGTTGGTTGTTCTTCAGCTAAAACTGCTCTCCAGCTACGGACCCGGTTCTTGCCTGCCGGCTGGTTATCAGTGAAAGCTAAGAATACACTCCGGGTCTACTCTGCCCTTCACTAGGGCTATCGCGCTGTTATAATCCAAGTCGCGTATAAGTTTCATGTAATAGTAGAAATTCTATGTCCGAACTTGTGTAAAAATAAAATATTTAATTAATAAATAGTTGTCGAAATTTCAGTACTGTGTTTTTTTTTATAAGTGCTGAATAGGACAATCTAACATTTGGTGTCAGAAGAAAAGGGATTTCTGAAATCCCTCGGGTCGCCTACTCCTGACGACGACCAGCTCCACACAGAAATCGGTCCAGACTCGCGATCCTGAACTGGCAAGTTGGCCACCTGCTGTCTTTGCCTGTCTTCCTGACGCTGTAAAAGGCCGCCGCCAACCCTAGTCATCGCAGACGACGTGTCAGCAATATTTCTACATAAAATACATCGCGACACTTGGTTTAAGCATCGACCCGTACCAACCGCAAACACTGCACATTTCATCACTTCCGCCGCATCGTCGCACCATCACCCGACACCGACGTCACCGAGCCGCCACTGCTTCCATGAAATCGCTGTATCTACTAATAATACTGTGAGTGTTGTTATTCGATTCACGTTAATTTATTTTTGTCATTTGCATTATTTTGCGTGTGGATATTTTATAAAACTCTTAATTTCCTACTCCGTTTCACGTAATTAATTAAATTAATTCTTTAAAAATGGTTAATGAAAGTAGTAAACTTGAAAAGAAAAACGTTCAGTCGTGTTCAAGTTTGCAGACTGTAGGCATAGAGGAATTAAATCTTTCAATTCTCACTAAATTTATTAAGGCATACGATGGCGACAGGAATAAATTATCACCATTTATTAGAAATTGCGAAAATGCTTTAAACCTAGCTACCGCATCGCAACAAAGTATCTTATTCAAATACATAATTTCCCAACTAGAAGGCAAGGCTGAGTCCGCCTGCTCTCTTAAAATTTTTGAAACCTGGCCCGAATTGAAACAATTTTTAAAATCGACATTTGGCGAAACCAAACATAGGGATCACTTACTTTTAGACTTACAAAGTTGCAAACAAAAATCGAACGAGTCTGTCACACAGTATAGTTTACGAATAGAGACATACCTCACACGTTTACAGACGGACATTACACATTCCACTAGGGACCCTGGTGAAATAAGAGGCAGAATCGCCAGTACAGAAGACTTAGCGCTACATACCTTTTTACTGGGCTTACCTAGCCACATTTCAAATATCGTAAGGTGTCGTAATCCTACCTCTTTACAAGAAGCTATAAATCTCGCTATCCAGGAAGAAAAACTACAAAATTACATTCAATCTACTAGACCTTCCGAATATAGACCAAAATGTAAACTTTGCGGCAAGTTAGGCCATTCAGAAAAAACATGTTTTTTAAATCGCCGTCATATTAACAACTTTCAAAATGAAATCCCAAATCAGGCTCAACCTTCTACGTCTTCAAACTCGCAAAATAATAACTTTTGTAGATATTGTAAAAACATAGGTCATGATATATCTCAATGTCGTAAACGCCAATTTAACAACTCTCGTAAAAGTAATAACTCTACCAATCAATTTCAAAAACAGGTACATAATCTCACACCAATAAGCGATTTTGATAATAAATTTGATAATCCAAACTCTGAACTAGATGAAAATTTAAACTAAATAAGGTTCCGGTTACGCGTCGTACGGAATCTTCAACTCAAACCGACGCTTTTGATCTCTTAACGAGACAATTTCTCAATACTAAATCCACTGAATCTAATACTAATCCTACTAAATCCTCTGAATCTAATACTAAATCTATTATAAGCACTGAATCCAATTCCAAATCCACAGAATATAACATTAAACCTAGAAAATCCACTGTATCATCTAATACAAAATCTACTAAATCCACTGTATCTAATACAAAATCTACTAAATCCTCTAAATCAAATACCATGTCTATTAAATCTAATAAGTCTACTAAATCTACTATATCAAATACTCCTACTAAATCCTCAAAGTACAATGCAACTATGTTATCTACCATGTCATACAATGAAAATAACAATTTAAATAATGTTTCTGATTCGTATTCTAATTTATTTGAAATTAATTATAACAATAAAATACATTTGCCTCATGTGTATATCAAATCTAAATATTCCGATAAGTTACTAGTTCTTTTAGTTGATTCCGGTGCAGGTGTATCACTAATAAAACAATCCTCAATGCGAATTCAACCAAAACTAGTTTCAGAAATTGTTCAGTTCAAAGGAATCGACAAAAATACGGAATACTTAAAAAGTCTTGGTCACTTTCAATTAGATTTTATATTTCCAAATAATGACGTTATTTTCGGCAAATTTCATTTAATACCAGATTGTGTCGATGTAGAATTTGATGGTATTATGGGTAACGATTATCTCAAGTCTCATGATTCTAAAATAGATTACAGGAATAAGATTTTAGACATAAATAATCATGTTCTACAAATTCATTTTTCCAAACCAGAATATACTATTCCAGCACGTTCTGAAATGATTGTAGAATGCTATGTTCTAAATCCCGAAGTAACTACTGGATATATCGATAAGTCTGAAATTCAGAAAGGTGTGTTTTTGTCTAGTTGTCTCGTTACACTTAAACAAAACAATCATGTCGCTGTATCAATCCTTAACACTAATACTGAAGATGTCAAAATGAAATCTCTTTGCGTAGTTCTAAACCCTTGTGACTTCTTAGATGATTATTTACATAGTATTAACACTCTAAATCTTTCTAATCCCATCAATCAAAATACTATATCAAATAGATCCTGTGAAATTAAGAAACAAATACGAACTTCACATCTTAATTCCGAAGAATCAAAAGCCTTATTTGACTTATGCTCTGCATATTCCGATCTGTTCTATTTAGAAGGAGACATTCTTACTTGCACCAGTACCTTGGAACACAAAATTAAAACTACTAATTCACAACCAATTCACGTCAAAACTTATAGATATCCAGAATGTCATAAGGAAGAAGTTAATAAACAGATACAAAAAATGCTCGATCAAAATATAATCAAGCCTTCAAATTCCCCCCTGGTCTTCTCCGATTTGGGTAGTTCCTAAAAAACAAGACGCTTCTGGTCAAAAGAAATGGCGTATAGTCGTAGATTATAGGAAACTAAACGACGTCACTGTCGGAGACGCTTATCCCATCCCTAATATCACTGACATCTTGGATCAGTTAGGCCATAGCAAATACTTTACTACATTGGACCTGGTGTCAGGTTTCCATCAGATTCGCATGGATCCAGAAGATGCCCCTAAAACAGCTTTTTCTGTTCCTAATGGCCATTTTGAGTACACTAGGATGCCTTTTGGGTTAAAAAATGCGCCAGCTACATTTCAAAGACTTATGAATACAGTCCTCGCTGGTCTTCAAGGTCTCCACTGCTTCATATACCTTGATGATGTAATTATATACTCTCACTGCCTCTCTTCATACATAGAAAAACTTAAATTAGTCTTCGATGCTCTCAGAAAGCACAATCTTAAGTTACAACCAGATAAGTGCGAATTCCTACGACGAGAAGTTGCGTATCTCGGTCATATCATCACTGATAAGGGCGTCTCTCCAAACCCTGACAAAGTCAAGGCCGTATCCAAGTATCCAACACCCAGAAACCCAAAGGAAATAAAATCATTTCTCGGGCTAATAGGATACTATCGAAAATTCATAAAAGATTTCTCCAAAATTACTAAACCCCTAACTTCACTACTTCGTAAAGATGCTTCTTTCAATTGGACTCAAGATCAAGAAAATGCTTTTAATACTCTTAAATCAATGTTATCTAGTGCTCCTATTCTTCAATATCCTGATTTTTCTAAGAATTCATTCTTACTACTGACGCTTCTAACTATGCTCTAGGTGCAATACTTTCACAAGGAAAAATTGGCGAAGATCTTCCAATCGCATATGCCTCTCGAACCCTCAATAGAGCCGAAGGTAATTATAGCACTACAGAAAAAGAACTTTTAGCTATTTTATTTGGTGTAAAAACCTTCCGACCCTATCTTTATGGACGCAAATTTAAAATTGTGACTGATCATCGCCCTCTTGTTTGGCTATTTAATTGCAAAGACCCTAGCAGTAAATTAGTTCGATGGAGACTTAAGTTAGAAGAATACGATTATGAAATTGTTTATAAATCTGGGAAAACTAACCTCAACGCTGATGCACTATCTCGCCCTCCTATAATATATCCTATCAATGATATAGATCTTACTAACGATATTACATATGCCAAATTTCTTCGATCTCGTTCTAGTCCTACGGTATATAGTACTGAAATCCGTGAATTTAATCAAAATCTGTTAAGAACACCCTGCTCTACAATCGCGTATCCTACTTCTATTGATCTAGACTCATCTAATCCTTACTGTGAAGAAATTATTAACCTCCTAGACGACAAAGAATCTTTTATAAATTCCGAGAAAGAACTATATTCACTAAGGGATACTAAGGTTAATAATAAATTATATATCCATATGTTTACTAAAATTCATCACTATGATTCCTGTACTTATAGAGAATTATTTAAGGTGTTAAACTGTCTCCGAAATGAATTAATTATATTCCATCCTGATGTAAAAGAAATTTCTATGTCTGATTTTTCCAATCCATTTGACAAACTAGAATTTATTATAATTTACGAAATCATATCTTTTATCTTTCATAACACACATATTAAAATTAATATCTACCACAATAAACTCATTTATCCTAAGCCTAACGAAATTCCTACGATTTTAAGAGATAATCATGACTCTCCCATTGGTGGACATATTGGTTCCACACGTTTGTATAATAAGCTCAAAGATTCTTTTTTTTGGAAAGGTATGAAGAATGATATTGAATCATATGTTAGGCGGTGTCCACAGTGCCAACAAAATAAAGCTTTACGTGCTTGCAATAAAGCTCCGATGGAGATAACCTCTACATGCCAGGAACCCCTCCAAAGAATAGCAACTGATATCATTGGCCCTTTACCCGAATCAGGTCTGGAAAAATACAAATACATAGTAACGTTTCAGGATGATTTAACAAAATACTCCATGGCTTACCCTATTAATAATTCAACAGCTGAACAAACAGCTGACTGTTTGATAAAGTTTATTTCTCATTTTGGTATTCCTAAGACTCTTTTATCCGACCAAGGTGTTTATTTTATTGCCGAAGTATACAAACAAATAACTTCTCTTTTCAAAATAAAACATCTTTTTTCTACCCCATACCATCCTCAAACTAATGGCGCTCTAGAAAGAAGTCACGCCACATTGAAGGAATACTTGAAATCTTACGTGAACGACAATCGAGATGATTGGCATAAATATCTCCCAACTGCTCTTGTATCATATAATTCGTCTGTTCATTCTTCTACTAATTTTACACCACATGAATTACTATTTGGTTGTAAACCAAATCTGCCAAGTTCCATTTACGATATCGAACCAACAGTCACATACCCTGATTATATAAAAACTTTGAAACAAAAGCTTATAAATACTAGAAACATAGCCAGAGAAAATATTCGCCGTAGTAAAGAGAATTCCAAAATTTATTACGATAAAAATACTAGAAATATTGCTTATAATGTCGGAGATATGGTATATTTAAAGCAGCATCATAGATTACGCAAAGCCCTTTCTAGCATTTGGAAAGGACCATATAGAATTATTAAAGTACATAACAATAATAACGTTACTCTTTTAATTAATCGCAAACATGTCAGACATCATTTTGATGAAATTAAACCAGCCCATGATAATTCCCTTCCAGGGCCGTCGCGCCAGGACTCCTCGCAGGACCAGACATGATTACACCAATAACTAATAGTCCAGGTCTTTTCTACGATCCGATTGGTGCACTGAAATATTATAATAACCATTGGAGAATAGTTACATATTCTTACATACTGATCTATCTTATATACAGCCTCATATAGAAACATTACAAAGAATTCTAGAAACATGTAAACAAATCTGTAATACACATCAATCTACTAAAGTCAAAACTGATTGCTGGAATATCCTAAGTCCTTTAGAAAGTCTTTTTATCAATGTTCAAAATAATTACATCTCTTTATCCCATTTAACTAATGCTAATAATACTCACAAATCTAAAAGGTCTGCCTGGATTGGTATAGGTGGTCCAATCTTGAAACAACTATTTGGTTCTCTAGACGAAGATGACGCTAAGGCTTTTACTGACGCGATTAATGCGGTTCAAGACGATCAAAGACACCTGGCTTCAATTATGAAGGAAAATATTCACTTAATAACTTCTACCATTTCATCTTTTAACAATACTATTGCCAAACTTAACGAAAACGAAAATATTCTAAATAACAATATTCGAAATTTAGGCAAAATTTTAGACACTGTTTCAGCTAATACCAATAAGTTAGAAATAATATCACATTTATCAATGACTTTTAGTGCCTTAGAAAGTTCATTAATGATACTTAATTTTAACCTTGAAGATCTAATCAATGCTATTCTATTTGGGAAACAGAATGTAGTTCATCCATCAGTGCTAAGTCCAATACAGTTGTATAACGAACTAAATTCGAAAAATAATGACATCCTTTCTAGTTTGCCTTTACATTTATCTCTTGAGAATATTCATACAATAATGGATGTCGCAGAAATATCTTCATTTATCAACAAAAATAAACTAATATTTGCCATTAGAATTCCTCTAGTTACTTTTGTAGATTATAATTTATATCACATATATGCTTTACCAACTCCACACGACATTCAAAATCCAAATACTTTTGCATTAATAAATCCATCCGCAAAATTTCTAGCTGTGACACAAGATAAATTAACGTATTCCGCGTTACAAGACTTAAGTGAGTGCAAAGTAATAAATAATAATTACTATTTGTGTAAACTAGGAAATATACAAAATAGTGTTGGAAATCCTATTTGTGAAGTGAGTATTTTAACTGAACATGTGAAAGGAATACCAAAATCCTGTAATTATAAAATTATATTAGGTGAAATAGATTTATGGCAAAGACTTAATAACAATAGATGGATATATGTCCAATCAGATATATCTAAGATATCTATAACTTGTGATGGTAAAATGAATGACTATAATATTGTTGGGACAGGTATTCTAGACTTACCTAAATATTGTAAAGCTTATCATAAGCTACTACAGTTTGTTCCGTCTCAAGAATTCGAAATTAAATTCTATGTTCCTAATCCAAATTTTAATATTATAGAAGACTATTGTTGTTCTAAAGCTACTGTAAATCAAACATTACCATATTTAACTCCTATTAAACTATCTCATGTGAATCTTGATTCGTTACAATATGCTTCACATAAGTTAAATCAAAATGAAGCAGAACTGACTAAAATCGAAAATCAACCCTACCATATTAAGTACAGCCATTATTTTAGTATAATTACTACCCTAGTATCTGTCTCTGTATTTGGATATTTTTCTTATAAACTGTATAAATGTCTCTGTCTTAATAATCGAAGAAACAGTACATCCTGTTGTATTAAAATTGTCTATACCTGTATGACTAAACCTCATACAAATATTCGAGCAAGGTCCAATATTGAAATGGCCAATACAAATTATGATACAGAAAGTACTGATTCTAATACACCAAGGCGAAACCTTGAGTTATTGTAAAATTTAAATATACACTATAATTATCATTTTTATTGCATTAGTATTATATTCCATTAGTCTTAAGTTGAAAGTTCTCTCCTCAAATTTATAATTTCTATATCGTTACTTGGATTATACTCACATACTTCTTCTCTATTCCGTATGTTCCGTTTTAAAGGGGGAGATGTTACATCCCTAATTTCACTGTCACATCACTATTTGTTGAAGTAAAATGCTGACTTGCAATTATTGCTGGTTCATTCAAATGCAATATTGAAAATCAGCAATAATTTTGCTATAAATACGCGAGACTTTCCTAAATTCAGTCAGTTGGTTGTTCTTCAGCTAAAACTGCTCTCCAGCTACGGACCCGGTTCTTGCCTGCTGGCTGGTTATCAGTGAAAGCTAAGAATACACTCCGGGTCTACTCTGCCCTTCACTAGGGCTATCGCGCTGTTATAATCCAAGTCGCGTATAAGTTTCATGTAATAGTAGAAATTCTATGTCCGAACTTGTGTAAAAATAAAATATTTAATTAATAAATAGTTGTCGAAATTTCAGTACTGTGTTTTTTTTTTATAAGTGCTGAATAGGACAATCTAACAGTACGTCCAGCCTTTCAAGAGTATCTTCTCAAAGACAAGCGAAAAGATCTGAAACACCTTCTCAAAGTCAGGAAAGGCGTCTTGAACAGGCAGAGCGTCAAGCTACTTTAAGAGCTTCTGAAACACCTTCTCAAAGTCAGCGAAGGCGTCTTGAACAGGCAGAGCGTCAAGCTACTTTAAGAGCTACTGAAACACCTGCTCAAAGTCAGCAAAGGCGTCTTGAACAGGCAGAGCGTCAAGCTACTTTAAGAGTTACTGAAACACCTAATCAAAGTCAGCAAAGGCGTCTTGAACAGGCAGAGCGTCAATCTACTTTAAGAGCTACTGAAACACCTGCTCAAAGTCAGCAAAGGCTATTCGAACAAGCGGAACGTCTGGCCGCCTTAAGAGCCGCGGAAACACCTGATGAAACTCAACACAGACTCATTGAGCAAGCTGAACGTCAATCTACTATAAGGGCATCTGAAACACCAGAACAGGCGCGAAGAGATGCAAATGCACAGCTCCAAGCTGAACCTCGACAAAATTATCAAAGAAACAATTGGTTGGTTTTTAATGACGCAGCATTCAATTATGATCCGTTGCTTGATTATACAAATCACAGGTTAGTTGTTATAGGACTGATGGACAAGGCGTGTCGATTTTGCAGCGCTTTAAAATGGAAAGATGAGACCGCAGGAATGTGCTGTTCCAATGGCAAAGCGTCTCATCCGTTACTTGGGGAACTAGAAGAACCTTTGAAAACTCTCTTTTTATATGATGCTATCAGTCACGGCGCTTTTTAAACAGGATCCGGAAATATAACTCATGCTTTCAAATGAAGTCCTTCGGAGTTGACCGGAAAATAATATTGCCGGGATTTTCGCCTACATTTACGATGCAAGTGCAAATTTATCATAGAATAGGTTCACTTTTTCGAGTATTTGTCAGTAGACACAGTTATGGACACAGAACAGAGCACTTCATATCCCGTAGAGTTTCTAAATTGTCTAGAGTTGTCAGGTGTGCCCTCACATAAGCTTCAATTAAAATTAGGCGTCCCAGTCATGCTAATGCGAAATTTACATGCTCCTCGGTTATGCAACGGGACAAGGCTGCATGTGACACATCTTGGACGGAACGTAATCGGTGCTACAATTTCGACAGGCGTAGGAAAAGGTGAAAATGTTATTATACCACGGATCACTATAATTCCCACAGATCTTCTTTTTCAATTCAAAAGGTTGAAGTTCCCTATTAAGCTCAGTTTTGCAATGACAATTAATAAAGCGCAAGGGCAAACGTTACAGGTAGGGGGGTCAACTTAGAAAAACCGAGTTTCTCTCATGGTCAGCTGTATGTAGCATGTTCGCGTGTGTCAAATGCCCAGAATCTCCACATTCTTTCCCCGAATGGAAAAACATATAACATTGTGTACAGTAGCGTCTTAAAATAGTGTTCAGTTAGTTTTTTTTCCAAAATTCCCACAATCGATTAATCAGAATTCCCACAGATCTTCCTTTTCAATTCAAAATTTCCTATTAAGCTCAGTTTCCTTTCAACTCAAAAGGTTGCATCTCTGACGGATCTTTTATTTGGCTCAGTTTCCTTTTAATTCAGAAAACTGCATTTCTGACGAATCAATTTAGCTCAGTTTCTTTTCAAAAGTCTGCATACCTAATGGATAATTATGTGCAGTTTCCTTTAATTAAAAAAATATCCCATTTTCATTTGGAATAAACAGGCTACTTTCATGCTTTGCTATACGCTGCGTTTCAAAACATTTAAACAGGCTGACGAAACAATTTTGCTCAGTTTCCTTTTAATGGCTGCATCTCTGACAAATCTATAAAACTCAGTTTTCTTTCAATTCAAAAAGCAATGGATAGTACATTTCCCAGTGACCATGCCGGCGAAGCCGCGGGTAACAGCTAGTGAATAATATTCTTAACAAATCGGACCGCTTGTTAGACCTTGTACTGACCAACCTATCATCGTCCATGTGTACAGTGGCAGGATCAGTTAATATTCTTAGTGTCGTAGATCCTCTACATCCCCCTCTCGAAATATTAATGAACAGAAATACTGATATTGCACTACCGTATAACATCGAAACTAAAATACACAATTTTAGGAAAGCCGATTATACTCAGATCCGCCTTTGTTTATCCGAATATGACTGGAATGAAATGTTTCATAATCTGAATGTTAATAAAACTATTGTTACGAGCTTGAGATATAATTAATAATCTAATAAATAAATATGTGCCCTACAAAAAAATAGGAAATAATTCTTCTCCTCCTTGGTTTAATGTTCCATTAAAGAGAATGTTACATGAAAAGGAGAACATAAGAAAGCGGTATAAAAAATATAGGAATAATAAGCATTACTGCACACTAGCAAATCAATCTTTTAAAAATTATATAAAGAGGACAGAAGATAGTAATTAAGTCGAACCCTAAACTTTTTTGGTCATTTATTAAGGCAAAGAAGTGCGGGAAAAGTAATTATCCTTGTACAATGACTGATGGTAATAAGAAGTCATCTAGTCCTAGGGAAATGTGCGACTTATTTGCGTCCTACTTTGGAGCTGTGTATAATTCTCAAGATAACATAAACTCAGAGTTGAATGTCAGCCAATGGAATTTGATTTGCAATTACAGCCTTGAACTAACTGCTCCCTACCTTAACAAGGATCGGATACTGAAGAGCATGAGGTCCCTAGATCATAACAAGGGCCTGGGGCCAGATTGTGTCCCTCCTATATTCATTAAGGCATTTGCGAATGAGCTAGTGACGCCTATATATCTAATTTTTAAGAAGTTTCTTCAATCCGGCCTATTTCCTGATGTTTGGAAGTCCGCGAAAGTTGTTCCCATTCACAAGGCCAATAACGTCGAGGTGGTAGGTAATTATAGGCCTATTTCAATACTGTCAACTTAAAGTAAAATATTTGAATCTCTTGTCTATCATGTGCTACAGAACCACTTGAATCATTATCTTACTGAGTGGCAGCACGGTTTTGTTAGATTTAGGTCAACCTGTACCAATCTGACCTTGTTTACTGAAACTTTGGTACAAGCGGTAGATGACGTTAGGGATGTTGATGTAATTAATATATACAGACCTTAGTAAGGCATTCGACAAAGTACCTCATAATATTCTTATATCTAAATTGCGTGCATATGGTATCACAGGCTCATTATTGGGATTATTACAGTCGTACCTGGATAATCGTAGTTTTGGTGTGGTCGTTAATGGTTTTCAGTCTGTACCGTTCCAAATTACGTCGGGGTTTCCTTAGGGATCACATTTGGGTCCTCTGCTTTTCAACATCTTCATCAATGACTCCCTAGTTGCTTTCAGTTAACGATACCATTTATGTATGCTGATGATTTGAAATTGGTTGACATCTGCGAAACTCTAGAGGACATCGAACAATTTCAAAGTGATGTTGACCGTATGGTAAATTGGTGTCGAGACAATGGTATGTACCTGAACATAAACAAGTGCTACCATATGAAATTCAGTAGAAAGATCAAGTCACTGAACTCATCATACAAAATTAATGGCGACATCATTAAGAAAACAGAGGAAGTCAGAGACCTGGGAATAGTGTTCGATAAAAAATTAACCTTCGTTCCCCACATCGAGAATACTACAAAAAGGGCGTATAGAATGCTAGGATTTGTTTTGAGTAACGCTAAAGTGTTTAAAAATAATCACATTAAGATCCTACTCTACAACAGCCTCGTACGAAGCATACTTGAGTATTGCACTGTAGTATGGCGGCCACATTATGCGACACACTCCTTACGATTGGAACGCCTGCAAATAAATTTCGTGGCAAGGGGAGGGGAGGGGACAGTTAAGTTTTAAGCAAAAAATTAACTGTCCCCTCTTGCTCCAAAAATTTTAATTTCCTGTTCCATTGAGAATTCCTCGCGCCCCCATTACTCCACTTTGCCCTCCTTTTTAGGAAATCTGTCTTAGGTGCAAACTCCCCAATTCCAAGGTTGTGCAAATTGGTCAATGGAGATAGTGACAAAGTTAACATTCATGCCGACTCATTTGCCAAAATTAAGAAAGTTCTTGCTTTAGCCTGGTCTGAAACCAACAAATAAATAATAATAGTTTTATTTTACCACATACTTTATTTTCATTATTAGGTAATTTATACTTTTTTTATATTCGTATTTATAATCTTTCTCGATGCATGTGGTGTTTACCTTAAACGATTGTTACACTTAGCTACGTAAGTTAGTTCTTATACGGGCTCCAGACTCCTGTGTGATTCACGGCGTGAATTCACGCCGTAATTTTGCCGCGAAGTCGTCGCGAAAAACATATCCCTCCACATTCGCAATCGTTCGCGCGCTCGTCGAGAATGGACGCCGAAATATGCACTGCTATCGCCGCGACGTTATGCGCTTTGGCTCACAACAATTACGTGTATATAAAAGATAAAAAAAACGTATTTGTAGTTTTTTTTACAATTATCGCTTTCTACTAGAAAAGCATCGATAACGTCAACGGCAATTCAAACGGGCTTGTAAATTTTGTCGCTGTTTGCTCCAGACTTCCTTTCAGAATCTTTCACCGTTTTCTTATAATTTCTGTAACTGGACATTAGACTTTCTTTTTTTTTTCAATCAGTCACTTCAACGCTTTTCGTGGCAGAGCGATGCTACAGTTATATTAGTAGCGTAGTTGTAGCACGAATGGGTCGGCTCGACCGGGGAAGGACCACGCTCTCACAGAATACAAACGTAAAATAGTAGCTTAATGCTGCTGTGTTTCGTATGTTGAGTGTAGAGAACCAGAGACCCCTTTTACTGGAAACAAGGCATTCCATCCTAGACCTCACGGGTGACAATGCATCTGCATTTTGATTCGTAATCTAGGATGTAGATGTCTATACACACATACGAGTCAAGTACGATCTAGCTCTCAGTCACAATTTAACTGATCAAAATAAGATAAGTTTGCGAGTGAAATAATATGAGTGAATGTCGCTCTGAAGGCCCTACTTATTTATTCAAGAACTGGATAATTCCTATGCGAGGCTAAATTATCGTGCTAACTTTCAACTTTGCTACGACATGTGACAAACAATCAATATAAAAAAGAAACCTTTAAGGAGGAGAAACAAATGAGAAATAGATAATTTTAAAACAAATAATGAAGTACGGCATCTTAGTCATTTTTGCCTTAAACCGTGTATCTAGTTAGTTTGTGCCTTAAACTACGGCATGTCATTGATCATTGTACAAATATTAGCTCAGATTTTTACGATAACAACACTGCTATGTCCTGTTTTGTTTTTTAAAATTTTAAAATTCTATGAAAGATTAAAATAAATTTGAAGTCGTAACATATAAATCAAAAAGGAACGTAATAACGTAAACTTTCATATTTCTTCTTGAAAAATTTAAAAAGTAATTGAAACAACTAAAATTAAGAAAAAAGTACTTATAACGCACATAACCTATGTGTTCTTTAATGTACTGTTTATTACAATAAAAAGACATGTCCAGGGTAATTTTAACTGTTACAATTTGTTTTATTATTAAAAAGATTCTCTCAAACCATGCAACATATCACTAATATTTTTGTCAAATGTGATTGGGAAATTAGAAGTAATGCTTATCCACATTAGTGCCATTTCTTTTCTTATGCTCTTACAGTATCTAATTATGCTATATTACGGCATCATCACCATTCACCACTCATAACTTATCTTTACCAATTGCAACAGATGAAACAGGAGAGTGCAAAATTTTGATATGAATTATACAAAGTGGAAACTTGTTATAGAAACTAAGTCAAAACCTTAATTGATCCACTAGTATTGAAGCTATTTTGCCTGACCTGTGTTGTATGAAAATAAATATTGTAATTTGGGATATAATAAGAGTGTAAGGTGAATATTACCTTTTTCTATAGAATAAGGGTGACAAACAAGCACACAGTCCACCTGATGGTAAGTGGATACTTATAGACATCTACAACTGTTCTCAGCTATGAATCATAATGCAGATATGTTGTCACCCCTGAGGATTAAATAACCAAGTTAATGGTAAAAGATAATAAGTAAATAACGATTGTCATGTTCCTAAAAGCTTAAAAACAAGAGTGTACAAACAGTGTTAGATGCCAGTGATGACAGCAATTTAAGTGTAGAACTCAGCAAACTATGGAGGAGGTTATGCTCGGAATTTCTTTGCTTGATAGAATTCGTAATAAGGATATCCACAAAATATCATGGTGAAAAATTCCAGAATAATTGAAATATTCCAACAGATTAGCAACCTGAAACAGCTATGTGCTAGCTATGTAGACCGGAAAACCAACAACCTATGGCGAAGAAAGTTTCTTTAGTGTCAGCTTATGTTAACAGGTTTGCTGCCAACCCCGCAGAACTGCGGGGTGCGGGGCAATCGCGGGGTGCCTCCCCCTCCTCCAAGCACCGTGCAAATTATAAGAGTCAGTACACGTCTAACTATGCAATTGGTGACATGTTTTTAGGCTGTTACTGCGCTTGAATGTAGTAGATTTTCGGTACAATTTGTGGTTTTGGAATTGTGACTCTTATGTTAAGATTATTAAGGCTCAAATATGGATGAAGAATCGGAGCCAACAAGACTTAAACGAAAGAGATGGCAGTTGAATTATGGGTTGACGGACAGCAACCGTTGAAGATTATCTTGACTGGGGTGATAGCAGGGATGATAATTTTGATCCTGAGGACTGCGATATATCATCAGATGATGAAGAAGAGGCTGAAGACTGGCGGCTTATTACCGATAATGTGGCATTGGATTTAGTACCGTTATTGAAATCTCAGACTTCATCTGAGTTGTTACAAATATCTGAAGGGGCCACATCAGCTGCAGAAATATCTACCAGTGCTTGGTGCATGTCTGGTGAGCTAAAATACATTGAATTTAATAAACAGAATGAGTTTTTTGGCAGCCCTGTGAACACTGATACCTATTTTTGGCCAACATGTGAGTAGAAATAGATTTTTACTTATAATGAGGTGTCTTCACTTCAGTTCCAATATAGAGAATGACCCGGCATTCCCAACCCTCTGTACAAAATATGTAGCATCATTGATTATTTCATTGACAAAATGGATAAATGCTATTATCCTGCACAAGAATTGTCTTTGGACGAGAGCATGATGCTTTGAAGGGGGTGTCTAAGGTTTAGGCAATATATCAAAAATAAATGCCACAAATACGGCATAAAACTGTATATGCTGACTGAACCAGATGGTCTCATACTCAAGTTTCGAGTATATGTAGGCAGCCAAGATAAAGATGTGGCAGGGAAAGGGCACACTGAGAATATGGTAATACAATTGATGCAGAAATATCTTCATAACGGTCACTCATTGAATATGGACAATTATTACCATAGCTTCACCTTAGCGAAACGTCTTTTGGATAACAATATATATTATTCTAGCACGTTACGAAAAAACTTGAAAGAAAACCCGATGGAAGTGGCTCAAAAATCATTAAAGAAAGATGAAAATATATCACGTTTTCAAGAAGACATTGACATTGGGAAATGGAAAGACAAACGCCCAGTGATGTACATCACTACACAATTTTTTCAGTAAAATTAAACAAAATCTTAAAATATAAATACAGAAATAGCCAACGTCGGATTTTTCCAAGAAATCTCTTTATACTAGCCGGCAGCAAACCTGTTAAGGGACGTGCAGGGTGGCCCTCTTCTAGGTGGAGTGACTACCTAGTAATAAGTACCTAGTAATAAATAGTGGATAGATTGGTGGCCCAGGTTGGGGAGGTCTATGTTCAGTAATGGGCTTGTGAAGAGCTATAAAGATGATGACAATGATGATGTTTATAAACTGCTTTTCTGATTATGAATACTACATGAATACGAATACTATGTCAAAAAATAAAGATTTCATTGTTGTCACTAGTCTCCCAGAAAAACATTATCATAGTCATCAGCATCATCAACTGAAACTAAAAAATACTAGTCATATTTTTTATCACTTACTGACTTAACATGAAGGTAAATGCTTTCAGGATATAAGATCATTTTTTAAGGTCAAGAAACCTGATGATGGAGACAGTGACATTATACCAGAATCACCTCAAGTACAAATTAAAAATAAGGTAGCTTAATTAATTTTACACTTAATCTTATAAATTTAGATATATTGTTGTCCTAACACCTAATGATTTCTTAAATTTTCGCGAACACTACACATTGAATAAAACTATTATTTACGGATTTTATCGCGTTTAATTACTTTAATTTATTTTTATTATTATCCCGACGTTTCGGGTGCTTTACAGCACCCATGGTCACGGGGGGGACTGAGATGTTTGACGTCCCAATGTCACAGTTAGTCCGGCTACCTTCATTAAGACATACTACAAGCCGCTGAAGAAGATTAGTCAATTTTTACCATCCATCAAATGTAATATTCCTCTACAAGATGCAGGTGGGTACAAGCTAGATTGTGAATGTGGTCTCTCTTACATAGGTCAAACAAAGAGATCTATAAAAACCCGCGTGAAGGAACATATAGCTGATGTGAAGCACCGACGCTCCGGGAAGTCTGCAGTCTGCGAACATGTTCAAGATCGTCCCCACCATTACATTAGATTTGATAAACCACAAATTCTCGCAAAAGAACACCGATTCCTACCAAGGATGATACGCGAGGCTAGTGAAATTAAAAAACATCCAAATTTCAATAGAGAAGATGGTTGGGTGCTACCATCTGTTTGGGATCCTATAATTAACAAAATTAAACCCAAACCCAAGCATACCACTGCAAGACTTCATGATACTATAAGCTTGTTTTGCGTAAATCGGACCAAAAATTAATATTAAAAAAAACTGAAGGTAGCCGGACTAACGATGACATTGGGATGTCAAACATCTCAGTCCCCCCCGTGACCATGGGTGCTGTAAAGCACCCGAAATGTCGGGATAATAATAAAAATAAATTAAAGTAATTAAACGCGATAAAATCCGTAAATAATAGTTTTATTCAATGTCCTAACACCTGTCTGTCTGAGTACCTTTTTTTGTAGAATAAGGGGGACAAAACAGCATACATTCCACCTCATGGTAAGTGGATGTTGTAGCCCATTGTTATCTACATTTATCCTTCATTAAGAATAAAAACTAAGGACTAAGATGGAATGTCTTGTTTCAAGTAAAAATCGTCTCTGGCTCACTACAGTCTCCATATGAAACACAGAGGCATTAGGCTGCTAATTTATGCTAATATTCTGAGTGCTGGAGACTGCAGGGGTTAGCAGGGGAGAGATCCCTGGTCAAGCCAACTCATTTGTTCTACAAACATAATATCGATGGCTCCTAAGTATAGTGAGTCATCTAACATTTTTAAGTATTTTCAGGTTTTGATGGTATTGATTGTAAAAACATATTATCTATCATATTATATCGAAAAAACCTAAAATGCGTAACTATTCTTGGATATAATCTAACGTATACTGGTTTATGTTGTGGAATTTAAAATTGCCATACGGCGTATTCTAAGCTAACTACTCGAAATCAGTATACGCGGGACGCGGGCGGGGTACTTTAAGCGACATGTGCACACTGGACCAGTATACAGCGTTCGCTTGGCACGTGATTGTATCAATTTAGGTGTGTGTATTACGGTAATTTTATTAGATTGTAGGTAAAAATTATTGTGTTTAAATTTAAATAAGCATGGATAGAACACAACAAAACGCTAGAGCAAGGCTAATGCTAAATTTAGTAGATTTAACATACTCAGAAGACAAAAATAACGAACACGAAATTTTTGAAAATAACGAGTTAGTGGAATCTTTTCATAAAAATGGTAAGTTAATTAAGTTTTTCATTACATTAGCTTAAATAAATTATAATTATGACAGTAAATAATCACAATATTTTTCGATTACAAATTATTAAATGTTCTGTACATTCTATACTGGGTTAACTTGAGATAGACCAGTATACGTCGTGTTAGTTAACAGTAGTATAACACTTGACTCAGTATATTTATTTTAAACTTCCGTCAGTCGGTTAGTATAAGCTGCCATAGCTTGCCTCATTAATGGTTATCCTTCATATATTAGGTGCCACACTGGGCAAGCTAGTTGGCAACCATAATTTTTCTATTATTTTGAGTCATTGTCAAGTACTGCTGTACATCTCCAGTTTCGGTTTCCCTCCGTAACCTTTTACAACACCCATAGGATGATTACATTTATAATATGATGAGGTGCCCGCAAAAGTTTCATGAATCTTATAATTTTTCATTCATATACATATAATTATAAATACACGAAGCTACATTTTAGTAGTTGACTCTCAAAACTTTTTATAAAGTGATACTGTTTTACATAGATTCAAGAGACTGTTTTTTATTGTTTTGCATGATAAAAAGAGCATGTTTGTTTTATTTTCAGAGTTGTCTCCTTTGCCACCTGATGCTAACTTTACCAAAGATGAACTGTCAATTATATACCACGTAGACCTAGAAGACAGTGAACATATTCTAGAAGATTTGCCATCCAACGCCTCTATATTTCCTGATAGTATTCTTAATACTTCACCTGAGTCAGTCTATTCGCCATCAATAATAGAAAATTCAAGAGAATCCTCACCTATCAGGATACCTGTAAACGGACTTAAGTCTAAGACCAGTACGACCCCCATACCTTCCCCAGCAATCTCGTTTTCTAGTCCAAATAGTCCCATAAACATTAGTTTTTCCGTACCTGATAATCAATCTAGTGATTGGTCTTATATAAAAGATACTGATTCTGCTGTTAGTACTCCTAATCAGCCAAGTAATCGACGCAAGCGAAGTTCAAATATTAAAAAAGACAAGGGTTGCTTAAGGGAGTTATATAAGCAAGAATGGAAGGATAGCCAAAGAAAATACAAAGTGAATAGAGGTTTAGAGTACACCAGTAGGAATGGAAAAATACACCCTGAAAAACAATTAAAGTCACCTTGCCCTAAAAGCTGCTGTCAAAGATGTTATGATAGGATACCAGAAGAGAACCGAAAAAGAATTTTTAAGATGTTTTGGAGAATTGGCAATCATTCACGACAGTGGGACTTTATCACTAAGTATGTTATAAAACTACCTAAAGCGCGCTCAACTGTTTCTGAAAATTCCAAGCGGCTATACACTATTAAATATTATTTACCATGTTTGGAATCAGATGAAAATGCAGAGACAAAACGAATATCTGTTTGTAAAACAATGTTCCTTAGAACCCTCTCGATAAGTTTTAACTTTGTTTATACTGCTCTAGAAAAATTTGACCGTGGAAAAGGGTTTGTAGAATCCGATCAACGAGGAAAACATGTAAATCATCCAAAAACTATAACCATCGATATGGTACGTAGTGTCATTGATCATATTGAAGCTCTCGCGCCCGTTGAAGCTCATTACGTTCGCAAAGATTCGAAACGTAAGTATTTGGATGGCTCATTGTCATTTCCCAAGATGTATAAGCTTTATGAGGAGTGGTTTGATTCGAACGCTTATTCTAGCAAAGCGTCTTCTGTACGACAATATCGTGATATTATAAACAAAAATATAAATATTGCCTTCCATAAGCCCAAAAAGGATGCATGCGAAGAATGTCACATATTTGAAAATAAAACACAGCCTACCGAAGAAGAAATACAACATCAAAGAAATCATTTGAAACAAAAGGAAACAGCCAGAAAATTGAAAAAAAGAGGACAAGGAATTAGCAATACAAAGTAAAGAAGTTTTAGCTTGTACTTTTGACTTGCAGAATGTTTAAATGTACCTCATGGGAATGTAAGTACATTCTACTATAAAAGAAAACTGTCCATGTATAATTTCACCATTTTTGATATGGCATCTTTGCAAGGGTATTGCTATTCTTGGCATCAACAAACAGCTAAAAGGGGAGCTAATGAAGTTGCAAGCTGTATTTATAAATTTATTGAAATGACAGTATCCAAAGGTATAAAAGAGTATCGTTTTTGGTCTGACAATTGTGGAGGCCAGAATCGAAACAGAATCGTATTTTTAATGTATATGTATGCTTGTAACAAATTTAATATAAATATTATTCATCGTTTCCTTGTCGTTGGCCATACCCAAAACGAAGGGGACAGCATGCATGCGTTGATTGAGAGACAAACTAAAGACAGGATTATTTATACCCCAGACCAGTGGTATGCCGCATTTCAATGGGCTAAAACAGATGGCAAGCCCTATAATGTTACTGAAATGTCACAGGAGTCAATTCTTGATTTTAAAAGACATCTCAAACACTGCATTAATTGGACATCTACTAGCGATTGAACTAAAATGTCGTGGAACAAAGTATGTGAAATTAAAATACAAGAAAGAGATCCCTTTAAAATTATATTTAAGTATAACTATGAAGATGATTCTGTTAAATGGATTGACTGTAGGAATAAACCGAAGAATACACGAAACAACCAAAAAGAAAAGGTTGATCTAATTCTAGGCAAAGCCTATGAAAAGCCCCTGCCAATTGATAAAAATAAACACAAAGATCTTATGGATCTATGTAAAAGTCAAGTCATACCAAAAGAATATCATTTATTTTATAATAGTCTAATTACGGGCAATACTAATAACTATGAGTCCGACTCTGATTGAAAAAACCCTGATTTATCTACTTAGATATCGTTTTTTCCTGAAGATATTTTATTTTATTGAATTTTATTAAAACAAATATCTCCAAAAATTAATTAAATATCTGATTAGGAAGAGAAGAAAGGCGTTTAATTTTGTTAAGTAATTTTAATACTAGAAGACTCATACAAATATAATTTTGTTTTCTACCTTTATTTAAGACAGAAATTGAAATTTCTTTGTTTTATGGAAAATATAAATAGTTTAACTACTTGATTGTTATTTGAATATGTTTCAATAAATAATTAAAAATATAAAAACAATGTTATTTTTTTTTTGTTTAAAAAATTAACAAGCTAAAATCTTGCTTAATTTGTAGATATATCAATTTACTGCTACTTCATCTAACCGATTTCGGACATAAAAATTAGTGTATAATGAGTCAACTAATTTATGATCGTTTAAATTGTATATACAGTAGGGTGGAGTGATAATGTAAGAAATTTTTTTTTGTTTTTTTTTTTGATTGCATAGCGATAAAAATTTGCCTTTCATTGAGTAAATCCTACATACAAAATATTATTTACTTATCATGATGTCTTGAGGTGCCCCAACACAATTGCAAATTTGAAAAAAGCGATGAATGTCGTAGCACACCAGGCGGGAACAAAGTTCCTTACGCTACTCTATATATACCTATGTGTTAGTGTAGTAGACACCATCAACAGAGTAACAGCTTAGGAATCGGTTAAATAAAGTCTGGTTAAATATAAAAAATACATATATTAAAAAAATAAGGTAAAACTAAGTAATTATGATAGATTTGGATATCGTTCAGAAACACAGTAATTAAATATTAAATTGTTTTTTTGTATCAAAATTTGGCATTTGCTGACGTGATAATAATCGTGCCCTTATGAAACCGTCTCGTTTATTTTCTCCACAAACTGCACTTGAAGCTTCAGTCACCAATTTTATGCAGCGCTCTACGGCTTGGGTGTGGCATGGGAAATCTTTTATACTCTGACATGTTCTCAAACCGCATTTGACAATCTCTTTCAAGAATTCATCAGATAAATTGTAAGTCAGAGGTGGCTCAGTTATTTTACAGTCTTGCCACTTAATGAGGTCGGTATAATCTTCAGCATCGAAATTTAAAGGAGGCACTTTGAACGTTCGAAGTCCTTGATCATTCTCTGCTCTAGCTTTCAAAATTTGTTGACATGCTAGTTCTCGAATGATTTCTCTGTCATCTCCAAGCATAGCAATAAGAATATTTTCTGGGTGCCCGAAATATCCATTTCGTATGAGTACCTTATCAATGACTATCTTCAAATCCGCGCTCAAATAGCGAGTCAGGCTAATCGTTTGCCACAGGTGCTTAGCTCCATTTATGCATGATGGATTACACTTTATAGTGAACCACATCGGACCATAAACTTTCATCACGTATGTGGCTAATATCATTAAGTTTTCTAGGGGGTCTGTTTTAGTAGCATATAATCTTAGAATTCGATTTGCTGTTATAAGCCATCTAGAATGGCTAAGGGGTCCAGGTTCGATATTAGCCAAATCGGAAGTAAAGACGCCAGTGCTGATAGCGTTCATCACATCATAAAGATATTTTTGGTCGGTGCTCAAATCATTTCTAGGAATTTCAGGTAATGTTGAAGGAATGACGGTAAATTCGACAATTGGCATTGTTTCACATTTTTGTAATTCAGAGCCGATAGGACCTGAAAAGCATTTAGGCCCTGTGGTTTTTCCATCCAAATGTAATAACAGATGTCGCAGTGGTAACTCATTTGAATGCAATTGGCAGATAAACCACTGTAATGGTTTCTTAAGTTCTTCTTCCATCAAACGAACAACACCACCTTTGGAACCTGTGTTCACGACAGTTCCATCGCAACCAACAACAGCTATTTTATTCAGATCCACCGATTTCATTTTCAGGTGACGTATAATTGTACTTTGAATACCTTTAGCGGTTCCCAACTCACACGTAACATGCCCGAAATAATCACTTCCTGGCTCCGATAAAATCACATAATGGTCTTCTGTTACTCTTTTTCTGTAAAATTTGCCTTCCTTCTTAATACTTACTAAACTCTTATCCTTTCTGCCATCAAAATAAATACCGCGTATGATTTTATTACGATCTGCGTCTTGTAAAGATGATCTGACTTTAGTTCTTTCACGACGCAACTTAGAACGATCAATGACACCGCTTGGATCCTTCGTTGAAATAATGCCAACATCTTTTAACACAGAAGAAGCTATAATAGCAGCGGCTCTGTCGGAGACTCCAGTACGATCGCAAGCGAGGGCTAATGATGATAAATTTAACTTCTTTTTTTTGGTGGTGGTGGTGTTTTTGGTAGTCTCGCTACGTGTTTTGGCGATTGATAAGGACTAGAAGCTACGCTATTGCTTGAACTGGTGCTTTCGATCGTCAAGTCATCATCATCAGGCAACGAACGAGAACAACACGGTTTGTTGGGATCAAATATCTCTATGTTACGCAATAAACTTTTTTCTTGTCTTTCTAGTTTTCTCTTATTTTTTACAGTTGTAACCAAATCTACACCACCTATCATCATTTTTCTTGTTGTCCTTTGGTCGAGTAAAAATTTTATTTCTTCCTTGGGAACACGACTGTCTTTTGAACAAGTGTAATCTGAAATAAGTTTGCATTTGCAACTGCAAACATCAAATAATCTATGAGACTCAGTTATGAATGTATTTATCTTCTCTTGATATTTTTTGTTTAATTGACGGCCTCGATAAGGTTTCATTAAGCTTCTATATTTGTCATGGTAGGATCGAATAAGTTGTAATACTCTCTTAAGACTGACTGTTGGCAGCGACGCTTTTCGCCAAATTTCTAAAACTTCCTGAGCCAATCTTTCGGATATGTCATGAATTGTCGGCTCTTTTGTTTTTTTGTGAGGCTTTAATTCATATTTAATGAATAAATAATTTTTCATTACATCATTATAAGTTGGTAATTGAGCTACGGGTAACTTCTCTGGTAAACCAAACACAGGACAGGATGTCTTTTGTCGTGTTTTTACTTACGACATTTGACTGTAATAAAGAGAAATAATAGGTATGAATTCAATCAATTTTGATCTAAATTGCATTAACTATGAGCAGGAAATTGAAAATACTACTTACATGAGTCTTACTTCTTGATTTAAGTCGTTAAAATCAATGCTTTTCACAAGTGTAATAGTATTAAATCGCGCGCGCGGGTGCACTAAAAAGGCATTCGAACGACGTTTGACGAGAGTAGTGTATTCACCTCCCCCCGTGCCCCACAACCCCCGCTCCTCACCGCACACATTTCAAGGTCAAAATTGAATGTCTTGTACCAACAGGGTGACACTCTCAATATGACTTAGCGTTAATTAGACATTCGTGTGTTTTGACAAAATTTCGTGAATTTCTCTAAAGTTCATGATGTTGGGGGCACCTCCAAATATATCATATGTCAACCAAAATTTTGTGAGAATATTTGTAAGCTATAAGAGCAACTTTTTACAGGTATTACAAAACAATTACGAAAAAAAAATTTTTTCGCTCCACCCTAATATACAGTGTCAGTTAACTAGTCCAAGAAAATAAATTACAATACTGTATTTATGTATTTATAAACCTAATACTTTTTCCTAAAGATATGATGAATATTCAAATACATTGTAAACGAGTGTATGTGACAGTTAGCTCATTATAGGTCATGATTTATATGATGTACACTAAGCCAACTACATTATCTTGGAAACTCACTAAAACAGGTCCACTACTTTATTATATAAGTGTCTCAAATCTTAAAATAACACAAACTTAAAAAAATCAACATCCTAGTACAAAAACTGAAAAGTTATAAACAATTAATCTTTGACTGGCGCTCCTGTAAAATTTGAATTTTGTAGTTGACTCATTATACTTAGGAGCCATCGATATAGCTGCAACATGGTACATGTGTTATACTATTATGATATGTCCATGCAGTTAATATTTCCCAATAATATTTGAAAGTTCTTGCCATGTTCACATTAAGCCGGGGCTGCATCTTTAAATCTGCAATCTATACAGGGCACTTTTGAGTAAAAATTAGTAGGGTAAATATTATATTAATATTAAATCTCTTAATATACCATGTAGAGTTGTTAAATAAATATACTGGGCCGTGAAGGAAAACATAGTGAGGACCACACACACATGTCTGAGATATAAAAATATTTCAAAGAAATGTAAAGACTAAGACTTTATATTTCTTTGCTTAACCCTGTTTGAAATTATAGTTATATAGGTACTATTATACAGGCAGTACATAATATATAGGTAATATATAAAAAGTAGTAGCGTATATAATATACATAATTTACAGTTTTTCTGTATGTTCATAGATGACTCGTAGGACAGTGAAATCTAATTACATGTGGGCAAAGCCATGGAGAAAAAAAGCTAGTTGTTAATATGTGTTATTTTTACTTTTTAAAATATTTATGAATTTGAAATTTATATTTCTGTGATATTAATCTGTTTTTCAGGCTAAACGGTCTCGCCGAAAGAGAGCATTATCTGATGATTCTGATGAATCTTCGCCAAAAGAAAAAGTGCAAAAGAAAAGCTGTGAAAAGGGTTTGAACATAAAAAAGGATAAATCATTAAAAACCACACTTAAAGAAGTCAAAACAGCTGATCTTTTTGGTAATGGAATGATAAAAAGGTCAGAGCCTTTGGTAAAAAAAACTAAAGCCACTGAAATTGGAATTCATTCCGATAATGAATTCGAAATGAGTCTTTTAGAGTTAGATGAAATTGAGGAGCAAAACAGTGTAAATTGTTCTACCAAAAAGGAAATGGCTAATGTATCTGTAACTGACAAAGTTGTTACAAAGGAAATCCAGAAAAACAATTCACCATCAAAGTCAAATACTCATTCTGTAAGCAGCAAAGAAGAGCATTTATTACCTAAAAATGAGAAAACTAATGTAACAAATTCAAAAGATGCAAAGGAGAAAAATGCAATAAATGGTTCTTGTCTTGACATTAAGACAGAAAACAATGATATTAAGGAAGATGCTAAAAAAACAGATTTTAGTGAATTTATTGAAAACCAAAATAGCACTGGTCCTAAAGAAAATACACCAAAAAGTAAAAAACGAAAATTAGACAAAAGCTTAAATGAATCGGGTATGTTATAAGTACAGACATTTTGTAACCTTTTTATTTGCAAATATAATGAACAACTATTGTTGTGAATAGCTTAATTCCTATTCAGATAAAACATTGTAGTAGAAGCATCAAAGGTGCAATGAGTCTGTTAAAGTTGTCAATCTGTCTGTCAAGCATAATGATTAGGAGAAATTTGACTTACAGCAGGAGATATTATATATGGTACAGTCATGCTACAGCTATAAAGTAGTACCATGAATAGGTCGGCTCGACCAGGGAAAGACCACACTCTCACAGAATACCAGTGTAAAAAAGCAGCTTAATGCTGCTGTGTTTCTTATGGTGACTAGACAACCGAAGACACTTTTTACTGGAAATAAGGCATATTCTATCTTAGCTCTTGGGGGTGACAATGCATCTACATTTTGATTCTTAATTGAGGGTAGATGTAGATGTTTATCATCCACTTAACATCAGGTGGACTGTGTTCTCGTTTATCACCCTATTATGGCCTGATGATGAAGAAGACACATAAAACACATAAACACTCACGCCTGTCACCCAGAGGGGTAGGCAGAGACTACAGACTTCCATTTGGCACGATCCTGACACACCTCTCTCGCCTCCTTCACATCCATACACCTATGCATACATGCTCGTCGGTTAAGAGTACTCCTAATTTTGCCCGTTTTTAATAAATCGCCAATTTGGTCGATAAATTTTCGCCTAGGACGTCCCTTTCCGACTCTGCCATTCACTTCTGCAACATAAATTTTCTTTGTCACTCTTTCCTCATCCATTCTTTCCACATGACCAAACCACCGAAGCATTCCTTTCTTAATCCTGGTCACAACATCATCTTGCAAACCACAATCTTCTCTTATTACACAATTTCTTACCCTGTCATTCAGATTCAGCTCTAACATACTCCTTAACGACCGCATTTCTACTGCGTTTATTCTACTCTCGTGCTTCTTCTGCCACACCCAACTTTCACTACCATACGTTAAAGTAGGGACCAACACAGCATTGTGAATTGCCATACGTGCCTTTTTCGACACATTTTGATGAAGAAGAAAGTGGTATTTAGTGTATATTTTTGGATAATGCAAAGTATTTATTTAGAGTAAATAAATAAAATTTTAAAAATAATATTTAAAAAAAAAAATGGTTAACCCTACAGGACTTGGCCGCTCCAAATTCCACCTATATTTTGAAAAACCCAATTTTTTTTTTTCAAAATTGTGTATCTCACGAACAGATCAAAAAGTTATTTAATACTCATTGTTAATTTACTACATCAAAAAAGATTTAAGAGAATTTTTTGAAATTATTTGGAAAAAACATACTTTTTCTAAATGGTTCGTTAACGGTTTCTCTTCAACGCATCAACCGATTTTGATGCGGTTTACGGCAATCTACGGTGTTTTTGGAATTGATTGTTACATCTGTTAAAAAATTATTTCAAAAAAACATTTTTTTTAAGATTTTGTGTTTGATATTTCTCATAATCTACTGGTGCGAATGGGTTAAAATTGTATAGAAAGTCTAAGTTTAGTGAATCCCTTTCGAACAAATCAGTCAAGTCATTTAATAGTTATACATCATGGGATGACATTCGTAGCAATACAGAATCTGGCCTTACTAAAATTGCAAACAGGCTTCAATCCAATTTTCTAACGATTAATGCACTTAAATCTCATTATATTTGTTTTACTATTAAAAACCAACCAGGAAATAACTTTAACTATGTTAAAATTATTTCTTGGTTGTGCCTGGTTTTCACACTTGTAATATTTGAGAGACATTCATGAAGATTCACACTTGTAACATTGACGAAGTTCAAAATTGTAACACACACACACACACACAACACACAACACACACACACACACACACACACACACACACACTCACTCTTTTTTTCTTGCGTTTCTTGCTACGCGCGCGCGCGCAAGCACGCAGTTTAAATGTATCAAGGTTTTTGTCTCATAAATCAAAAAGTGGGTATCGGCATGATGTGTAATGTTGTAATAAGTTAAAATTATCATAATAAAGCTTCAAAATTGATTACATAGAGGGTTTGATATTTTTTTTTAGTTCTAACAGATGAGGAAAAATATGAGAGAAGATCAATGTCTGCTGCATTGTATAAGAATTATCTGAACAGATCAGGTCCTAAGCATTTGGGAGCTAAAAAGCTACCTCAGGTGAATTTTAATCTTGCATTATTGAGTTTCATAAATAATCAGTTAGTAATTCTTAGTTTTATAAAAATCAAGTGACACACAAACTTAGGCTCAATTTACAATGTGGCGAAACGGAATGGAACTGAAGCGTCAATATCGCCTCGTTGCGTGCGAATTCGCGAGAATGCTCGAGAATTCTCGCGACTGCGCCTTGAAGTTGTTCAGTTATTTATTCTAGATCTTTTACTTGAAAAGAATGGTTGTCTTGCATATTTTAATATTGCTTATTTGTGAGGCAGAAGAAGAAGAAGAAAATTATGAGAAAACGAAGAATATCTTTTTTTTTAACATGGGGAAATGCCTACGCATACCCGCCTCGCGGGGGCAAGGACGGGTTATGTCAGACTCGCACCGACTAAAACTCCATGGTGTTCCACCTTCGTCGCATATTGGCAGGGCTACGGGAACGCTTTCGCACACTTCCGCGGCCCTACCAGCGACTGCCGCCCCATGGCAGCACCTCCTCGGGAGAGGAATATTCCTCCCCGTTCTCCTTCCCAAGTAAGGCGCACCAGAACACATGGCACGCCTTCCTCCACGGCCTCCAATTACATCTGCGCAACAGACGCCCCCGCGTCAGTTGCGCGAAGGCCATGGGGTCAAGAAAAACGAGCACTTAGAAGTACTAGCCTTCCCGACCCCAGCGGCGGATCTGGTCTATGGCTCCGCCGCCAACCAAGATTCGGCTGCGGAGGATAGGGAGAGCGGCGCCTCGCAATACCGACAATCCTCTCGCCCCGCAGCCCCATCACCACCGCATCAACGGTGCGGCCCCGTTTGAGTCGCGGAGGATAGGGCGAGTGGCGCATCGCCATACCAACACTCCTCTTCCTCCGCGACTCCACCTCGGCTGCAGCGGTAGAGGGTGTGGAGTCCCCACTCGCTGCAGTCCACCAGCACACATCCGAAGTGGGCTCCCCAAGCCCACTCGGAGTGGCCACCTCAGGCCGGCCCTTCACCTCGGGCCAGCCACGTGGGTTCCTCTTTGTTCACCGTGGGAGACCAAGCCACGGCTACTAAGCCCCCCCCCCGCCACGACAAGGCGGGAACCCGTTCGGGGGGGGAACGAAGAATATCTGCGAGTCACTTTTCGCGCCACTTACCGTGAATTCCACAGACGGCGTCTACAATAGCTACAGAAATCCTCGAGAATACGCGAGAATTCCCTGGAAAATTTCTTTTTTGACTCATATCTAGTTTGCACATTAAACAATTACCGTAAAATTCATTATACTATGTACAATTTCGTTACAAAAAATTTGCTTCCATTCCGTTCCACGGCAATATAAATTGAGCCTTACAGTCCACCTGATGGTAACTGGCTTCTGGAGCCTATGATCACCTGCCACCAACTTTAAGTCAAGAATGCTCCAGATGTGATGTCATCCCTGAGGACTAAGATGGAATGCAACACAGAAGTGTATAAGCGGACTTATAGAGTAGTTTTACTTGTTTATATCTTTAATGAGATTGAAAGAAATTAAACCAAGCAATATGTGTGACAGAATTGCATAGAATGTCTGAAAAGCCACGAAAGGGAGAATATCTAAGCTGTCAAAGAGAGTTCATCAGCTACAAAAAAAAATCTGATGTATGAAAGAGCTAAATTATATATTACCTAAGGCCGTAAAAATGTGGATTCTGACAGTGATTATAAAAATAAGGTTAAGCAATATGTAATATAAAATATAATTTGAGTTATTATTTTTTTTATTTAATTTAGAATCTTAAAAAACTTAAAATCTTGGAATTTAGGAATCGTAATGTAATATCATGTCATTTGTAAATATGCATGCTCCAACCTTATTGTCCTAAATAGTTTTAAGTTGTCCTATAAGTAAAATTTTGTAATTTTTGTAGACAGTAAATTTCTGTAAACCTCAACCTAAAGCGCCTTATTCACGGTCCACCTTGCTATATATCCCGCCAAGGTTATACACGACGCACAATACAAAACGGCAATGAGTAGGCTTGACAGCAAGCAATTAATAATTATTATTGACGTACGTCAAGGCTACTGATTGTCGTTTTGCATCGTGCGTCGTGCAAGACCTTACGGGACGTACAGCAAGATGGACCGTGAATATTGGTTTGTTTTTTCGTTTTTTTTTCTTTTGTTTCTTTCTTCGGTTTCGTGCTGTAGGTACGCCTTTTTTTTTTCGTGATCTTCCCCAACCTAAATAATCTTTACTAAAGAGAACAATTACAGTTATATATTTTATATTTTCAGGGTTCACCTGATTGTTTAAAAGATTGTGCATTTGTCTTAACTGGAGTATTAGACTCCTTTGAAAAAGAAGAAATATCTAATGCTATTACGAATTTCGGTGGTTGTGTGAAGAGTTCTGTTACTAAAAAGGTTGGCTTCTTTTTCAATAACTAGTATATTTTTTTATTTTATTTGTATCAATGTTTTAAATTTTATTCTTGTGTATTGTGACAACAATCTAGAAAAGTTTTAGCGTTTTGGTAATATCCTCCAGACGTAATTTCTTCCATGGCGACCAGTCTGAATAGAGACTAGTCATCTGCGCATGACAGGATTATAGTGCCCGAGTGTATGCACAAGCACAGGTGCACTCTCTATTCCGTCACTCTAACAGTTCTATAGGACGGTAATCTTTGACGATCAGAAAGAGAGACCAGGTGCAAGATCAACAGCTTTACGTGCTTTCCGAGGCACGGGGTTGAAACTGATACTGAGAATTTCGTAATAGAAAAACCAAATAACTGAATTTGGCCTGACCCGGGATTTAATCCCGGGACCTCATGATCGGCAACCCTCATGTGCTCTTTTAGTATTACACCACAATTCAATTTAGTTTTGTCAATTTGTTAGTCAGGTGACCTTTTGGTATTACACCTGTCACCACCACCATTAGATTTTATAAGTTTAATAAAAAATCTTTTGATTAGGATTATTAAAATTATGGTTATAGGTTACACATCTCCTCACAGGAGAGGATGCGGGGCCAGCAAAGATGGCTAAAGCACAAGAATTAGGAATAAAGATTATCAATGAAGATGAGTTCCTACAAATGATTATAGATTTATCTAACAATACGCAGAAATCGAAAGTAAATGAGGTGTCAGAACCACCTAAGAAACATTCAAAGAAAAATTATACAAAATCGCCAACAGATAGAAAGAAGTCACCAAAAGCTAAATCATCAAAAGTTAATAATCAAGCTGAATGTAAAAAAGATGGTTACTCGAAACAAATAGATTTATCAAAAAGTGTTATCAAAACAGAAAATACGATTGATTCTAAACTTGAATCGAAATCAAATTTAGACAAAAAAGCTAGCACCGAGAATAATAAATCAGAAGTTCAACAAGAAATAAAAAAAGAAGTTACTGTTAATGATAAAGCAGTGGAAGATGAAGTAGCAGATAAACTGGTGAAGCCAGAAATCTGTAGTGGTAAGTCATTTCTTACCATTCTAATTATGACTATATTTTCAATACAAAAATCTTTAAGTTTTTCTAATAAAATATAGTCTAGACTCTAGATACTTAGCTAACTAGCATTGTTCTGTATCCGATTGTAAAGTTTTGTCACAATCGGTTCACCCATTCCCAAGATTAGCCTGGACAGATGCATTGACAGAAAAATAATTTAAAAATGGTTATTTATGTCTTAAATGGCAACCTTAGTTAATGGAAGCCAGTTATTATAGATAGACAATTCAAATTTATTTATATATATGTATAGTGTGTATATAGGTAGCAGTGTTAATCCACGTTAGATAAATAATCCATCTCTCCATTTCATCCTGTGGGCATTGTACATATCTACTATGTCACGCTGCAGCTATATTAGTAGTATAGTTGTAGCATGAATGGGTTTGCTCATCTGGAGAAGGACCACGCTCTCACAGAATACCAGCGTAAAATAGCAGCTTAACGCTACTGTGTTTCGCATGGTGAGTGTAGGGAACCAGAGACCCTTTTTACTGGAAACAAGGCATTCTATGTTAGTCCTCAGGGGTAACAACGCATCTGAATTTTGGTTAGTAATCGAGGAAGGATGTAGATGTCTATGGGCCACAGCAACCACTTACCATCAAGTGTGCTTTTTTGTCACCTTTATCCTATAACAAAAAACGTATTCCGACATACAGCTGACATATGACAACCAGACCATACGAACAACAAAGGTACAATGTTTTGTTGTTAAAGTCAATTGTATGCCTACATATCACCGGGGCGGTAATTTCAGTTTAGTATTTTCGGTTTAATAAATTCAGTTTAGTTATTTTTATATTTAGTATTTTGAGTTTCAACACGTGTTTAAAGGTCTTAGTTACCGACATCCTTAAAATGCGTTTCAAAGTACAAAATATAGTAATTTTATAATTACAGTGGATTTCATTAATAACAACTCCGGTTTTAACGACTTTTCGGTCATAACGACGTTACTTTGAAGTCCCTTGAATTTAACATATACTTTCGATAGAGAATGGTTTGGTTATAGCGACTTTGGATATTACAACAATTTCGGGTATAGCGACCAGTTTTAATCAGTCATTCATAAGAAATTCCCTGAAGTCTCTTGCAGGTATTAGGACCGAGTCTATACTCAATAAACGAGTCAACAAACAAAGTCTTGTTTCTGGATGTTAACGCTGTTAGTCTATACGACTCTTACTCAGGACTAGCGGCCTTGCAGGCCAATTAAAAAATAAATAATTAAAAAAGGGAAAGGCAATGACGTAAGGATGATGATGCAATGGTTTATGATTTGGTATTGTTACCAATCATCATGTCGCCTTTTTACGCGTTATTGAGCTATCTAACCGCTGTTCGAGGAGAGGAGTGCGGACCCCCGTCTCTGACTGCTCAGCTCGTGTCAGTCGATGGTCTAGGTGGTGAGAACCGCCCAGGAACGCGGGTGTACGGTGTGGACGTGGTGTGTGCTGGAACGCATCGTGCCCGTCTACGGGTGCGACGCGCTTTTTTGGGTCAGTGTTTGCCTTTGTGGTGGACATGTGTGATGTGTCTGCGGCATTGGGGTCGACTGGATCGAGCGGTTGTGGTTGTTCTGTTAAAACATATCGCGGTCTGCGGAGATAGGGCGCTACGTTTTTTATCGGAACATAGTTGGCTGCGTTTGTCACTAGCGGGTTAGGGTGGGTTTCTACTCTATCAAAGTAGCGTTGAGACATCTCCTTGAAGTATTCGGAGATAGAGGGTAATTCACAATCGTTGTGCAAATCAGAGTTCCGTTGATACCACCGTGCACCGGTGACTTTTCGGCTGAAAAAGTTTTGGACTCTGGAGTTTTAAAATGTGCATCTTATAGATGTGGGCGAAAGCTACACTTGCGTAGGACATAATAGGTCTAACGCAGGTTTTGTGCAGTCGGAGTTTGTGTCTTAGCGACAGCTTACTCTTGCTGTTAACGAGAGGGTGTAGACGGCCAATGACTGACTTGGCTCTGTTGCGTACTGCACTTATGTGCTTCGCGAAACTCATGCGGGTGTCGAACGTGACGCCTAGGTATTTGGCCGATTCTCCCCAAGGGATAGGGCGGTCATATAGTGAAATGGTTTTTGGTTTAGAGCGTGATGTTGAATTCCGTTGAAAGTATACTGCTACACTCTTTTCGAGATTCACATCAATTCTCCATAGGCGGAACAATTCGCCTAGGCGATTGGTGACTTTTTAGAGCTTTAAGGAGAGACTATTTTTGTTATAGTCTGAAACATAGAGTGCCGTATCGTCGGCGAAGAGTGCGGTGTTCACCACTGGGTCTGTAGGAATATCACTCGTGAAGAGTGTGAAGAGGAGTGGAGATAGGACGGAGCCTTGTGGGACCCCGGCCTTGAGGAAGCGTTTCGAAGAACGGGTTCCCTCTACACGATAGCAACAAGTGCGGTTCGAGAGGAAGGCTCGTATGATGTGCACGAGCTTATCGGGCACGTTTAGTTTGTACAGCTTGTAAATCAAGCCATCGTGCCAGACCTTGTCAAACGCCTTTGCGACATCGAAGAAGAGGGCTCCCGTGTTTCGAGACTTTTTCCTTGTCGGGTTGTGGTTGAAGCCAGACTGAATTTATTCTGTTAGGCGATGAATCTGGTGGGTGCCAGAGTGATCGGCTCTAAAGCCAAACTGGTCGTCGGGGAGGAGTCTGTTAGATTCTGTGTAAAGACGGAGACGCTTGTGAATAATGCGCTCGTATAGTTTACCCAAAGTGTTGAGCAGACTGATGGGTCTGTAGCTAGAGAGACGATTACGCGGTTTTCCCGGTTTTGGGATCCCTATTACGTCTGCTTCTTTCCAGATGTCCGGGAAGGAGCAGTTCGTGAGAAGAGTATTGAATATTCCTACAAGGATGTAAATAAGTGGCGCCGTAAGGGATTTGATCACCTTGTTGCTGATGCCGTCTGGCCCAGGGGCTGATCTATTCTTAAGGCTTTTAATGGTTTCTGTGACTTCATCTACTGTCACAGGATCAAGTGGTTCGCCCGCTGGTGGCAGCGCAGACCTACGTTCTACTTCCGTTCCTACCTCTAGTAGGTGAGCGGGATCTGGTGGTGCGGTGGATGGCGTGCACTGGTACTCTAGATTGTCGGCTAGGCATTCGGTTTTTTCGAGATCGTCTAAGGCGAGATCAGGGTGGTCCAACCACACGAGAGGCGGCATTGGTGAGGATTTATCGGCTTTAAGAGCTCTCGTTAATTTCTAGAATGCTTCTTGAGATGGTTCGATACCTTCAAAGAGGTTATCCCAGCTATCATTTCTAAATTCAACTACTCGATGTTTAATCTCGTTTTGTAGAGAATGTACCCGAAGTTTATTGGCTTCAGTGCGGTAGCGGTCATAAGTTTTAAGCGCGGAATTCTTCGCTCTAATCAGTCGTCGAACATCCGCCGGAAGCTTCATGTATTGATCGCTCAACATACGAACCTTATGGGAGCATTCTTCGACCGCTGATGTGAGGTGAGTCGAAAGGGCGCTAACCGCCCTATCGGCCTCCTCTAACGAGTCTATCTTGTCCGTTATAGTGTCCAAATGCTGGGAGTTCGTAGACTTAAGTTTGACCTCAAGTTTACGCCAGTCGACAATGGTTTTGGTCAGAGGGACCTCACCTGCCGGCCGGCCCAGTTGTAAAACTACCGGCCTGTGGTCTAAGACTAATTCAATAATAACCTCTATCGAATTAATGGTAAGTCGGATGTTTTTTAGTAATACTATATCAAGGACGTCCGGGTAATGGTAGTCTGCAAAAGGATAGCGCGTTGGACTCTCGGGAGCGATAACGTCGAAGTTAAGTCTCTCCGTGAGGTCTCTTAAGATAATTCCGTTAGGATTGTTAACGTTAGAATTCCAACTAACGTGTTTGCTTTTTAGGTCCCCCACGATTAATACGCAAGGGCCTAGGTTTAATAGAGCCGATATGTCGATATCTAATATACTTTTTAAAGGAGATAGATATGCTGATGCAATTATTATGGGCGAATGGCCCGTAAGTGCTTTCCTACAGACCGACGCTTCTAAGTTAGTAAGCGGCGGGGTATCTATCGGTACACATTGCAAGGACCTTTTGTAGTCAACAAACAAATACACAAAGGTTTATTTATATAGTCATTAAGCTTTCTTATCTCTTGTTCGTAATACCAGATGGTCCGCAGCTGTGATAATACACTTAGAATTATTTAGCTTTGGGATGTTACATCGTTTGTTAATCATGGCACACGTTAGAAGAATGTTTACGCTTAAAGATAAAGTAGTAGTAGATATTATTTCGAGTCTTGAGAATGGTGAAAGCAATATTAACTTGTGCAAAGAATTAAATATTTCGCATTCCACAGTGTTAACCATTGAATACTATAATACATACATAATAGAACGGGGGAGTGGGCGGAGCCCGTGTAGCCACTATCATATCACTAATGTCAATACCTATAATGTCACTGAAAATCACAATGTCACACTAATGTTAACACAATCAATTGTTTACAATTTTCGTGTCAAGCGTCGCTGCATGCAAATTATTTTAAAAATGGCAAATTATGCAATAATTACGTGTCGAAAGAACAGCGGGAAATGGAATTTAAATAAAGGAGATTATATCCTACAACCAGTAAGTCGTAACTATTTATATTTTGTGAATATTAGAAACCAAAATAAAGAAATATAGATGTGTCAAAAACATTAATCAAAAATATAAAATCTGTGAATTCCCTCGGACAGCACAGCGAATCGGGTTTGTAGTAGTACTCCCTGCGACACCGATCCTCGTACAAAATAAGATTGACAGCCATTCTATTGTGTATTACAGTATTCTATAGTATCAACAATGTGGAAAAACCGCTCTGAAATTATGCAATGCTTCGAAAAAAGTAGTAGTAAAAAAGTATTATTTGAACATAAATATTATTTTCATGCTTTCTTAATGTCAAGTTTTCTGTCTTCCCCACTTCTCCCTGTAGATATAGCGACTTCCGGATATAGTGACGATATTAGGTACACTGGTACCTTCATCGTCGTTATAAGTGAAATCTACTGTATTCTTATTTATCATATGAATATTTTTAATATTACAAATCAATGAGTTGCAGTAGTTGGCCATAAAGGTCGTAAAACTAACAACTGATGGTGAAGAAAGGTTCTCGAGTAGCAATGTCATACCAGTAAGACAAATATAGGGTGGCATCTCACTAGATAGAGTGACGACCTGGTGACAGATATAGGTATTGATGGATGCAGGTGCCTCAGGACATTGCTTAGTGGCATTCCGTGGGGAGGCCTATGTATTAATGATGTTGATAATGGATAATTTTTATTAATAATTATGAATATTTTTTTCCAAATAGGTGTACCTAAAGCACAGACACCGAGTTCGATGCTATGGGTGGACAAATATAAACCGCAAAATGTTAAACAGATTATTGGCCAACATGGAGCAGCCAGTAATGTGAAAAAGTTAGTAGTAATTCTGATTTAATTTCTAAGTGGGTACTGTACGCGTTTACCAGATATTAACAGGAAAGAGCCTACTCCTCTGTGAAAGGGCAGTAATGCTCATGCAATACGTCCGGTGCTGCGAGTGTTCGTCTTCATTTCTTATGAACCTATAACAGTCTACTGCTGGAGATATTTTTCTTCGAATGGATGTTACAATTATCATAAACGGATCGGTGAAAGAAATCCTACACCTTTGATGCTGCACCCCAGAGCATTTCAGGTTCAGTTCAGTCTGGTTGGATACTTTCATCTAGTATAGAAGAGATGTTATATTGCCATTTATCGTATGCCATTCGATCATGTAATGTATTCATTTCTTAAATTCGCTTCTTACAATACCCGATAATATGTGCAAGCATGAAGAATGCAATTAATATAATTTTTGACACGCTTTCATCAGCTTCGCGTGCATCTATCTATGTAACGGAATCTTTTAATGTAATTTTCATCAACTATTAGACGGCTGATTTACTTGCAAATTTGCATGTATCAAGGACCGATGACAATACAATAATTTATAGTATCCTGACCAGGATCACCAGGATAAGATAAAATGATTATCAGGATCATCACAGCTCATGATCAATGCGAGCTGTTTAAGTTTTTTTTAAATTCTTATATTAATATTATGCTAGAATCAACGCTTTCTAATTATTGTAGACATGTATGACAGTAATTTGCTCCATAAATCTTGACCCTAAGAGCTTCACGGAACTGCTATGTCGGGCCCCTTTTGTTCTTCAGTCACATCTTGTGCCAAACAACATATATATAGGTAAGGTTACTTTGTGTACAGACATACATTGACAAAAATTGATAGGGGCGTACTCCAATGGTTTGGGCACGTTGAACGAATGAGTGAAGACCGAATGGTGAAGAAAATATATAGAGCGAAAGTAAATATTAAAAAGTGTCGAGGTAGACCGAGACTAACTTTCGAAGACCATGTGAGCAAATTGCTCGAAGAGGGGAGGGTCAAGAGTACTCGGATACCTAGACGTGCATGTATGAAGAAGTTAATGAACCTTAAAGAAGCGAAAGAGGTATGTAAGGATCGTGACACTTGGCGATCTGTTTTCTCTGGCTACCCCGTTAGGGATTGTGCGTGAAGATAAGTAAGTAAGTAAGTAACATACGTTGACATTTTTAATAACAGAACTTATGATGTGCACAAACAAATTTTGTATTCTCGCAGTTTTCATTTCCATTTTGTTACATTTTACCACACATGGTCCACTGTATATGATATGGTCTGACTACTGTAGAAAGTATTAAATCACTACCTCGTTCACAAAATGACTACCCTATTGGTCTAGTGGTTTTAAGTGCGGCTGCTGACCATATAGTCCTGGTCCTGGGTTTGGTCAAAACGAACGGGTTTTCTGTCAATAAATTCTCAGTAGCAGCCAGTCTCAGTTCTTCCCCGTGCCTCGGAAAGAAGGTAAAGCCTTTGGTCCTGCGCCTGATTTTTTTTCGATCGTGTCGGATTGTCTTCTCATTGGACTATGAGAGTACATAGACGTGCAATGTAACCCTGTCCTGTGCAGTTGGCTGTCTCCTTAAAACTAGCCATCTTCACCAAAATTCTTTTCGGAGAACATTAATATATACAGTGTATATATTGTATATATATATACAGTGGACTCTCTATAACTCGAACCTCGTTAAGTCGAAAAAAATTGCCAACCGATTTTGAAAATTCTTTCACCATTACATTGCTAATGAGGGCGTTAGTTTTGTGATAAATTATATTATTAAAATAATTTTTGTGAGATTAATATATATTCCTAAGATGATAACTTCTATTATTATTTTCCAATTTAGGAATCGTATTTACACACCACCTACTCAGGTTGATTGTTATAGATATAGGTAATAAATCTAAAATAAAAGAGCTTCGCTTAAACGAAAGAATAATTAATGAAATAAAAGTAAATGTTGAAAAAAAGAGGCCTAGTGCGAGTCGGACTCACAAGCCTATGAAGAGTTCCGTAGTAACAAGCATAGATCCTACATCGAGTCAAAATACCACTATCATTATCGCCAGCAAAAAATTACTTTGTTTTTCATAGTGTTTGTATAAATGACAAAGTTTTAATTGCGGTTCTGGAAAATGTGCTACTTGTATCTCAAAAAAAAATGGACTATTATCTTATATATAAATTACGTGTCACATTGTCCGCGATGAACTCCTAAACTACTAAACCGATTTTAGTCAAATTTGCACACCATGTGCAGTTTCGTCCAGCTTGAGAGATAGGATAGTTTTTGCCCATGATTTTTAATAGGATATGTGACAAAGAGTAGTCGAAAAGAGCAGAACAACGTCTGTATGACAAGCTAGTACATTATACGGCTTTCTGCGGTTTATTCATTACCAAAGCGAAAAAACTTATTGCATAAAAAATGTTTTTATCAATTTCAAGCCATCAAAAGCGGTTGTCAACCGTTGAAAACGAAAACAACCGTTGTTATCGGCTCGGTTGAAATCGTTGGCAACCGCCTTCACATCTATAGGGCGGCCACATAGCTCGAAGAACCGACAACCGATGGGGAAAAAAGGCTCTCGACTGTCAGCCTCGTACCGGTAGGCGAAGTGTAGGGCGACCCCCCACTAGATGGAGTGACGACCTGGTAATACATGCAGGAAGTCGATAAACAAAGGTGGTTCAGGAACGTGCTTTGTGGCATTCCTTGGAGGGAAGGCTATGTTCAGCAGTGCACTTGTGAAGGTCTTTAATGATGATGATGATGATTATCATCATTACAGACCTTCACAAGTCTACTGGACTTTGTTAAATCCACTGTTTTTCTCGGAATTACAGTTGAACGAAGCTTCAATGGGGCCCGCATATATCTAAACTAGCTAGCAAACTTAGTTTTGCGGCATTTGTTGTAAAAAAATTAGAGGCCTTACTTGTGTTGAAACAGCTGGACTAGTTTATTTATTTCCAAGGCATAATGTCATATGAAATTTTGCTATGGGTGTAATGCGACTGACATCGAAACTATCTTTGTTTTGCAATAAGTGTTACATGTAGTATATTGAATAAAAATGATTCTATTCTATGATAAATGTGTTGACGTTACTACATTGTTAAATTTCATTAAAATCCCATCACCCATCGGTCATTTGGTTATGATTGAATGACAACCACATTGCACAAAGTTTCACATTTATGGTATTAAAAAGAGTATAAAGTATTCAAAATAATTTATTTGTAAATTAATGTAAATTATAGTTATTTTGAACTTTAAATTTTTTATTTGAATTCCAGGTTGTCAGATTGGCTGACGAAGTGGTATGCAAACAGGAAAGCTAAGCTTCCGAAGCCAAATCCCTGGGCGAAAAATGACGACGGAGGCTATTACAAAGCGGCTTTATTATCTGGTCCTCCTGGGGTTGGTAAGTACATAGGAATTGTGACAGTCATATATGTTGTGTAAAATTCTAATTTGAAAAGTTAGATTTTCAAATTTTTTTTTTAATCAGTTCATTGTTGAGTGCTGAGTAATATGTTGGGTTAAATGATGTAATACAATCAATTCAGTTTTTACCTACTTTCGGACGTATAAAAACTTCCACTTGTTATGTGATTGTGACTTTATATAAATAATTTCAAGGTAAGACGACAACTGTAGCGCTAGTATGCAAAGAATTGGGTTTCGACGTCGTGGAATTTAATGCTTCCGATACCAGAAACAAAGCATTGATAAAGGAGCAAATCGGAGAATTACTTACAACCACTTCATTGTCTGCCTACGCCAGAGGTACTGTGCTATATTATTATATCCCTTATATACATGAAACATGTATCAATATTATCAGTTTATACTTAAAATAAACTTATTTTAGGTGATACAGGCAAACAAGCGGTGACAAAGAAACACGTCTTAGTAATGGATGAAGTTGACGGGATGGCCGGCAACGAGGACAGAGGTATTACATAATCACAAACCTATAAACATTTTACTTTAAAAAACTGTTGAAACCCACTTCAAAGAACTAAAACAGGAATTGGTGCTAAGATAACGTATATAGAATAATAAATCTCCAACTTCTGAAGCTGGTATGTGGAAAACTATTTATTTCTTTTTAGATTTTTGAATTTGGCTTTTAAGTGGACTAGGGGATATCACAAGCTTAAGGTAACAACTAAGTTGCATTAAAAACTTTCATCTTTATTTTCCCATCCCTAGGGGTGAAATTTATACTCCACATTTATATGGGACCACACTAGAAGTATAACCCATTTAATAAAGAAAGAATCTTTAAAATCAGTTATCTAGACACGCGGTAGTGTATCAAGTCAAGGTCAAGAAGAACGGCGAGCCGCACCGTGTGTAATATTACACGAACCATTTGGAGTCATTTTTGACCCCCTCATAACTCAAAAACTATTTCACATAAACATGTCAAACTTGCGAGACACATATGCGCTTCAAATTTCGTAAACACATCTCAAACGGTTATTTAGATATTAACGCCCAAAAATCGTCATTTTTATCACCGACTGACCTATAGATCAAAACTCTAACCCAGTTCCAGATGACCTAGAAAGTATAAAGGAATAAATCAGAAACTGGTAAATTTTTATCGTTTTATTATAATTTTTCACTTAATTGATTTTATTGGGAACACTAAACTTTATTAATTATTATATTATACTTAAAACTGTAAGAATGTATGTATGTAAGAATCGGCAATCAGCAATCAAAACTTATGACAGTCGGTCTTAAATACATAACGAGTTGAATAACACCCTTATTTTTTTTAAATCCAAATATTTCCGTTTCAATACCTATAAACTAAACTAAGAGTATAGTTGACTTCCGTATTTAGTTATTAACTGAGATTTATTATTAATTATTGTTTCAATATTTAGCGCACATCAATAGTGTAAGATCATTACTTATAAATAATTAAAGCTGGAGCAGCGGCGTGGGAGCGGTGGAGAGCTGCGACAAAACGTTGACGCGAACGTGTCCGAGCGAGTGGCATCCGCGCTCATACGCGCGAGCGCTATCTTGCTGTCCGGTTGTCTCTCGATATATGACCTATGAGGTTCCGATTTATGCTACGAAATTTAGAGGTTTTCTTAAAAAATACTTATATATTTATGGTTATATTTTTATTACAATTCTTTTAGTTTGTACGTACCGCGTGTCTAGATGATATAGGCAATAGTTTAAATCAAAAATTAATAATAATTTTATTATAGTTATAATAGTTATAAGTAAGTATGTATATTTAACTCTGAATGAGTTTGAGAATGAGAACTCATTGGTATGGTAACAAATTATTTTTCTTGAGAATTCAATAGATAACAGATAATTTGTTACGTAATCGTTTTAAATAATTATCATTCTTTTTATTACGTATATTGTACAATGATTCGTACAATAGAATTACTGGTGGGTGACACACTTATCTTACACTGAATTATTCCAATGCCTCCCGATGGAAGCTGCCTATTCCATTCGATTGCCAAGTTTCAGATATTAAGTAATGTTAAAGTATATGTTCACAGGGAACAATTCCCTATTTGCTTAATATATGCTACTACTATCCACAAATCAAAGGCCTTAGCCCTGACAGTGCTCTTCTCGACATAGGCTCCTCTATATTTAGTAGAGGGCAGGCTTACGTTGGACTCTTAGATTTAAAACCTTAGATGGAGTACATTTTATCAATTTAGATCCACGTCAAATTAAGTGACAAGAGAGCTCTATTGTAGAGTACAACCGTCTGCGCACGTTATACCGCCCCGACTTGGCCAAATTAAGTATAAACAGAAAATGCGTGAAAAAAAGCCGGTTACTGTATGGGCATTTGATTCGAACATTTCAATGGTACAAGAAAATATGGAAAATAACACAAAAAAGACAATTATACCCCGTAAACGTAGAAAATACAGTAGTTAAACAAAAACCATTTGGTATTAATTTTGTTATAAATAAGTACCTACTAATAATTTATGAACAAAAAGTAATGATATCCCATCAAAAACATAAATGTGAAATGAGGGCCAAGTTCAATATTATGATATATGCCTTGGTTGTTGACTTCAATGACAAAAGAAGTGAGATATAAATTGGTGCCAAGTTCAATGACCAGTCCTGAAATTTATTTATAACAACATAAAATATCATTTCTTCTTATAACTTAGGATAATATGTTGTAGCCTAAGGTCTGACTTGGCTAGTTTTCATATACGAATTATATTATAGCCTTCGCAAGTTCTAAACCCGTTACTTGTCGGTTTTTATTTTATTATTCCGAAAGTTTGACTTGCTGGTAGATACTAGCCATCGAACATGATAATGCTCACTCGCTATTCGCTCACACACATAGTCCAATGGGACGGCTGTCCAACACGACCGGCGAGAGATCAGGCACAAGAGACTTTCCGGAGCACGTGGATAGAGTACCGCCAACTTTCTGACTTCGTTCTGCCACTACTACCACCAGTGAGGCATTCATCATTTAATTCATGTCTTACAAACTAGTGATGCAACACGCATTTCATGTGAAGAAGAGACACATTCCTTATAGGTTAGTAAAACCTGAAAATTCACTGCAGTGTTGTCGCAGTGAAAAAGAATCCATGGCAGAAAAATCTTATGGCTACCATTATAAAGTAGCTTAACCCATTTGTTTTCAGATTGGACCGTTAAATTTGACTGCCTCGTTGGTCTAGTGGTCGTAACCGCAATTGATGATTATGAGGTCACGGGCTCGAATCCCGATTTAGGCCAAAATCAATTATTCGGTTTTCCGTCAAGAAATTCTCAATAGCAGCACGGTGTCATGAAGTTGGCGGTGTTTCACCCTCGTGCCTCGGAAAGCAAGTAAAGCCATTGGTCCTGCGACTGATCTCTCACTGTTCGTGTCGAATCACCGTCCCATCAGGTTATGAGAGTGAGGGAAAAGAGTGCTCCTGTGTTTTTGTACATACATATAATCCTGTCCTGCGCAGATAGATATAGCATAGCATAGCTCCGTGCATAGCTTCTAATCGTAACTCTGTTCATTTCAGGTGGTCTGCAAGAATTAATTGGTCTGATAAAATCTACCTCGGTGCCAATCATCTGCATGTGCAACGACAGGAACAGCCAGAAAATGCGCTCTCTGGTCAACTACTGCTATGACTTACGCTTCAGTAGGCCGAGGGTAGATCAGATAAAGGTATATAATGAAACTGCTTCCTTGTTTCCCTTATTAGATTCATAAAATCCTTATTGACTATCTTGTAACATGTTCTACTCTGGAATATTTATATAACATGGCTTTGATCTTAAGCCCGTATAGTGTAAAATAACCTACTCAGGAATATTTATTTTATTTTAGTTTAAGTTTAACTCTTAAAGATAATAAACTTTCAGACACCAGTTACTTTAGACAAATGTTGGCATTAATGCATTGGTTGGTTAACATGTTGTTTGCTTATTTGCCTTTTTGTTTTTATTCGCTCCTAACCAGACCATATTTAGCCTTACTAAAAACCAATGGAATTCACCGTTATGGTAAGAGGAATAAGACATTGCCCCCAATATTTTTTATTAACAAAGATATTTAAAAACGGATTGATCTTCGTCACCACTTACCACCAGGTGGGATTGTAATTAAGCACTGGTTAATAACAAGTAAAAAAAAAAATATGACTAACAAATTTTTATTACTACTTTTAATCCTTGATCTAAAGGAACGGGAAGTAAAATATTTACGCTACATTTATAAAAATAATGTATAGAATACGACACAATGTACTATGTAATGATTTAATGTCTACAAAATATAAATGTATTCTGTTGGCCTACTGACAGTTTGTACAATATAATGTAACTGTATTTGCCTACAATATAAATGTGGTTGTCTGCAGTCGGCGATGATGTCAATATGTTTCAAAGAAGGCATCAAGATCCCCCCGGACGTACTGACGCAGTTGATCACGGCCGCTGGCCAAGATGTGCGTCAGACGCTTCACCTCATGGCTATTTGGGCTGCCGACCCCAAACTAGCTGACGCTGAACGTCTTAGGAAAGAGGCCAAAAATATCAAGAAGGATATAAAACTGGTAAGTTTTTAACATAAACCATTTTTTTAATTTATTAAAGAAAACTTTAAAGTATATCTATCTCATTTCATTATGTTATAAAATTTATAATAATATATATGTGTTATATTCTACACTATATTGTATGTTATAACATACAATATAGTGTAGAATATGTTTATTTTTGTTTTTTTTTTAATTTTTTTTATTATATTGGTTGCCTGGAAGAGATCGCTATGTAGCGATAAGGCCGCCAAATTGTACTTACATATAATCTGCTTTTTGTTTTGTTATCTGTATATTTGTTTGTGGTGTACAATAAAAGTATAGTCATTCATTCATTATATTATGTATTGTATTTTTACCTTATGAGATTTTTTGTTATTAGAATAACGGTGATGAATAAGTACACCTTATTCATCACCGTTATTAAAAAAAATCTCATAGTCATACATACAGATTTTAATAATGCTAGTATATAAAACTCTAACAACTTTCTGATCAATGTATTCTTTATTGTTAAAGTTACAACCGACATACGTCTCACTCCTGGGCACAGTCCTCTCATTTCTGTGAGGGTTTTAGGGCAAAGAAGGTGTCCGCCTTGCTGATCCAATGCGTGTTGGCGAACTTCATATGTCTTCGAAATATTTTTTTTTCTTATTTCTTAGACATGCAGGTTTTCTCACGATGTTTTCCTTCACTTTTTTCTTTTTTTTACACGATCACGTGGTAAATAAGCACATATAATTGCAATTAACACTTTTATTGGTGCCGGCGGGGATCGAACTCGGGTGTGACTGGACTTGTGTGTGAGTGGACTTGTGAAGGGCTATAGTAATGATGATGATGTTGATGAATTATAGGATCCCAAGCAGATGGCAGTACCTATACATATTCTCTGTTGAAATTACAATATTTTTTCATTTCAATTGCCTCGTGTATCATCCTTGGTAGGAATCGGTGTTCTTTTGTGAAAATTGCAATTAACAAGTTCATTGGTGACGACGGGGGTTGAACCCGGTTTGCTCGCGTACTGTGAAATTTATAGCGAGCGCTAACCATCTGAGCTACTACGGCATTCTTTATTAAGAGTAGTCTTATCATGGTTAAAGCTACAGGACCACAAACTTCCGTGGGTTTGAATCTGATATTCGACTACTGTTGCCCACTTTTAGAGCACAAATTGTATGCTTACTATGGGGGTACTGTTACACGAACATAGAGCTCCCCATTGATTGCCTAATGGGGGATACTTGTCGTAGTTGCTACGTTTAACAGGCGGGTTGGCAATCGCAATTTCTTTTATTTTTAGTTACTATTAGAAAGACGTTGCTGGCTGCTGCCCCTCTCCTGGTTCGCGTCTCTTTCTTTGTAGTCTCTTACGACACCCATGAAACGATAATGACGGTAAACGAGTCCACCGCCACTTCACTGTTACTTTGAGTTATTTAACTGGGATACTAGTAATGTGAATAGCGTAACTAGCATTTTTTAATTCTAATTAAAATAAAATAATCACTACAGAATTCTGTAAGTATATAAAATCCCAATTTATAACATTAAATTTTTTGATAGGGTCCATGGGAAGCAGTCCGCAAGGTGTTCAGTGCCGAAGAACACAAGAATATGTCTATAAACGACAAGAGCGATCTGTTCTTCTACGATTACAGTCTCGCTCCACTGTTCGTGCAGGAAAATTATCTGCAGGTCGTGCCTCACTGCCCCAAGTAATTATCTATATTGTTTGACAAATTTATTCATGTAAGTGGATGATTTTAATTTTTTACCAGCTAAATATTTTGCATAATAATTAATATTGAAAGTTCTGTAAAATGTTATCTCCCACACTAGAATTTTTTCTGTATCGTAAGGCAGTTTCCATACGTAAATTGCACAAGGACAAACATTCAGTCCAGGAACAAACATTTGCAGGCCATACACATGCTTGTTTCGTTCGGGATTTGAAACTGTGACCGTCAGCGCCGTAACTAACTTCTTATCCACTGAGCCATGGAGTCTTCAAGTTCTAAGTCGTTACTTAAATACTGCTAAGCATTATAACAGTGCTTTAAAACTAAGTATTTAAACCAACAATCTTTATTTAAATTGCACACATGAAAAACAGTAGTTTAAGATTCACATTGATTATTCCTACTTTTTTCTATTTGTAGGGACAAAGTACTAGAAAGAGTAAGCATGGCTGCCGACAGCATCAGCTTAGGTGATCTGGTCGAAGCTAGGATAAGAGGTAGTCAGTCGTGGCATTTATTGCCTGTTCAGGTTTGTTGGATTTTGTTTTACAATGATATAATAATATTAAATAAATTTCACATAAATAACTACCTACTCGTATAAATATAACCAGGGCAGTCTCACTCCACACTTTAGGCGTGAAAATATACCTACGCTGCACTGGTTGTCACTGTTAACAAAAAAAGTATTTTTCTCTTATAAAAACTCCCAAGTTCGCTATCAGAGAATGATCCTTCAGTTCTTGTACTATTATTTAATCTGTGGTATAACTAAGCTTCGACGTTAAGAAAAGTAGTCTATTGGATTGCATACATTATAGTTCATTAATTTATTTCAGACTGGTGTAAAAGTCGACTGCTGAATATCAGCCTCCTCTATAGATACTACTAGAATTAATTATGTAACTATTTAAAATTATTTTATCGTTTAATTTATTTGTAAATGGTGTGTACTCTACCCAATTGTCCAACATTTTATTTTATTCAGAATGATATCAAAAACTTTAGCAATGTCATAAAATATGTGCAAGAATGATCACAAATCCGTCGTTCACAGGCTATGTACAGCTCTGTAATTCCGGGACACGCGATGGCGGGCCACGTGGCAGGACAGATTCAGTTCCCGGGCTGGCTCGGCAAGAACTCGCGAGCCAGCAAGATGCAGCGCCTCGGACAGGAAATACACGCCCATACAAGGCTCAGGTATAAACCCCTATAAGTATATATATATATATATATATATATATATATATATATATATATATATATATATATATATATATATATATATATATATATATATATATATATATATATATATCATAAACACGACTAAATTTAAGGAGATATCTACAACAAAACGAGCACACGGTCCACCTGATTTTAAGTTAAACCTGCTGCCCATAGACACTAACGAAGTCTCAAAATGCAAATGCTCTGTTTTCATGCACTAACCATGTGATTGTTCAATTGTAGGGAACATGAATAAAATAGGCGACTCACACGATAGGCAAAATTGTTTATTTAAATAATCGAGATATAAACTAATTTGGTGGTAATCGGGTCGCGAGCTATCGGCGAGTGACGGTCTTAGGCGCTGTGGTGAGAAAACCCCCCGCGCTTCTCGTACTCCCCGCGAACACCGTCGGCGCTGTCGTAACGGCGCCGACAAGTAAAACATAATCCATACTAGTAATAATAATGTCCTCTAAACCGAATGTCGGTAACGGCGCGGTTGTCAGTTTCAACGGAAACTGGCCGTCTTCAAAGGACAAGATAGTGCACAAGAGCATGCGCAAGTGCAGGTATACTTCCGTTTCTCTCACTTTCATAGTCCGATGGGACTACAATCCGGCATTCACAAAAAGCAAGTAGATAAAAAAGTAGTGTTTGTTCCAGTAAATGCACATCGCTTGGAGAAGTTTAGAAGTAACATAGTAAACTAGTTACTTTCATACCAAAATAATCCAAATTTTTTGTATGCAACATTATTTAAGCTCATTTGCAATGAATTTAATAATACTTTTACTTCTAAAACATTCTCCTTGAATAATTAAAGCAAAGTAAAGCATTTAATGAATGGGCGACAGTAGGAGTCCATAAGACTAGACAAAGGTTACTTATATGAACTTTACAATGAAAGTCATATAATCCTAGCGTCGAATTTAGGGAATATGTAAAAAAATATTCCAAAATATTTAAAAGAGTGTGCTCCTTAGCCAAGTCATTGTATTTAAGCAACAAAATTAAGACTGCTGCTAATAAAATTAAAATGACATGGAGTATAATTAATAATGAAACTGGTAAGGTCAACTCTCGCAATTCAAACTACCAGTTAAGTTTTAACAATAAATTAACTAAATCAGATCAGGAAGTTGCAATGGTTTTTGAGAAATATTTTACTGATATTCCGATCTTAACCACTAAGTCACTGAATTCTTCTCCTACCGTCGCCGAATCATTACTTAAGCAAAATGTAAATGTGTGTACAAAGAATTTTACATTTCATAAATTGTCATCAAAAGATATTGTAAAATATTTTAAGACTATTGATATTAAGAGAACCGCCGATCTGTGGGGGATTTCTGTTAAAGTTATTGCGTCTATAATAGATACAATCGCACCTCAACTATCTATTATTTTTAATAGTAGTATCAAATCTGGTGTGCTTCCTGATATATTGAAGCATAGTAAAGTAATACCTTTATTTAAATCTGGTAGTACAATGGACCCCGCTAATTTTAGACCTATTTCTGTACTGCCAACACTTTGTAAAATTTTTGAAAAAATTATTCTTGATCAATTGTTAATTTTTTTTTAATGTAAATAAATTACTTCATAAAAATCAAATTGGTTTCACAAGGGGTCGCTCGACAACTGATGCTGGTGTTGAGCTGATTAAATATATATTTAATGCATGGGAGAATTCACAGGATGCTTTGGGTGTGTTCTGTGACCTATCCAAAGCCTTCGATTGTGTTCACCATGAAACATTAATCAGGAAACTTCAACACTACGGTGTAAGAAATGATGCTCTTAAATTAATTATTTCATATTTAAGTGACAGAACACAAAAAGTTGTTATTAATAGTATGAGTTCTTCCGGGTCGATTGTAGAAATGGGCGTGCCTCAGCCGCCCCCCTCGGCCCCTTTCTGTTTCTTGTATATATTAATGACTTACCTTACATAGTAGGGGATAACCATGATATAGTATTATTTGCTGATGATACTTCATTAATTTTCAAATTAAAACGACAGTTATTAAATTACGACGAAGTAAATAATGCTATAGCTAAGTTAGTCAATTGGATTAATGTTAATAATTTGCATATGAATGGAACTAAAACTAAATGTATGAAATTCGTAACTCCTAATGTTAAACATGTCAATACTAATGTAATTTTAAATGGGGGACAACTGAGTCTTGTTGATACCACCATTTTTCTTGGAATCATACTGGACGCAAAGCTTCAATGGCTCCCCCATATATCAAAACTAGCTAGCAGACTTAGTTCTGCAGCATATGCTGTAAAAAAAGATTAGAACTCTTACCAGTGTTGAAACAGCTAGAATAGTTTACTTTAGTTATTTACATAGCATTATGTCGTATGGTATTTTGCTATGGGGACACGCGACTGACACTTAAATTATATTTATTTTACAGAAGAGGGCCATTAGAGCAATATATAATTTAAAACCAAAAGACTCACTGAGACAAAAATTTAAGGAAATTAATAAAAACTCTGGCCTCTCAATACATTTATGAAAATGTAATGTACGTACACAAAAATAAAAGTAGTTTTGCGAAAATAAGTGATATTCATTCTGTAAATACTAGGAGCAGACACAAGCTAGTAGTACCAGTTACTCGACTCCACCGAGTCAGTAATTCATTCTTGGGGCGATGTATACGCTTTTACAACAAAATCCCAGAAAATATACAAAATTTGTCATAGACAAAGTTCAAAAATGTTATTAAACTAAGTTTGTATAAAAAGGGTTAAAATAATATTAAGGAATTTATAGATGATAATAACCCCTGGGAAGGGTGATCGCTACCAAGCTATTTCCAATTTGTCTTGTGTTGTTGATTGTAAACATGATTGTAAGCTAGTATTAAAAAAAAGTCCCGCTGGGTTTCTTGCTGGTTCTTCCCAGGACAGAGGTTTTTTTTGCGAACCAGTGGTAAATTAAAAAAGTGACTTTCAATAAGTATTTTTATAATCTACATTGAATAAAAAAGTTTCCATTTCTATTTCTATTTCATGACCGGAAAGATATCAGGCGTAGGATCAACGACTTTACGTGCTTTCCTACAACTTAATGTAGGGCGAAACACTGAAAACTTCCTGACTTCGGGATGTTACCGAGAATTTCTTGTCAAAAAACGGCATAACTGATTTTTGATTCGATGGGACGGCAATTCGACACGAGCGGAGAAAGATCAGCCGCAGTACAAACGGCTTTACGTAATTTCCGAGCTACGGGGTTGAACGCCGCCAACCACCTCCTGGCTCCGGGCTGCTACTGAGAATTATAGCAGAAAAATCCAATAAATGGGTTTGGCCGTGATTACGACTAGACCATGAGGCAAACAATGCATAATACATCTGCAGCATGGCCCCAACCCATATAAAAGTTACTTATTTGATAAAAACTTTTTTATTCACAAAGCCGCTCGTAACTAACCGTCATTACAATCTCTTATAAGCCAACCTCTTAATGTAGGTCTTCACCAAACAAATGCCACAAGATTGAGTCCACATGCATGATGTCTGCACTCTGTATAGTGGGGCCGACCTATTTATTGTTTTATAATATCAATGATATATAATATATCATTCATTCATATTTATATAATAAACTTACAATATGAATTATAATCATTCAGACCTAATTTCGGTCCCGACTGCCAATCTCAGAGACGTTAACTAGAGATTTATAGTAGAATAATATAAATGAAATAAAATAATATTTCATTTATATTATTCTACAATAAATCTCTAGTTAAAGCAAATATACAATACAATAGATCTTGTTACTTCAAATTTAAATTTAAAGGGGTAAACCATTTTTAGTGTCTTATTACATAACGTGGTTTATTGGTAATCACGGATTTAAAGTGTGGTTTAGAAGAGTCTTTAACTAAAGAAGTCCCTTTAACGCGTCATAACAGTCTTTGTGAAATTTCGCATATTTCTGCGGGATATTTTTTTTGAAATAGGTTCCAGTTTAAAATGCAGACTAAATATAAACTACTTTTTGTAATAAGGGCAGCTGTGGTTTCAGGTTTCTTTATATTATTTCCAAATTAAAAGAAACGTACTTTATATATTTCAATCTGCTTAGTTAACTACTGGTTATTAAGGTATTTGGAAGAAGTCACCGTGATTAAGACCAAAGAAATCATCATCATCACGCTTCATTACCATTAGCCTACAGCAGCCCACTGCTGGACAAAAGCCTCTTTTAAATTACTATGAAGTCCGCTCACGAATTTTTTCTCATTTAGTAATCATAATTTATGTTCATTTTCAGTACATCCGGCTCCAAATCGTCGATATTCCTCGACTATTGCACTCATCTACGTGACGCCGTGGTTACTCCAATGCTGAAAGATAAAGCAGATGGCATCTTACAATCTTTGGACGTCCTAGAGTCATACCATCTTCTTAGAGAGGATTTAGATTCCCTAATTGAATTATCACTGTGGCCTGGTCAGAGGAATCCTATGATATTGATTGAGTCTAAGGTAAATTTTGTTTTTGGTTATCCTGTAATGTTAAAATTGTATTCAACAATAACCAAATTATCAGACATCAGCCATCAATAAAAAGTAATAGTAATTGGCTATTAAATTTGCAAACATCATCTAAAAAAGACGCCTTTTATGTGAGGAAACATTTTATGTGAAAAATATTCTTAAAAACTAACGAAAAATCTTAAACTTATTTAATACCAACCGTCCCAGATTTAGATCAGGCAGTGAAAAAACAATAAAGAAGTACCTTAATCTTCTTGTAATTCAAACTAACGCTTTTTATAAAACATCTGATTTGTTATTACTAAACATCCGAGCACATAATTTGAGATACTATATCTTTATTAAAAGTTTAATAGTACTATTGCATTAAAAGTATAATATTATGTCTATTATGCATATTGCGTGAATTAATAACGAGCAACCAAAAACATAATTTAAGATAGGTATTATAAATTATAATATTATCAGGTGAAAGCAGCGATGACGCGTGCGTACAACAAACGAGCGAGCGCACTGCCGTACGCGCCTGGCGACGTGCGGCGCGCGCGCGCGAGGTACGACGACGCGCTCGACAACGCGCTCGATGACGCGCTCGACGGCGACGACGTCGCTACCGACGAACAACCCGACGACAGCGACCCTGAGGCCGACGCACTCATTAAGGTATAATTGAATTATTTAAAAAAATATATAAGCGTTCAGTTATTATCATAGAATACTATAAGACAAATATAATAGAACGGGGGAGTGGGCGGAGCCCGTGTAGGCACTAAAATGTCACTAACATGTCAATTCACACTTATAACTGTCAACACGAGATGTGTTTTGACGTTACAATCGTTTCCAAATTTCGCATGCAAATTATTTAGAAAATGTCAAATTGCACACTATTTACAAATAAATATGTATTAAAATTTAAACGATTTTTTTTTAATGATGATCTTGAACATTAATCAAAAGTCTAATTTTATCGAAATAACTGCCTTTTATTGAAGTCAAAGCGTTTTTGGTACGACATTAAAACACGAATAATTATTTTTAAATTTTTGTCTGTCTATCTGTCCATGTGGCCGGGATAATCTGTGGAATGGTTGCACCGATTCTAATAAAACTTGACGAGCAGAAGAGAGCAATGCCAGGAGTGATCTAATCTATATTATTTTATCAAAAATTTGTAGGAAAATTTGATCAAATAAATGGTCATTGATGATCATTTTAGGAGTGATCTAATCTGTATTCTATCATAAAAACTTGTAGAACTTAAAAAAATATCGAAAAACTTGTAGGAAAATTTCATGTAGATAAATGGTCATTGATGATCATTTTAGGAGTGATCTAATCTGTATTTTATCAGAAAAACTTGTAGAACGTAAAAAAAAATCGAAAAACTTGTAGAAACATTTGATCAAATAAATGGTCATTGATGATCATTTTAGAAGTGATCTAATCTGTATTTTATCAGAAAAACTTGTAGAACTTAAAAAACTATCGAAAAACTTGTAGAAACATTTGATCAAATAAATGGTCATTGATGAACATTTTAGAAGTGATCTAATCTGTATTTTATCAGAAAAACTTGTAGAACTTAAAAAAATATCGAATAACTTGTAGAAACATTTGATCAAATAAATGGTCATTGATGATCATTAAAAAAAATCTAATTGACGCCACTTTAATAGATCCTACTCAGAAGAAGTCGGGGCGAGTTGCTAGTTTTTAATAACATTGTAGTGAAAAACGAACTCGCAGCCCACTTGATGGTAAATGAAATAAAGTATGCTAAGAATGCGTTGTCATATTCACTCTACCCTTCAGACCGGAACATAACACTACATATTTGGCGTAATATTTGTTGAGTGTGTACAGCACCACGGGAGTAGGCAAAACACCCTCAGAAAGCGTTGGGCCGCTTTCTGACTTGTAAGTGCGGAAGCGGTGCGAGATCTGTAAGGTCTGTACCGAAACGATACCGCGTGCCCTTCAGCTACTCACTTATCGGCATAAAATCCTGTAGTACCGTAGGTGTCGTCTTCGAGTGATGACGATATGTGGTCGTGCTGTTGTGTTTGTCGCCTACGTGAAATTATTATTCGGCGGCAGGAATAAGAATACAGACTCGTAGACAGGAAAGTGGTCCTACCGCCTAGTAAATATTACAAATACATATAAATACTTAGTAGATATTATATAGTTTTCGTACTTTTACATGACACAAAGTAACATTGAATTTAATTGACTTATTTGATCGCCGCAGAAAAAGAAAACGAAAGATGATAAACCATCTACTAAAGAGAAGCCAAGCACAAGTAAGGAGAAAACGAAGAAGAAATAGAACTGCACAGTCGTAAATGTAAACAACATATTGTGATAATTGATTGTTCCTGTGAAATTACGCAAGTCAGTTGTAAGCATCGTTAACACAACACATTGTTTACTTTTGGTCACTAAAACCCCTCCCTCCATATATATAGCCTTATGAGACGTTTGCTTTCAAACACTTGCTTTTTTTAATCGAGTGAAGATAACGACATAACAGTTCATCTGATGTTGAATGCCTACTGCTACATATGTGGGTCGTCTTAAAAGGCTATAAATCCAATGTTACACCTGGAGATGGTTATAAGATGCCTCACAGGCTGTAGCTACAGAAATATTAGAGTACTACAGACTCCTCTGTTTTTTCTGTTAAACAATTTGGAAATTGGGAAGCTTCTTTCTCGGTTATATCCTCAGTTATATTATAGGGATCTTGTTTTAAATCTTAATAGTATATTACGTCACTAGAGAAGAAAGTATGACATTGCAACCCGCGTGGTATTGTCATATACTGATAAGAAAGCCGTTTACAATGTCATACCTTTCTTCCGTACTGCATATACTATTTTTTCTCGGACCAGGATCGAAAGTTCGATTTAAATTCAAGTATATATATAATTTATTCTCAAAGTATCATGACACACTTTTGACGTTTATCAACTAATAATTTAAAAGTTTGACGCATGCGTACTAAATTAATAAGTCATTGAATTGGGAGACAATGTGACACTTTCTACCCTGAAAATAGGGTCGAAATACGAACTTTCGATCAAGGTATGATAAATTTTTATATAACATAAAGTAGAGCACTCTTACTCTGTTCCCCCTTCGCTCTTACATACCCACCTAATCTAAGGTAAGAGGTTCTTATTAAAATGGTATTTAGAACAAAACCTATTTTCATCATCTTTTGTTTTTATTATTGTTATTTTTAAGCCTTTGTAAGAAGTGCAGTGAGGGAAAGAAATCACGTTGTTTGGTAAGTTCTCTAACAAAGTAACAATGTTTATTTCTCTTGTATTTAAAAATAATATGTATGTGTAGTAAGTAGCTGAGTCGGATTAACAAACATTATCAGTATTACTATAATAGGTACAGCTATCATGTAAAATCAATCAATCAAAAAAAAAGCACTTGTAACAAAATATAAGTTTATATAATTTAGTATTGTTTTATCATACACTCAATAAAAGCTACAATTATGTTAAAAGTTAGGACGAGGGAAGTGTTTCGTTTATTAAGACGTACTTGAAATTATGTTTAAAGGATGTTTAGGTGGTACCATAGAAATCATGGAGGTTAGAGAGAAGGAGAATGATCGCTACGTACTAAAGTATAGCTTCTTATATCGGCATTGGTGAGAAAATAATCGTGCTCCGTAATTTCTTAATTTTTGACAAAAAGAAACGTTAAAAAATAATGAAATATTGTATTGTGCGTGGATGTGCAAGTGGTTTAGCATTTGATCGAAAAAATAGACTGAAAATGACTTTTATGTAGACAACTTAGCGATCGCAGCGCTTCGCTTATTTTGTCCATATTTCTGGGACACTATTTTCTACAACGATCGTTCTCCTTCTCTCTAACCTCAATGATAGAAATACAACATACGCTTGGCATACCGAATCACGAGTACGGTGCTTACGTTTAAAATGATTTTTGTTTACAGTAATAAATAGTTGTCTATAATGAAATTTTTCTATGTATGGATGCTTCCAAAATATCTCTTTTTATAATCACAAATATTTCAACTTTATAATAAATGTGTAGCGTCAATGTGCTATAGCTACAACTATGGTCGGGGCTATGAAGGAATTATGCATTTTAGCATATTTAGTGTGAGGGTACTATAATATGTTTTACTATAAAGCAGCATGTGGCCCTCACAAATGATAAAAATGTTGCATGTTGCTCTGAATCCTATCCAGAAGTCAAGAGATGTATGTGTTGTCGACATAGGCGTGACCGCGACAAAGCAGCTGTTGCACGCTGTCATACCGACTAAAGAGGAAAGCACCTTTTTGTGTGTACTGTAATTTTCATTAATATTATTGTTACATTCTTTGTTTTTATCATACTTTACGGATATTGTTCTAAAAGAAATCAAGAAAATGAAAGTTGTATGTTATTTAACATGTACGTACTGCATACATACTGTTAAAAATATTACAAATAAAAGTAGAGCAGTGGATGGAGGTGTACCTGTGACAGATCTTTTACTTTCATTACATTTTTCCAATAAAGCCCATGAATTGTTTTATTTTGTACATAATGATTTTTTTATATTTACGCGAAATTGAACAAACTTAAACGTAACTACACATTGAATAAAAGTATTTTTACGGATTTTTAAAATTAAAAATTACATGTGATAAAATAAAATCAAATGTGATAAGATCTGTAGAAATAGTTTTTTTTCTTCATTATTTTGTACATTTTGTTGCGCGCCTAAGTTGTTGTCAGGTACCAGGCACTAGCGCCATCTAGTGTCGGGGAAAAGAGCGAAGAGGGCTTCCTAAGAAAATGTCAATCTTGACTTTCGACCAACAGCGCCATCTAGCATCGAACAGAAGAATTAAGCTTTCTAGAAGCCCACACTCGAACTTTCTGCGTCTGGTCGGTCGGTGTCCGTATCTACGGGAATATTCTGGATGTTTAAAGGCGCTGCAATATGCGATCGGGGCAGTATTGAATTTGGCGAGACAAGCGCAGCTTCGGAGCGAAATAAAGTGAATCAGTGTGATTAATTATTAGTGTTTTTTAAGTTTTAATTGGTGTAAAGAAAGTTAAAGTGTTAATTTAGGTAATTCTATCGGCAATTTTTATTGTCACGAACCTCAAGCTCGTAACAATTGGTGTCAGAAGTGGGATAAAATCATGCCGATTTTAACCTAAGGAGGAAACGAAGGGTGTCCGTATCCGCAGTCAACGCCAGCATGAGACGGACCAGAGACGATTTGTTGGTGCAACGCCGCAGACGTCGGAGGGCCAGCCGCCGGCAACGGAGGCCGGTCCGTCAGTAGCTCCTGCATCTACAGCACCTGACTTGGTGCTCTGATGGTGATGCTGCAGGAGCAGGCCCGTCGGTTGGAAGCGCAGCTGCAGCGCGGACGAGAGGAACAGGCCCTTCTATTGAAAGAGCAGCAGGAAGAACAGGCCCGCCGACAGGAGGAACAGGCCCGCCGACAGGAGGAACAGGTCCGTCGGCTGGAAGAGCAGCTACAGTTCGCGACCGCAACAAAGGATACAGCCCTAGGTGCTATGGCTGTGGGGAAAGGGGCCATCTTCGATCCAGCTGCCCTAAGCGAACTGTAGAAAGGGAAGTTGATCGATCTCGAGAGGGTAGTGCAGCTAACGGCACCGCCTGCCGGTGGCATTATCATCATTCCCCTCACGCTAGGGAGGTTGCAGCAGTGACGGTTCGCGACCACAATAAAGGATACAGCCCTAGATGCTATGGCTGTGGGAAAAGGGGCCATCTTCGACCCAGCTGCCCTAAGCGAACCCTAAAATGGGAGGGTGAACGATCTCAGAAGGGAAATGCGGCTAACATCACCGCCCAGCAGCAGCAGGAAGACGACTTCACTATCAGACATCGCAGCGATTGTCAAGAAGACCTTGTCCTGAAGATTGCAAACATTGTACTAGACAAGAGAGTAATGAAGTGGTATCCGTGAGGATGCTCAGGACAGACTACCTCAGCAACGAGTGGAAGGACAGCCTACGACACGCACAGCAGGAAGATCCTGACATCAAGCCGATTCTGGAATGGATGAAGGCCAGTGCTCCCAAGCCCAAGTGGAGCGACGTCTCAGCGATGAGTTCGACCACTAAAAGCTATTGGGCCCAATGGGACAACTTGCTGTGCCGTAAATGGGAAAATGTTCGGGGAGACAGCTGTCATTTGCAAATGGTTGTCCCTAAAGCTAAAGTACCGGATATTCTACAGCTGTACCATAATGATTGTTCAGGAGGCCATCTGGGAGTTAAACGAACTCTACTGAAGATCCGGGAATGGTTTTACTGGGTCCACTGTCGAAACGATGTCGAGGACTGGTGTCGCAAATGTACAAGTTGTGCGGCTGTAAAGGGACCTCAGACTCGTAGTAGAGGTGCATTGAAGTTGTATAATGTTGGTGCACCATGGGAGAGAATAGCCATTGACGTGGCGGGGCCGTTTCCGGAGAGTGAAAGCAGTAACAAGTATTTCATGGTTGTGATGGATTACTTCACTAAGTGGCCAGAAGCCTTCGCCATTCCAAATCAAGAAGCTTCAACAGTTGCAGATAAACTAGTTCATGAAGTCTTCTGTCGTTTTGGAGTACCTTTAGAGATTCACAGCGATCAAGGAAGGAATTTTGAGTCTCAAATATTCCAGGAAACTTGCCGAGTTATGGGTACTCATATAACAAGAACGACTTCTTATCACCCGCAATCTAATGGAATGGTAGAACGATTTGATCAGACATTGGAGATGTACCTAGCAAAAATTTTAGACAATCGGCAACGGGATTGGGACAAGCACATACAACCGTTTTTGTTGTCATATCGAAGCGCTGTTCACGAAAGTACATCAGTGACACCAGCTTTCGCAAACTTTGGAAGAGAATTACGGCTGCCTGCAGACCTGATCACCGGGATACCACCTGATGCCCCAAGCAGTATAACCGATTATGCAAATGACTTGCGGAATAAAATGAATGACATTTATGAGCACGTCAGACAATCTAGTCCAGGATCCATCGCCCATTTTTGCACGTGATTACTATCAAGCTAATTTTCCGTGAGTAGCTTTATTTTGATGAGACGCCCAATAATTTCCTGTACGAAACTCTGGATTGTGGTAGCTAACAAACGTAGCAAGTAAAATAATTCTCAAATATTTATTACTAACTGAATGTTTTTTTTTTGTTAAATCTCAAGATAATTATCTAAATTATTCGAAAAAATATTTGTCCTACAAAATCTATGGTTTGATCAAAGAGTCCCCTCTATCCAATATGTATCGATAACGAGGTCATCATAAATGATTACTAACCAGCTGATTTTTTTTTACTTAGTTAATATTTATATAATTTAACAGAAATATTGTCCTACAAATTGCGTGGTACGGCCGGCGTAATGGGACGGCCCGTACCGGATTGTGACCAGGATCAACGATGTAACTTACCGGATACAGAAAAGCGCAAGACAGACACCTAAGATCGTCCATGTGGATCGCATGGCGCGTTATTATGGGGCCGATAATGCTCGGGGCGAGCATGTCTTAGGAGGGGGCAGTATTGCGCGCCTAATTGACGTCAGGTACCAGGCATGAGCGCCATCTAGTGTCGGGGAAGAGAGCGAAGAGGGCTTCCTAAGAAAATGTCAATCTTGACTTTCGACCAACAGCGCCATCTAGTATCGAACAGAAGAATTGCTAGAAGCCCACACTCGAACTTTCTGCGTCTGGTCGGTCGGCGCCCGTATCTACGGGAATATTCTGGATGTTTCGGTGAAAATGCGTATTTAAAGGCGCTGCAATACGCGATCGGGGCAGTATTGAATTTGGCGAGACAAGCGAAGCTTCAGAGCGAAATACAGTGAATCAGTGTGATTAATTATTAGTGTTTTAAGTTTTAATTGGTGTAAAAAAAAATTAAAGTGTTAATTTAGGTACTATAAATTTGCCGCCTCAAGCTAGTATATTACAATTATAAATGTGATGAGAACTACACAAGTTCATTATTTTTTGTGACATATAAATCTATCAACTCGCTATTATATTATGCATTTCGGTTCCCTTTTGTCCGTAGAAGAAGCTATCTATGATATTATAATTAAATTTGAAGAGGCGAATTAATAATGTGAGAGGCGACCAACTGTCCCGCATTTTCCGGAAATATATATAATTGCAGCTGTATTCTTGCGTTTTTCAATAATTATTAAAATATTCCCGCAAAATATCTAATGCGTCTCCCATTCCTAAATTATTTTTATTAATAAATTCATTCGTATATTTCAAAATTAAACCAATTCACAAGAAAGTATACAAAGAATGAGCAGTAAAGTTTTCAGCATGAGTATATGCATGGAATACTATAATCCTACTAATATTATAAACGCGAAAGTTTAAGAATGGATGCATGGATGGATGTTTATTACTCTTTCGCGTAAAAACTACTGAACAGATTTAGATGAAATGTTACTGTTATTGTAGTTTCATCTACAATAATATAGATTATGGATCAGAATAATACATAGGATATAATTTATAAAGATATTGTGTGAATTGTCCAAAATATGACGATAAATGTCAAATAAGTAGGAAAAAATCAACCAACTGCGAGCTATTCTGGCGTGCGCTGTCAAAACTGCAAGTTACACATATGGCACGGCGCCGCCGGCATAAATCTTTACCACGTTTAAACATTAGCCATCTTATTAAAAATAAAACAATTAGCTCAGTACGTTCTTGTACCTGAATTTCAAAATCAATAGCGATGTATGGATCCAGATCTTCAAAAAAACTAGCGGAAATTGAAGCTTCGCCCAATGTCTCCAGTTTCCATCTTTGGTTTGCCTTTACCGACTTGGTTGACAATATTTTCAGAAATATCATACGTTGCGCAACTCTTTTTAATCCTTATCTCATTTCTAATCAGAAGAAGGCAAATTGAACTATGCTCAGCAATGTACAAAGTGCTTTCAGCTCTTGAACAATCTTTGCATATTTTCGTTGCGATGGAAGAAAATGTCAGTTGTTTATTTTGGGAAAGCAATTCGCATTGTTTTTAATGTTTCCTCGTTACCAAATGCTTTTTAAGGTCGTTTAATTTCGCGTACATGTCAGAGCGACGATAACTACAAAATGCTTTACTTGAGTCACCTGGTACGGTTTTGAAGAAACGAGTAGGAGAATTATGAAGCATTAAACATTGCCTATGTTTAAATTCTTCGTTATTCTTCCACTCATTTCTGTAATGCTGGGTGTAGTGCTTCTTTTTCGACGGAGCTTCTATACTGCCGAGTCTTGAAAAGTAATATTTTTTCACGTGGAATATTCTGTCGGATATATAATATTCTGTCGGTGCGGAATGTTATGTCACACACAACAGTCACAAAATAAGAACTCTAAAGAAAAGAGCCTGCGGAATGAAGCATTGGTAACGTGAGCAGTATTTTTATTTCACTCATAAGTGGTAGTAATAAACGAAACAGATGATAAGTAAACGAACGACATTGAATTGTTATTTTTTGTTCGGGAATTCCCGTGAAATTTTATTACATATACAGTGCTACCAGCGGTAAATTACAAAATTGGACATACGATAAAAGTAAATAATTTATTTGAAATTAGTTACTTTATAAAAAAAGTCGCCATCTCAAAAGTCCAAACGTCGCTAGAAGTCGCTAAATAATTATTTCTCGCTAAAACGATTTTTTATCCGCTAAACATTGTTAAAATCCGCTAGATCTAACGAGAAAGTCGCCAAAACGGCAACACTGCCGCTGGCGGTGGCGGGCGGTCCGACGCACAGCGGATGAGGTGGGGTCTACTGGACCCAAAAATTATTAATGTGATAATTTTAATGTCATAATGTTAGTTCTTTTCTACGCCACGCTAATATAAGCTACTCGAAATACTAATCCTGCGCAGACGAAGTCGCGGGCACCGACTAGTACATACATAATAGAACGGGGAGTGGGCGGAGCCCATGTAGTTAGTAACACGTCAATTCACACGTATAAATGTACGACGGACAGTACTATTGCTAGTCCGACCTCTCAGCCGGCCACTAGTTCGGAAAACAGTGAAACAAAAGAGAAAAATATTAACTCGTCTCCTTCTCCACCAATATTAAAGCGTAGTTTACGTCCTCGTCGTGGCCGGCCAAGGTACTATAATATAAACTAATATAAGTTTTTATTTCAAATTATATGCCCACTAAGACTTGTGGTTAAATATTTACTAGAATTAAACTTTTTATAACATGTAACTAATTATAAGCATTATTAGGTACAGAGGTGTCGGGTATGTTGATAATTTATATTGTTAAAAATATGTCAATACCGCCATGAAGGCTAATAAATCAGTTTTTGCAACCACCGCTCGTGTTTCACTACATAATACATAACTATAACCAGATCAGTTCTTTCTATTATGTAAATGTAATTTAAAAAAAACCGAGCAAAGCTCGGTCATCTAGGTACTCTACATTTAAACGGCAATAAAACTAAATGTATTAAATTGACCACAACGAATGTTAAAAATCTGAATACTTATGTTTTTAAATGGGGAAGAACTAAGCCCTGTTGAATCCTATGTTTTTCTTGGCATCAGTCTCGACATTAACTTTCAGTGGAGCCCCCATATATGTATCTAAATTAGTAAGCGAACTAAGCTATACGCCATTACAATAAGTCCCAGAAAGGTTCCTTTTACCAAGTTTAAATATTTAATTAGACAAAAACTGTATTAAAATGGTTACTATAATATGAAGGATTGAGGTGGCCGCTTCCTAGCTGTTTCTAAAATAAATTTTGTAAATATTTTGTAACCATTCCAAACATTGTAAAATTTATTTAAAAAAACCCTGCTGAGTTTCTTGCTGGTTCTTTCCAGGACAGAGGTTTTTTCCAAACCAGTGATAAAGTAAAAAAGATTTTCAATAGGAATTACATGTAATCTATATTGAATCAAAAATATTCTATTCTTTGAAGCTTGCATGCAAACTCTTCAATCTACTTCAAAAAAGGAGGTTCTCAATTCGACTGTTATTTTTTTAATGTGTTTTTAAGAACTTTCTTCTAGGTGAACGATTTTCATGATTCTTTTTATTGCAGAAATGAAAACTGGTGCTTCTCATGTGGTCCCATATAAATTTGATCAAGATCTAGCCAGTAGTTTTTGAATTTTCTTTAATAATGCGTATTTAATTGACTTCGACTACATTGATGATGTTCTCATTTTATTTATATTGAAGTCGGTTGTACAAAATTTTTAATTTTACCACTTAAAATAACGCAGTCATGGGCAGTAGACATTAGAGGATATTTTCGTTGGCGAATATTGATAGCTGTATATTGTCACCGAGACCGATGTTAAGAAACCTTTTCTTTTAACAACACAGGGCGCGTGTGTGTTTACAACATTCTTTATGCTTACTTTTATATACCTCATTATAGCTTGTTATGTCAGTAGTGTATTAATTTTTTTTTATAGGAGGGGCAAACGAGCATACGGTGCACCTGATGTTAAGTGACTACCGCCGCCCATGAACAACTGCAACGCCAGAGGAATTGCAGGTGCGTTGCCGACCTTTTAGAAAGGAGTCAGCTCTTTTCTTGAAGGTCCCTAAGTCGTATCGGTCCGGAAAAATCGCCGGTCGTAAACTATTCCACAGAGGGGACGCACGCGGAAGAAAACTCCTTGTGAAACATGCAGTGATGGGCCGCCAAGCATCCAGATGGTGTGGATTGTATTGGGAGTTTTGCCGCGTAGTACAATCATAAAATTTGCAACATCAAATGCAACATCTTTTAGCAGCGCCAGTGAATCGAGCCGATCGGAAAGTTGCAGCTGGTGTGCCGGCATGAAATACTGTCTCACTCTGCCGAGCACGCCAAGCTTTTTAGAGGCCCATTTGGCCTTCTCTTCCAAGTGACCACGAAACTGCACATCGCTCAATATGTTAACGCCGAGGATTTCGATACTGGCTGAGGCAACAAGGGGAGTGCCTTGAAACTGAGGAGATACGACAAAGGGGTTCCTTTTAGCGGTAAAAGCGCAAACTTGTGTCTTTTAAGGATTAAACTGGATTAGATTTAGTCGCCCCCAATCTGAGAATTTGTTCAGCAAAGACTCGACTTCAGACACAAGTTTGTCCCGGTACTCGGAGACGTTTTCCCGAGAAATATTCGCACTGCCGGTGTACAGAGCATCACCAGTGCAACAAGTTTGCGACATGTCATTGATATGCAGAAAAAACAGCGTTTCCGATAGCACGCAGCCTTGTCGAACACCAGCATGAATAGGCTCAAATAGGCTTGTCGGAGCATGCACCGTCTACCACGATCTTGATGCTCCGATCCTGGTAAATTCAAGGCACACAGCAGAGCTGTGTAAACAACTGATGATCACTGCTGCATATTTTAAGCCTCACTACCCAACTACATTGCCCAGTTCTCTTGTGCATTGTTAACATTCATCGAACTAGATTGACTGACAGGGCAAGATTTTTTCAAATGTTACCTCCACACTAGAATTTTCTCCTGTATCGTAGGGGCAGTTTACAAACATAAATTTCACAAGGACAAACATCCAGGCCCGGAACAATTACTTGTAGGCCATGCAAGTATTTGTTCCGTGCGGGATTCAAACCCGCGGCCCTTAGCGCTGTAACTCATTTCTAAGCCACTGCGCCACGGAGCCGTAAGATGCTCAATGGTCATTATTTTAGAGCTTACCTAAAGAGTAAGCTCTAAAATAATCACTCTGAAATCCTTCTACTAAGAGGCAGCATTTTTCCAGTAATATAATATAATTACTTAATATAATAAATATTTACTTAATATATTGTGTATCATAATCTGAGACAAAATACCACTATACTAATGATACACTGCACCAAAGTTTAATTGTTTTAACTCACCTTCACACACATTGATTAACTGTTTTTTTTTTACTAGAGTGACAAGCACACAGTTTAACTAATAGTAAGTTGATGCTGAGGCCTATAGACATCTACATCTATTCTTGATTAAGAATCAAAATGCTAATATGTTGTCACCCGTGAGCACTAAGATGGAATGCTTTTTTTCAGTAAAGTTATAGTCTAGTGATAGGTGAGTGTAGACTCACCTTACAAAACAGCAGCATTATGCTGTTCTGCTGTTCCTTCCCTGTTGGATCCAACCCATTCATGCTACAACCATAACATAGCTGTGGCTTGCTTCTACCACATATAAAAAAGGTATCTCCAAGAAATTTTGGAAGAGGACCTAGGTAGGTTCTTTACCTGTTTTAGGTTGGCTATAGAAGTCCAGTATTCAATTTAATAATGTTTTTAGCTTTTGTTAGGGTTAAGCTTGAACTTATTACACTGTTATTAGATGTCAGAAATGCGTTTTGAATTAATTACAAAAAAATAAATTCCACTAAAACTGATTATAACAAAATGCAAATACAGTGGATTTTATTTATTTGGTTGTAGCGACCATTTACTTGTAGTGACGTTAAATCTGAGTCCCTTGAATTTAAAGCTTACTTTAGTACAAAATTCATGTGGCTATAGCGACTTTGGATGTAATGCAGAGTTTGGGAGTAGGGACTGTTTTTAATGAATCATTTGTAACAAATTCCTAGAAATCCCATGCAGATATTGGGGCTAGAGTCAGCTGCCAAAGACACAAAGATTTCTTTCTTTCACAAACATTTCTTCTTTTGTTTACATCTACATAGATGCTCAGCAAGTGTAGAGACCTTTATCTTTTGTTTATAGATTATATAGATCTTAGATATCAGCTAAGTAGGTAGGGAAGCATGTATGTTTTGGAGTTAAATTTATGGTTCAGTTACAAAATGATATTTTGAGTAGCATTTTGAAATGTACCAGTGAATAACTATGTGTGCAAATATTTTCAATAATAAATAAATATAAACTATATGCTTGTGATTTGTTACGCAAGGGCGAATGGGTTGAATTTCCTGAAGCACCAAAGTTGTTGCATAAATAACTGGGGCAATATTCCTGTGTAAATTGAGGTTACGATTTTGCAAAAAAAAAATCATTACTCATAAACTATACATTTCCGCAAGGGGGAGAGGGTTGGGGGGCTTCTCCTGCACCAACCCCTTCCCACACCCCCCTTTCACTACCGTACGCAAGTACCGGATTTCTATAGTTTTAGTCCTGTTTTAATAGGAGTATGTATATAAATATGATATCAATATGTAAATAATTAGCAATATAAAAATTTATGATAATAGATTACAAATAAACTACATAATTAACAATATTAAAGGAAATGGTTTATTTCTACAAATAATTAATGTAACAAAAGTTATTCATTAAAGATTTATTACATAATTACTACTAAGTTTTCCCAACAAAATTCTCGTACGGAACTCATTAATCCCTTCGAATTTTCGATACTCTCGGATCGTCAGGCCTCATTATCATATAAACGCTTTTGTATCTCTTGTTGTCTCCGTCTCTTTTCACATAATTGTAACCTCCTAAAATTCCCAATCCAATACCAACTAGCGCAATGCCTGTAGAACCAATTACTTCTGGTATTTCATTCCACCCCTGTTGGAGTAGTTGACTAAGTGTTCTTCTTGTGGCTGGTGCAGCCATTTGTGCAAACAATGATTAATTTTAATGTAGTTAACGATAATAATTCTTTAAAAATTCAACTTCTGTTTCCTTAGAACAAAAAACCTTTACTGAAAAAATGAATTGATAATTTTGAAGTTGACACTTGACAGTTGACAATCAGCAAAGACCATAGACTTATTATTTAATATTTATTCTGCCGTCAGAGTGATTGGTGGTTACACGTGTTTTTGTATTGGAATAAGTTTTTAACCCTTTTTCGATTCAAATTGGTGTAAAACCTCTCAATTTTCTGCGTGTTGTCTCTGTGTTCTGTTTGTTAGTAGGCGAGTAGTATTTTTTGTTTAGTTAATGTAGATCTGTGTGACGACGATGGAGGTTGACGGAGGAGATGCTGAACCACCGGATTTATCTGGTGATTCTGGCCCTGCTAAATAAAAATTCACAGATTCCTTACCATTACCCAACTTCCCAAAGAAAAAAATAGGGCACGAAGATCACCATTCTGCCTCCTACCAAAATACATACGTCAACCCTGACTTCCAAGATTAAAAGTATGTAGATAGTGATTAAGGCCCGTTTGTTATACATTTAAGCCGCTCAGAACCTGATCCATCAGCAGGTTATACAATTAGACCTGTGAAAATTGATCATATCCTTACTCAAAATAAAGTGGCCAATATTGAAAAACAGGGTATCAAAATTTTAGGGCGCAACAGGGTTTCAATTGCTTTCAAAACTGCTACAGATGGTAATAATTTTATTGACTCTGAGTTTCTCTCGCATTATAAACTTTCTGCTGTCATTCCAACTTTTAATGTCACCCGTATGGGTGTGATCAGGGGTATCCCGACTGACATCTCTATGGAGGAATTAGTGGGCGAGTCTGAGCTCCCTCATGGCAGAGGAGAAATCTTTAAAGCCAGAAGACTTAACAGAAAGGTCAAAAAGGGTGATGAAGTGGAGTGGGTTCCAACTCAAACTGTTGTCCTCACCTTCTCAGGACAAGTGCTCCCCCTCCCATTTTTATTGCTTTTATGCTTCCATACCCGTCGAAGCTCACCTTCTTCCTATTATCCAATGTCTAAAATGTTGCCGTTTCAGACATGTCAAAGCCCAATGTCGATCGAAACCACGATGCTTTAAATGCAGCAAGGAGCACACCGGAGATAATTGTCCCACAGATTCCCCAACCTGTCTTTTCTGCTCTGCAAATCATATGGCTGTTGAAAAAAGTTGGCCCAGAGCACTCAAGGCAAAAAGCTATCAAAATAGTAATGTCACAAGAGAATGTATCATACCTTAAGGCTTCCGCCCGTTTTCCGTCTGTCAGAAGACCTTATTCTGATGTTGCATCTTCACAAATTCCTGTAAGCCATCTCCTATCTCCTCAGGCATCGGTAAACCCTCCTACTCTGTCTCCTTCTCAGTCCTATAGGAAAACTATTTACAAAGCCAAATCTATGCCAGTGCAATCTTCACTAGGATATAATTAAGTTTCACACTATAACATTACAAGTACTCCTTCGTCCTCTCTTCCCAATGGACATGCTTTACAAAGCAATATAATGTCTCCTAATGATAATCTTCTAGAAAATCTTGTGGCCTCTCTAGATATTTGATATTCCATTTACGTTCAACTCGAAAAGCAAACTAGGCATCTAGTCTTGATATATAATTTGACCCTACCCCCCGGTGAATTTGGCATCGGAATAAAAAACCTGATATATTTTCCTTTGCAATGATATTTAGAATCCCAGGCTTCTCCTGTTATCGTAATGATAGGAGTGACGGCTATGGTGGCGCTCTGATTTTACTAAACAGGACCATTTCCTTATCACCCATTCCTCTTCCTCCTGTACAAGGCAATTGCAGTAGCTGTTAAGGCTATGGACGTCACAATCCTATCCATTTACATTCCGGCTCCCACACCTTCTTGTATATCAGAACTCAATTTAATTCTATCAAGCATCTCTCCACCTTACCTTATTCTCGGAGACTTTAATAGCCATGTTATGTGGGGTTCCCATAAATCTGACTCTTTTTCTTATCTGTTACTTGATGTTTTTAATGAACTTAATCTTTGTCTCCTAAATGACGGTTCTCCCACCAGAATGGCCTACCCTTCGCAGAATTCGAGATCTGCAGTAGACTTCTCATTGTGCTCTCCAAACTTGGCTGCTAGCATATCATGGAAAACTCTCCCTTCTTCTTTTGGAAGTGATCACTTTCCCATCCTTTTAAACCTAAGTAATAGATGTGTTCCTACTCGAAATTTATCACCCCTTCTTAAATTCAATCTGTCTGAAGCTGATTGGGATGTATTCTCCTCAGAAACAGTAATTAATATCAGTAATCTTCCCCCTGTATCTCCGGATAACCTCCAGAGTGCATATTCCCAATTTATAACCCTTCTGAATAATATAGCATACAAAATTTTCCCTTTGACGAATTCCTCCACAAGTAAAATTTCTTCACCTTCATGATGGGACGCAGACTGTTCCTCAATTATTAAAAAATGAAAGGCAGCAGCAGAACGGCTATATTCCTCTAATATGTCAATGGAAAATTTTCTTAATTATCAGAAAATAACTGCTCAGTCCAAAAAACTTCTTTCTGAAAAGAAAAAAATGGATGGCTTTCGTTTTGTGAGAGCTTAGCTCCTCGATCTCATTCTTCTCTGGTTTGGAAACGTATTAGGCAATTCCGTGGCGCTTTAGATGACAGAAATACCCCTTGTGCCCCTTAACCCCTCCCATTGGCTAGAAGATTTCAGTAACCGTCTGGCTCCCCCCTGGGTTCCATTGGAGGAAGAGATATCTCCTTCCTCAAAACCATTCCTCCCTCACTCATCTAACTCTTTTAATAATTTTAATGAACCATTTTCACTAGCTGAATTGCAGTTGGTTCTTAGGCACCTTAAGGATTCCTCTCCTGGCATTGATGGTATCCCCTACTCATTCCTTGTTAATATGGGTACTACAAGTAAGCAGTTCTTTTTAAGCACAATTAACATGGCTTTTACAACCGGTTCTATTCCAGTTGTATTCCTATTCTTAAACCTGGTAAAGACCCCTCTTCCACATTAAGCTATCGCCCTATTGCTGTTTCATCAACCCTGTCTAAAATCATGCAACATCTTGTAATAAATCGCCTTGAGTGGATTCTCGAAAATACAGGCTTTATATCAAAGACCCAATTTGGTTTTAGAAAAGGTTAGCACAATGGATAGCCTTAGCATTTTAGTAATGACCAGCATTCTCCAATAACAACTTTCTCGTAGGTATTTTCATTGATGTTTGTGCAGCATATGATAATGTTGTTCTCCTTTTGCTCAGGCAAAAATGCATCAGCTGAACATTCCCGAGAGAATAACAAATTTCATAGTAAACCTACTTTCACATAAATGCATATTAATTCGCTCTGAAGGAAGATTTCTACCAGCTAGATTTACCTGGAAGGGACTACCACAAGGTTCAGTCTTGAGCCCCTTGTTGTACAGACTTTACACCCATGATCTAGATAGATCTGTAAATTATCTAGATAATATTCTGCAATATGCAGGTAATCTAGCCTTATATGTATCTAATGTCTCTATTGCTGAGGCTACATTTCGTTTATCCCAAGCTGTGAACTTTCTTAATAATTGGTTATTGGGGCATGGTTTATCAATGTCTCCTATAAAATGCATTACTGTGGTTTCTTCTAGGCTAAGGTATATACCAGAAGTGTCCATCTACATTGATAATACTCTAATCCCCACTGAAAATCAAGTGAAATTTTTAGGAGTTATCCTGGATAACAAAATGACAGGAATTCCTTACCTATCATATATTGCCTCCAAATGTGAAAAAAATCTCAATGTTATTCGATCTCTATCAGGTGCTTGGTGGGGTTCTCACTCCTACTCACAAAAGCTTTTATACAATGCTCTAATTAGAAGTCATTTTGATTATGGGTGCGTTTTACTAGAGCCATGTAGCAAAATGGCTCTTAATACCTTGGACAAATCCAGTCAAAATGTCTACGTATAATAACTGGTAGCATGAAGTCCACTCCCATTCTCGCTCTTCAAGTTGAATGTGTTGAGCCCCCCCCCCTATATCTACGCAGGCACTATCTCTCAGATAGGTTCTTGTTTAAAGTAGCATGTTATTCACTCCATCCTCTCCTTTCCAAACTTCATTCCTTATATCGGTTGGTCAAGGACTCCTCATATTGGTCCCACAAGGATTTGCCATGCATTATAAAAAGCTATATTAAATTGCTCAACATTCCCTCTCCAATTTATCAATCCCTTGGTAACCCACTTTACAATATCTCATACGAGGCTCTAATTTTCAATCCAGACATTATTTTAGATATTGGAATAGACAAAAATACTATTGAAGCAAATAACAAATTAAATATACTCCTCCTCCAAAACTGGCATGATTGTTTAGCTATGTACACTGATGCTTCAAAGTTAAGTGACGATGGATTAGTAGGGTTTGCAGTGTGGATCCCTAAATACAGGATTATTTTAAGTTTTAACTCTCCCCCTGACTCATCTGTATTCACAAGTGAGGCTTTGGCTATTTCAGAGGCAGTTTCATATGCAGAATCACATGGTCTGAAAAGGACCCTCATTTTCTCGGACTCCCTTAGTTGCCTTCAAAGTATTGTATCCAGTCTTTTTCACTCTAAGAATAGATACCCGCTAATTTTAAATATTAGAAAGTCACTGTACTATTGTCATAAAAAAGGGCTGAACATTGTATTGGCTTGGATAGCCACTGCGGGATTCAGGGCAATGAAATCGCTGATAATTTAGCTAAAGATGCCACAAAATCTGGCTCTATCCCTAGACAATGCCTCTATGCACATGACCTCCTGCCAAAGGCAAAGTCCGGCCTTCTGTATTCTTGGCAAAGTAATTGGCATCAATCTAAACTTTTAAAATGTACTCAATATTCCAAAGTCCAAATTAATATCCCATCAAAACCCTGGTTTTTTCAATATCGCCACTTTAGTAAAGCTACCACCTCTACTGTTTGCCGCCTACGCTTTGGTCATGCTTGTACTCCTGTACACTGGCCAAACTCAGGATTAGGGATAGCTCAATCTGTGAATGTGGCCTAGATGAAGGATCTGTCAATCATCTGTTCTTTGAGTGTCCTAAACTTTCTTTCTCTCTCTACGATATCCTGCCCAATTACATCCCTCGTCTAGTACATTTCCAATTTTTGCTGACCCTAGTTTATACTCCCTTCGTAAATATTTTATGTGCTTTTAGTCGTACTAATAATATTAAACTGTAAAATTATTTAACAACTTTGTTGATGGTATTTTAAATATGTGACGTCTTTTGTTGTAGATTGTGAACCCACTAATTAAATTGAGAACTCTTATTTTAACTATTATTATCTTGTCACTTCCATGACTGACTTGACACTGGCAGAATTCTATCTAGAGAAGCCATAATTTAAAAGAAGAAGAAGAAGAAGAAGACTTATTATACTACTGCGTATAATTTTTTTATTTAACTGGCTTTACGGCTTTGGGTACTTAGCCCTTTTGAGCCTATCATTTCTTTCAGAATCATCATTTTATATATATTTTCTGCACAATATGCTGATGCGTCACATTGCAAAGTTTTTGGGAGATTTTGACGACAGCTCAAACCAGCGGACTGTTGATGATGACAGCTACTCAAGTTCATAGGGCGCTCAAGCGATCAAATTATCTTGAGGCTTGTATCAACATCAAAGCACTTGTTTCGCCATTTTCTCTAATAGTTCACACGCGCAGACACTTAATTCACAAAATCACATCACTTTTACAAATTAAAATCCACTTGAAAACAATATTCAAGTGACAAAACAGGAGCGACAGTCCGTCGTTAGCCAAGTTCCCGCCAAAAAACCTACTGCGTATATCGATGGCAAAGACTCGGAGTAAAGACCTTATACTCCTATTCGTAGAGGTTCGAAGAGGAGAACGATCGCTACGTACTAAAGCCTTAAACCATTCAACCCAGTGGACTGGCTTCGCATGATTATTCCCCTCTGCGCAAATATTGAATTTAAAAATCTCATGCGTTTATAAAAACTGTTTACGGAATACCGATTTCATTAAAAGAATCGTTTCCATCGTTGTAGGTGCTCTTTAAAAAATGCCGACGTATGCAACAAGAAGTCTAATACTTCAATTTACAAAAAGATGGAGTTACATTCCATAGTATGTAAGTATTTTTATTGTGATATATGCTTTCTTTCTATTATAATCGTTTAAAATAATATCATGAATAATAATCGAGAACTATACTGATAAGAAAATCGAGTACATAATATTTTATAAACATCATAGTGAAGATCGAAATGTGACAAACAAACTCCCCACGAGATTAGTTATATATTTGTTTTTTTTTAGAGACAACCCGTAAATGTTACAAATTAGGTTTAAAATTGAACACGCAAGCACAACGGCACTCTTTACGAGATTAGTTTATATTAGCAAAATATAAACAATAAAAGTGTAACGAGATTACTTAACCCCGCCAGTGTTCGCGCCTTACAAAATAACGTAAATGGTCGCGCGGATTACGTATGTAGTTCAATTTAAAATTAGAAGGAATCTTTAAAATATCAATTAAAATGTATTTTTATTTTATTATAATTTAAAACAGGGTAACATTTAGTCAACAGTTAATTATATTTAATACACAAAAACCATTTATACGTCCGTTTTTTATTCAAATTATAATATTTAAAAAAAACTTTTACATATTATTATGTAAAATGTCAGATTAATTTCAAAGTTAGATCACAAATCAGTTTACTTTTTTTTCTAATCATTTGGTTCCAAAAACATCCAAATATGAGATTACTTTACAGTGGTTTACTATTGTAATCCACGCGACAACTGTAGGGTTAAGTATTTAATTTGAAAATGGTGCCATATTGATATGTGATGTGACTGTGATATGCCGAGCGATATCGATAATTTTTCATTATTATTCATTGAGGAAGCATTAAAATTTATCATCAAACACTCAACTAAAGAAGATTACCTATTATTGTAACAAAAGTGTGAATGAACAATTTTTGTCCTTAGATTAAATAAATTCAACAAAAAATTTTTAACTATAGATACGTCTATACAAAACTTCCTTTAATTATTATATTTAAATATATTTTCTTATTTTACTTGTTACCTGAATGATAGACGCGACTTGTGACCATGTGGATAGTGAAAAATTAAAAATTTCCTATTCACTTTTTAATTTTCCGCGACAAATGTAGCTTGTGTTAATTCAGAGTATCCAAATCTGTTCAGTCGTTGGGGCGTGAAGAAGTAACAAAAATCTTGAATCTGTTTAAATGCAATTAGGCATAGGAAAAACTTTATATATTTGAACTTGGCGAAACTATAAGCGTTCCTTATTGTGTTACTATGGAACCCCGAAAAAAACTTGCTACGCTGATAAACTAAAAAGGTGATTTTAATTGTTCGAGTGCATTTTGCTAATGATTGTGAGTTTTTCTTAGGGAAACTATCGATATAAAATATCGATATGGTGGCATCGAAGTTAATTTTTCTATATTGATGTATTTAACCTACATGTGTGCGCAAAATGTAATAGTGTTGGATATTTAGATTTGTGTGTGCAATAATGACACAAAATTTTATTGAGTTGTTGTGCAGTACAGTCTATGTAGTGTTCCCCCCCTCCGCACCAAAAGTGATGTTACGTAGACATGAACGATGATTCTGTCAACGTTTATTTGCTTGATGAAAATATTTTGAAATCATTTCATCAGTTAAGGCAATATCATGACAATGCCATGTAGCGGTAGCGTAAAAAAATTCGCAACCTCTTACCAAATAATATATATTATATCTTAGATGTTTTAAACCCCCATACCATCGCATGAGTATCGTAAGAGACGACAGAGGGAAATGAAACAGGAGATAGGCAACAGTGTCTTCCTGATAACAACTCAAAATAATAAAGAATTGCTGTAGTCAAACTAATTGCTAAGTGAGGAGACTATGGCAAATATTCCTCCTACGTTCAGCAGTGGACTTTTGATAGGCTGTAGTTAATGAATGAATGATTGGTAATATTTTGAGGGAGCAGAGAGAAAAACGGATAATACGTTCGTAATCGATTTATTGGTGGTTGTGATCTAGCCACCAAAGAGAAGGGATACTGCGGTAATGCCACGGTTACTCTTTGCCCTACAATTTGCTTACCGGTACGAGACTTTCACCCTTGAACCTGTCATCTCCACCGGTTGTAGGATTTTCGAGCTTTATGACTGACTTATTGCTACTTCAGCTTACTGATCAGTTGCGCTACATTGATTGCCTTGGCCTTGGGATTGCCTTGCCTCTACTGCAGCCATATTCATTACGAAGTCTATTGCGCTGGTAAACTCTAAGCATAGCTCTCCATAGCTCTCTGAGAGACCTTGGAGTTTGTTATCGGGCCAGCAGAGAAGGACCATGTCTCATATCCATATGTCATTACGCACTGGTTGTATAATCTTGTTTTCAAATTTTTAAAGTACGAGGTGACGTTGGATGTTGGTTCGTCAGTTTTTATAACCTTTAACGAATACCGTTTTGATATTCTGAATATAAGGTACGTAAATTCAGCAACCTTTGGTCAGTTGTCATCGACCCGACGATAGACAAGTTGTCGGAATCAAGTATTAACGTGTCATTCCCTCGCTTTGAACCTCAAATAAACCTATAATATCCCAGCGCAACTTAGCTATCTCTTCTTCCAACTCCAGGATCTTTTCGTTAGCCCTTCGAAATCTGCCTTAATTGATTCTAAGTTGAGTAGTTTAAACAGAAACCTTAGCAACACTTTTTTATTTATTTTTTACGTGGGGAAACGTCTACGTATACCCACCTCGCGCTTTATTGCATGGATTAAGCCAACTTAAAGCTATTGCGTTCCACCTTCGCAGCATATTGGCATGGCCACAGGAATGCTTTTGTGCACATCCGTGTCCACCAGCATCAGCCGCCCTTTCCTCGGCTATAGCTACCTTCAACACACGGCCACTACTTGGTAGAGGACTCCTTGCCTTCTACTTTTCTGGTAAGGCACTCTAGAACACTTGGGGTGCCTTCTTACGCAACCTCGAACTCCACCTATGCAACAGACCTCGCCCCGAGACTCGAGAACTTGGAAGCATCAGTCTTCCAGACCCAGCGGTGGAACTGGTCTATAGCTCCATCATCCATACCATCCATACCATCGACCGCAAAGGGTAAGAAGAACGACACCTCACAAAACCGACGCTTCTATCCCCCTCCACCTGAGCTGCCTAGGGCAGAGTGAAAGAAAAATTGTCCCGCGGCAATCTATAAACGCTCATCATATCATTACAGATCATAGGTGGGCTAGACAAATCCACTCAGGAAGGCCAGCGCTGCACGAATAATCTCGAACTACACCTATGCAACAGACCCCACCCAGAGTCTAGTATGCGGAGACGAGTATAGAAGATGGTTCTAGGATTACGTCAAGAATTAAATGATATAGGTAGTCAGAGAAATATTACTGGTTGTTGTTAAAGAAGTTTTTAAGAATTTTCATGAGTGCAGCATCTCGAGTAGGTTTAATTTTATAATTTAAACTTCTACTATTATTAGGGTTACGTATATTTCGCAACTAAAAAACTGAAATTTCGTGTAAATATAAATTAAAAATCCACAATTTTGCATTTAAACGCATAAAAAAACGAAAATATTTAAAAACTCGTATTTATTACCATATTCATCAAATTAAAAAAATATTTATTACAGAAAAATTAGTTAAAATCTAACATCGTGATTGTCTCTATATTTTCTTGCTTAAGCCTTTGCTTTCAGTCATTTATGACGTCATTGTACATACTGAAATATCTTTCAGCATCTACACTGTTGACAGGGCTATGAAGAATTTGTATAGCTGCATTTGCGAATACACTTAAGAGGCGTACTCTTTCGCAAAGTGCGTGAGGCTCGTAATATTGGAAAATTTAGTTTAGAAATGTTTGAGCACCTCATTGTTGTGAGCGTTTACAGACCCTCAGGTTTTTTATATGATACTTTTGAATAAAATATGGAGGAAGTTTTTGCTAAGCTTAATAAACAAAATAAATCAGTTGTAATATGTGGAGACTTTAATATTAATCTCCTAGAAGCTTCCTCCACCAATATTAAAGGGGGATGCCCATTTTCTGCCATGGAACGCCCAACAATATCCATTGGTTAAAAAAAATTTCTTTATTATTTATCGTTATTAATCGCAGTATTCATTTATCCTAAAAAGATGGGAATATTTTTGTATAAAAAAGGTACTGAAATGATAAAAATAAAATCAGGTAAATGCGTAATTCATTAGTTTGTTGATAAAATAAAAAAATGTTGCCAGTCACAAATCCCATTAAAATCGATTCCCTTTTTAATCGATTATTTATGGTGTCATTATTACAATGCTAATATAACTTTTCATTAATTATTATGATGTTATGATATAGGTGTAAAGCAACCGTTGACAACGGATATTTATCCAAAGCAGCCGATACGCAACCATAGTCAACCAGTTGTTTATCCGACTACAGACGAAAAAGGATGGTTATGTTTTTACTGTGTGTGCGGGTGGCTAAGCTGAATCGCTTTTTGCAATGGTGCTTAAAAACTACTTGACCGATTTAAAAAAATTCTTTCATCATTACAATTCTATTTTGACTGTGAAACGTAGATGCATTTTATGATAGAGGACGCTACTTTCAACGAATATATTTGTTGGCGACGCGCCTATAAGAATATTTCAGTTTATTAAGTCAACCGATGACGAATAACGTCTCAAAGGCATATTGTCCAATAGCAATGTTCTAATAAGAAAATGCTTAGTTAAATCTTGAAGAAATGTCGAATTAATGATATGAAGGTCTTGGGTTCGACTCCCAGGTCGGACTAGTTTATTGTTTTCTTAAGTAATATCGCTTAATAAATTCATAAGGAATTTAAGATATAAATTATGTTACCGGATTGGTTCCCCGGTTGAAATCATCTTTCCAATGATGTAAATTCAAAGGAATATTAAAGTGAAGTTAGAGATGGGATTTGTTCCCCGGTCGAGATGATCACTCTGTGCATAAATAGAATTAACGGAAATTAATCGCATAAGTATTGTCTTATATAAGTAAAGTTTGATATGTTTTGTACGAAAACAAATGCCTATTTGCCATGATTGATTTATGAGAACATTCACTTATATTGTTATCTGATAAGAAACATGATAACTGATGAGAATCTGATTAGAAATAGTTTCCTACAGTTTGAAAATTATGTAGAAGCATTTATTCACCCAATATTGTTAAAATTGGTGTATATCAGACTTTCATTTTTTCTGATAGCCGAGAGCCGTGCAAAAGTTAGTTGTTCAAATAGTGTGAGTTCATAGACGCACGCTAAGCCACGCCCTTAGGAGGCCAAATATGTAAAAATTTAAATATTTGTAATTTCAGCAATTTATGTAAAAATGACTTGTAAAACATTTCAGGTTGATTGTACGTGCTAAAAAAGGTGAATTCTGTGTTATTTTTATGTGAAAATTCTTGTGTTTATGTGAAATAATGATGGTTTTGTATAAGAAATTTAAAAGTGTTTTAATAGTGAAATAAATAGAGAAAATGTAAATTAAACTATTGTATTAGTTAACATATGTATAATTTCAAGTGGAAAACATTGTTTTAACTTTCTATGTTAAATATTTAAGAAATTTCGAGTTTGAACTTGTGAGTAAAATAGGCATATTTCATTTAATAAATAAAAGGTTTTTCGTGATATGAAAATGTAATGTATATCGTAGTGTAGATATTGTTTTGTGCTATCTATACAGATAAATTGTATTGATGTAAGACTTATGCAAATAAAGAAATTAAGTAAAACGTGAGAGAGTAATAGAACAAATTCATGTAATTGAGTTGCGCAAGCGCGCGAATGGCGCGGCTCACTTTCGCGTATAGCTCTGGGGTAGCTTAGTGAATGGGTTTTATTGCAATTCGTTCGGGAATCCTTCGAGATAGTTCGGGGAAAAAGTTCGGAAATCAGACCAGCAGTCAATAAGAAGAAGAAAGAAAAAGTGTAGGGAAGTGATAGGGAAAAGTAATTACTCTCTCACGGAACGGTTTGAAGATAATTGCTGTTTTATTCCCAAGAAATTCATCCCTCAAAATTATACAGTCCACATCGAAGAATTAAGGCGTTGGGACCGGGACGACTTCGGAAGACCCGTAATCCCCGTCTGAACCTACTCGCTGAAAAGGAAGAGGTTATCGCCCTTGTGTGTTACTCCGTTGCGGAGATCACATACGTTGTTCCCGAACCCAACGTAGGCGTTATAGGAGGCCGGATCGAGAGAAGCCTCGAGTCCTCCCTTCTGTTTCAGAGCCCGAAAGTTTCCGCCCGGCCTGGGTTCCTTTTCAATTGGTCCTTCGGAGCCGGATTAGGACGCCACACGAACCCCGCCAGCTGGATCAAGGAACCAGCTGTGGACTGCTGGTTGTGGAAAAAGAAGACCTTCGGAGCCGAGTGAAGATCAGCAACCGAAGAAAGCCGGAGGTTTGAGCTGAAGCAATAGAACCAAAGGCCAGAAGACCAGGTCCTCAGCGCAGAAGGACTGGACCTGGAACTACCGGAAGAAAGAAAACCGGGATTGCGGCTTGGGGCGTGTGCTCGCATGGGGCACGTATCGCAGCCAGGCGCAGGTGCCTTGTGAAGGCGCTCATCGTGGCCAAGCAGGGCTTGGCATTTTTCCTGTCGGGCAAGCGTGCTCGGCATTTCCTGTCGGACGACCGTGTCTGGCATTTCCTGTCGGACGACCGTGTCCGGCATTTCCTGTCGGGTCATCAGAGGGTGCAAGAAGAAGCATCCACCGCTGCTGCTGCCAGGCGAGGGTGCGCGTGGGCACCTGACTGCATCGCGGCCGGAGGAGGGCGCCTTGGACGAGGCGTCACCGGCGACTGGGCGGCGAGCACAGCATACATCCCGACCACCTAACGGTGCCAAACGGTCGGGCTCTGGCACAACACCTTCGGGTGGAGCAGTTCTCTCGAGCGAGACTGCGCTTGCACTACCGCTCGACTGTTTCGTCATATTCCTTGGCGGGACAGTTCCTAAACCTTTCCTCCATTCCATTCCTGCACGACTCCATCCCTGGACGGCTCACCTCGGTAGGCCCCGTTCAGGATTGATAGGGCTGATAGGGCTGTTAGGGTGGTAGTAGAGTTGTAGGGTTGGGAGATAAGGGAGGGAAGGGGTAGTGGTGTTAGGTTGGGGTGTAGAAGGGTTGTAGGTAAGGGGTTGTAGGGACCGTAGGCCAACAATCACCTTCCTGCAAGATGAAGAAGGCACAAGACCAGACAGAGAGGAGCGAAGGGAGCAGGACAAGAACAGGGCTCTCAAGAAAAGCTAAAGAGGCGGAATCATCTGGAGCGACCACAGCTACTGCTTCGAGTGGGACAACTCCTTCAAGTGGAGCCACCACCGATACCTCCACATGCACGTGGGACTCAGGGACGTCCATGGCAACGACAAGCAACAGGACGGACACCAGTGGTACGCAGGCCAGCACCGCACAACAATCCGTTATATCCAGGAGTGAAACGGTGGTCGAAAAAGTAGGTCAAAGGACCGAAGAAGCGGCATCGTCAAGGACAGTAATTGGGCACACTAGTGACAAAGGGTCACAGAGAGGTAGTAGGTCATCGCGATCGGCGAGGCTGAAAGCCGAATTAGAGGCGCGGATTAAATTCGAACGCTCAGAGCTCGAACGAGCACAGGCAGCTGCTGCCTTAGCCAAGTCTCAATTGGAGTTGGCACGACTCAACCGAGAAGAGGAGATCGACTCGAGTGAGGATGAAGAAAAGCGGAATACTCAGGTGGAACTTTTCGTAAGGAGTTGGGTTCAACAGACCATAATGAGCGCGCCGGTTAGTGTGACGCAACCCGATATTACTGATAAGGAAGCGTGTAAAGGATCACGCCGCAAAGGGGCGGAGATCGAGCGCAACCAAGGAAATGAACAGAAAACACACGCGAGTGAGGTGTCAGAATTGACCGAAGCGATTGTGAGTGCAATAAAGATAGCGGGAAAAGATAAGTCTTCCCAGCTACATTTCCTCCAGGAATTACCGGTGTTCGATGGAGACCCGGGTGAATGGATAATTTTCAAAACGGTGTTTGAAGACACGAGAAGCCAATTTTCAGGGGTGCAGAATGTCGCACGCCTTAGGAGGGCATTAAAGGGCACCGCTAAGGAGGCGGTTAAGTCATTGTTATTTACTTTGTGTGAACCTGAAGAAATAATGAACGCTCTCGAGAGAAGATTCGGTAGGGTTGAGATGCTCATTCTAGCCGAAATCGAGAATGTAAAGCGTATGCCAAGATTGGCAGAAGATTGCCGGAATATAGGATCTTTTGCAAGTCGTATTACGAACGTGGTTGCCACGATACAAGCGTTGAATCAACCACAGTATTTATACTCACCGGAGTTAGTAAACCGCATAGTGGAGAAACTCGGAACTATGATTAAATTTAAATGGTTTGAATATCGAGCTCAGTATCCTTTGGAGCCAGAGTTACAGAAGATGGCCAAGTTTTTAAATTTATTGAGTGAACAATTTGGAACGTCCTTAAGCAATGAAAATGCGCCTGAAAAACGGAAGCGTCCTGAATTCAGGAAGCAAACTGTACACACCGCAAAGGGGTCTGTACGCAGCTGTGCCAAGAGCGAGCGCTGTATGCGCCGAAGTAATACGAGCGAGCGTCTAGAACGCCGAAATAATAAAGGGCACAACCGACAAGTGGTTATGACAACCCAGGACAAGCCTGTAAGTCGGGTAACACATAAGTGTGTTATATGCAACAAGGAGCACTCTATAGTGAGTTGTTACAAGTTTAAGGACATGAATATTCGCGAGAAATGGGACGCGGTCAAAAAAGCGAAAGTATGTTTCCAATGTTTGTCACCTAACCATAGGAGGTTAGAGTGCAAAGCGAAAAAATGTGGTGTAGAGGGATGTAGAATGTCACATCATCGGATGCTACACCGATACCCCAATGAAAATACCTCGCCACAAGGGGACGAGGGGGGGTAAAGAGGCTCAAATTACAACTGTTAGTACAGTGAATGCACTGGCATGTGCATACTTAAAGATTATACCGGTCGAGTTGTATGGACCTAGAGGAAAGGTCAAGACAACAGCTCTTCTGGATGAGGGATCGACCATGACACTCATAGAGGAGTGGATGGCTCAGAAGTTAGCGCCTCGCGGACCTAAAGAGGAATTACGTATTGAAGCCGTGGGAGGTAAGCGAATTAACGACGACAGTTCGTATCGCTTAAACGTTAAGATAAAAGGCATTTACTCGAATGACTTAGAAGAGATAAGTGTACAAACAATTAAGTCACTTAACCTTTCTCCTCAGTCAGTAAGCCGAGAATTATTACAACGGTGTTCTCATTTGACACCGATTAAGGATGAGTTGATGTATGAGAGGTCCAGACCTACCATATTAATTGGCCAGGACAATTGGCATCTCATAGTTACTCGTGAATTAATTTCAGGAGGTAAGAACCTACCTGTAGCATCGCTCACCAAACTTGGATGGGTTTTACATGGTCACATATTGGGTGGTATTAAACCAATCAAGATTGTTAACCACATTTCCACCAAGAAGGAGGAAGATATGGATAAGTTAATCAAGGATTATTTTAGTTTGGAATCTCTGGGAGTGTCTGCGCGAAAGACCCAGAAGAACGAGCTTTAAATATTTTGAGCAAAACGGTACGTCGTATACCTAATAATAGGTACGAGACTGCTTTGTTATGGCGCACAGACAATGAGTGCATGTCGTCGAATAGAGCGCAGGTTGAAAGTCTCCTGTTTAATATCGAAAAGAAGCTCGATAAAAATAGCGAGTTGAAAAAGGATTATGAGAAGCAAATTGAAAATCTCATCGTTAAAGGCGTAAATGCGCTGAGACTACGGACGATTTAGCAGCTTTAAGAAATTCCTTGGGGCAACTACGCGCACCTTACAAGCGGTAGAAAAATTCAAGAGTTTAAGAAAGTCGGTTAAAGGACCCGACGACGCAGCCGAAAAAGTCGGTTATGTGTTCCAACAAAGTTTTAGCAAAGTCGGTTAAAGGACCCGATGGCGCGTTGAACATAGCGCTCTTGAAAAAAGCGGAATTGTTAATTTGGAAATTCGTTCAAGACGAGTGTTTTTATTCGGAAATAAAATGTTTGAAAGCAGGCAAAAGCGTTGAAAGAAGTTCACGCTTAATTAAATTATCTATGGAAATAGGAGAAGATAACTTACTCCGTTTAAATGGACGTTTACCTTTTAAGTCTAATTTGACCGAGGAAAGTAGAAAACCTGTCATATTGGACGGTAAACACGAAATCGTTAAAATGATGATTAGAGAAGTTCATCATCATTTTGGACATGCCAAGAATAGCTCATCATGAACCACCTTTTACATGCTCAGCTGTGGATTATTTCGGACCTATGAGTGTGACTATAGGAAGGCGACACGAAAAACGTTGGGGTGTTTTATTCACGTGTCTGACCACCAGAGCAGTACATCTGGAATTAGCAGCCTCATTGACACCAGCGTCAATGATAATGGCATTGAGGCGATTTATCGCCAGAAGAGGAAAACCAGCCGTTATATACAGTGATAACGGGACGAATTTCAAAGCTGCAAATAAAGAATTATTGAAAGCATGCGAAGAATGCCATGAGGGCATGAAAAATGAGTCATTTAAGAAATATATTAAATGGAAATTTATACCTCCGGGAGCACCGCACATGGGTGGCGCCTGGGATAGGTTAGTAAGAACGGTTAAAATTGCGTTGACCGCTACGCTCAAAGAAAAGAGCCCACGAGAGGAGGTTCTACATACGCTGCTTTTAGAAGCAGAGCATACGGTAAATTCCAGGCCTCTGGTAACATTCAGTATGGATAGTCCTGAAGAGGGTTTGACACCCAATCATTTTCTTCTGGGACGCTCATGTGGTGATCGACCACCTGGATTATTTTTAGAGCAACATCTGACGGGTCAACTCAATTGGAAAGCTGCACAGAGGTTAGCGGACCATTTTTGGACAAGATGGCTGAAAGAATACGTGCCTACTTTAATACCTCGAACAGGTAATAACGGAAAGTTCATGGAACCTAAAGAAGGTGATATTGTTTTGATAATAGATCATTCGTTGCCACGAAATACGTGGCCGAAAGGCAAAATTAGTAGAACGCTACCGGGACCAGACGGTCACACCAGAGTGGTTGACGTCATTACTAGCACAGGTATCTTGAGGAGACCTACATCCAGAATAATAGTCCTGGTACCCGCGACGCCTCCCAAATAATGGTGCTTACGCACGGAGGGGAGATTGTTGGCGACGCGCCTATAAGAATATTTCAGTTTATTAAGTCAACCGATGACGAATAACGTCTCAAAGGCATATTGTCCAATAGCAATGTTCTAATAAGAAAATGCTTAGTTAAATCTTGAAGAAATGTCGAATTAATGATATGAAGGTCTTGGGTTCGACTCCCAGGCCGGACTAGTTTATTGTTTTCTTAAGTAATATCGCTTAATAAATTCATAAGGAATTTAAGATATAAATTATGTTACCGGATTGGTTCCCCGGTTGAAATCATCTTTCCAATGATGTAAATTCAAAGGAATATTAAAGTGAAGTTAGAGATCGGATTTGTTCCCCGGTCGAGATGATCACTCTGTGCATAAATAGAATTAACGGAAATTAATCGCATAAGTATTGTCTTATATAAGTTTGATATGTTTTGTACGAAAACAAATGCCTATTTGCCATGATTGATTTATGAGAACATTCACTTATATTGTTATCTGATAAGAAACATGATAACTGATAAGAATCTGATTAGAAATAGTTTCCTACAGTTTGAAAATTGTGTAGAAGCATTTATTCACCCAATATTGTTAAAATTGGTGTATATCAGACTTTCATTTTTTCTGATAGCCGAGAGCCGTGCAAAAGTTAGTTGTTCAAATAGTGTGAGTTCATAGACGCACGCTAAGCCACGCCCTTAGGAGGCCAAATATGTAAAAATTTAAATATTTGTAATTTCAGCAATTTATGTAAAAATGACTTGTAAAACATTTCAGATTGATTGTACGTGCTAAAAAGGTGAATTCTGTGTTATTTTTATGTGAAAATTCTTGTATATAAGTGAAATAATGATGGTTTTGTATAAGAAATTTAAAAGTGTTTTAATAGTGAAATAAATAGAGAAAATGTAAATTAAACTATTGTATTAGTTAACATATGTATAATTTCAAGTGGAAAACATTGTTTTAACTTTCTATGTTAAATATTTAAGAAATTTCGAGTTTGAACTTGTGAGTAAAATAGGCATATTTCATTTAATAAATAAAAGGTTTTTCGTGATATGAAAATGTAATGTATATCGTAGTGTAGATATTGTTTTGTGCTATCTATACAGATAAATTATATTGATGTAAGACTTATGCAAATAAAGAAATTAAGTAAAACGTGAGAGAGTAATAGAACAAATTCATGTAATTGAGTTGCGCAAGCGCGCGAATGGCGCGGCTCACTTTCGCGTATAGCTCTGGGGTAGCTTAGTAAATGAGTTTTATTGCAATTCGTTCGGGAATCCTTCGAGATAGTTCGGGGAAAAAGTTCGGAAATCAGACCAGCAGTCAATAAGAAGAAGAAAGAAAAAGTGTAGGGAAGTGATAGGGAAAAGTAATTACTCTCTCACGGAACGGTTTGAAGATAATTGCTGTTTTATTCCCAAGAAATTCATCCCTCAAAATTATACAGTCCACATCGAAGAATTAAGGCGTTGGGACCGGGACGACTTCGGAAGACCCGTAATCCCCGTCTGAACCTACTCGCTGAAAAGGAAGAGGTTATTGCCCTTGTGTGTTACTCCGTTGCGGAGATCACATACGTTGTTCCCGAACCCAACGTAGGCGTTATAGGAGGCCGGATCGAGAGAAGCCTCGAGTCCTCCCTTCTGTTTCTTAATCGAACGTTTAATCCCCGTTGGTCCTTTTCAATTGGTCCATCACGGCCGGGTCAAGAGGACCCCCGAACCTGGGTTCCTTTTCAATATTTATTTAGTTAAACTCGTAAAATACTTTCACTGCTATAATGTTATGTATAATTATAGATATCTAATGTAGGATGCATTTTATTATAGAGGGCACTAATTTCTGTGAATATGTGTTTATTAGCTATTCTCGAAAAAGACTCGATCGATTTTGAAAATTCTTTGACCATTACATTGCTAATGAGGGAGTTAGTTGTGTGATAAAATTATATTATTAAAATAATTATTTTAATATTAATACTTTCTAAATAAATAAAAGTAAATACCTACCTAAGGTGATCAAATCCTATTATTATTTTTACAATTTAAAAATCGTATTTACAAACTTTACCTACTTAGGTTGATTGTTTTAAATGTAGGTAATAAATCTAAAATAAGGGAGCTCCACTTAAACGAAAAATAATTAATAAAATATAACTAAAAGTTGGAAAAAGTGGCACAATGTGAATCGGCCTCGCAAGCCAATGAAGAGTTCCGTAATAACAAGCATAGATACTACGTCGAATTAAAATACAACTATCATTATCGCCAGCAAAAAGTTACTTTGTTTTTCCTAGTGTTTGTATAAAGGACAAAATTGTGATTGCAGTTCTTGAAAATAAGCTACTTGTAGCTCAAAAAAGGGGACTAATCTACATTATAGGGCTTTCTGTGGTTTATTCATTACGAAAGAGAAAACTTATTGAACAAAAAATATTTTATCAATTTCAAGACAAAAACAACCGTTGTTATCGGCTTGGTTGAAAACGTTAACAACCGCCTTTACATCTGTAATTATGATAATTAAATAAGCGATTTAATCACTGATTTACAATGAATTCTATGCAGTATAACACAACGCTACGTGGCTGCACCGGGCGCCGCGGGTTTGATCCCGCACGAAACAAGTATTTGTATGTCCTAAAAATAATTGTTTCGGGTCTGGATGTGTGTCCTTGTGCAATTTATGTTTGTAAACTGCCTGCGCGATACGGGAGAAAATCCTAGTGTGGGGTTAACGTTTTTATAAAAGAATTACAAAATAATAGTGGATATTAATCGGGCTGTAAATAGATATACGATATACGATTAGCTTTATTTATTTTTTACATGCATCATAAACTGGAATAAATACCATTAATAAGAACTTAACTTATTTTAAAGTTAAAGGAGTTATAATCGATTAGTCTATGTTTTAAAATTGGGTTTTGATTTTAAAGTTTAGCAAAATATGTACTTGCATTTCTATCAGACATTTGATGTATATAAAAACACCTTATAATTTATTTGGTAATATAATTATTTTTTGAGAAAGACAAAAACAATAGCAATAAATATAAATAACACTGACTTAATAATAGGTACTAATTATAACTTAGAACATAAATGAAAAACTGATGATGAGCAAAGTGGCTCAGGACCATGAGCGGCAGTCTGTGGAGGAGGATGTTCAGTAGTGGACTTGTGAACAGCTGTAATGATGATAATGATGATTCGAAATCTTGCACGATTAAATTATAAGAAATCGACGTTTTTTTATAGGATAGGGTGACAAACGAGCACACAGTTCACCTGATGGTAAGTGGTTACTACCCACAGACATCCACATCTATCCTCGATTACGGATCAAAATGCAGATGCGTTGTCACCCGTGGGACTAAGATGAAATGCCTCGTTTTCTTTAAAAAGGGTCTCTGGTTCTCTACACTCACTATACGAAACACAGCATCATTAAGCTACTATTTTACGCTGATATTCTGTGAGAGCGTGGTCCTTCCCCGGTCGAGCCGACCTTCGTGCTGCAACTATACTTCTAATATAATTGCATGGTTCTACCACGTATAAACGACGTGCTTCATTTTTTTTCATTTTAAAATTGTTCTCGTAATAATCTGATTGTGAAAAAACATTAATTTTTTTTAATAAATAGCTTATTGATTAAAACAAATGTTCAATAATAATTAAATCGCGCTAATTAAAGTAGTAGAAATGTTTAAAGTTGAAATTGGCTCTAAAAAGGCTGGTAATTGGGGCATCCACCCTACAAAGCTTGAATATAAAATTTTAAACAGATGCGTGTAATCACTCTGGGAGCTTGTAGCAAACTAAACGCGCGGCCAACGTGTGGACGCGGCGACCAAAAGCGGGCTACATACGACACGATATCGGTGGCGATCTAGGGTGGAGTAGTGGGGATGCCTCCTAGATTGCCTCTAAATCGTGTCGTATGTAGGGCCATCCTAAGTCGTGGCCGATATCGCCTCCTTAATCGGCTGGCAGGAGCAAAAATGCTTCCTAGATCAGCCGATGCTTCCTAGATCGGGGCACCGCCCCTCCTTACTGCGTGTGTGTAGGCGCATCGGCCCGATTTCTTTAGGCAGTCGCTGCCGGCAACCCTCGCGGAAGGAAGTTAACAAAACAGTGATACTGAATGACCTTTTTTATATAACAAAATTTTTACATTTTAATCATATAAACGGAGTAGAAGCCTATGGCACTGATATTTTACAAAAAACCAAAAAAAAGTGAATAAAATATATAAATTAATTGAAATTTTATCGAAATTCAAATCATATCCACCCTAGCCTGTGACCCTGCGAAGTGACATGGTCAAGAATGCCTACTAAACTAATTTTTTTATTGCCGTTCGTAAAGTAGAGTGTATGATGTAAGTAAGGAGAAGATAAAGCCTCTCCTCAACAACTAACTCCTATTCCAACGCTATCAACACAAGACCGCACTCATATCTCTTACAACTCCACAAGACCACACTTCGATCTCTTACGTGCCTTCATCCTCTTATCAACAACTAACTTCTACTCCTTCACCATCTCCACATCAACAAACAAGTTATATAAAAGGGAGTATGTCCGAAATTAAAGGTTTCTTTATGTTTAAAAAAAGATATAAGCTATTTTATTTTCTGATAGTTTTACTCCATAAATAAAGATTACATTAAAAAAAAAGTATACATATTATTATACAAAAGTATTTTATTTCCTTGTTTGTTGTGTGTATACATAACCAGATTTTGACCAAAGCAGAAATGAACAAAGAGAAGAAATAACTAAATAGCATAGGTAGGAGAAATTGACGTTTTTATATAAGTGGCGAAATCATTTCTAGAAGGTTATAAAAACTGTCTTCATCCATCCGGAGAAAATTAATCACGTCCTTGGATTACAGGCCATTTAGTACGTTTATGTGGCTTAATTTTTATTTTTTTTTGGAGCCATTTTTTCACCCAGCAACTCCTCTTTTTCTATTTTCGAATAAATTTACCGAGAGGGCTAATGCCAAACCAATACATTGGTGTTTTAAGAGAGTTGAAGCTATTTTGAAGAACTCTACCGCATATGTGTTCCGCTCCAAGTCCGAACGCGTACTGCTAGGCAGGCCCGTGTGTAGGGTCTGCCCCGATAAAAGCCGATTTCTTTCCACCCTAGATCGCCACCGATATCGTCTCGTGTGTAGCCCGTTAAACTCTGCCAACAATCCTTTGATCTTTTGTAAAAACCGACACCACACGGATCTCGCGCCGACTTGCGGGCGATCGTTCCAATACATACCAATGAAGCCCAAACACCCCGTCTACACGTTGGCCAATGCTATTGGCCACTACATTCGCCACTGTGTTGCCAACGTGTAGAGGCGACCAAATATGTCATGCGAAATGAAATCAAATCACAATTCAACAAGCAACAAGTAAAAAGGTACTAGAGAATTCACAACTAAATAGTTGCCATTGTGTTATTTTGTTTGTTATTTTTCAAATAAATTCTCAAGGACTCATATGGAGTGAGATTGTCGATCACATTATAGAGTGACAACAGTTAAAAGTAAGTGTTCAACAGTTTTCAATTTATTAATTCTAGTGCTGATATTTGATAGTGATGAATGAATGAAATGATGAAGTTGTTTTATTTTTTAACATACACAAGCTACATCTGACAAATATAATAGCTTATTTGTAACACGGCGATAAGATTAGCTAGCTAACACCAGATAGTTACGAAATGGACAATTTTTATCAAATACCAAGAAATAAGACAGTCGATTTTTAATTGTTTTTGGACTACTGGTAGGCAGTCAGTCCTTAATTATTAAATAATATAGGGCATTAAGTTTAAAGTAACATTTACCTAAATTTGAGTTTAAAAGTAAACAAATCTATTTTATTTTGTTCACTTTGTCTTATTTTTTTATATAATATTATTTCAGTTGCCATCGTCATCGCGTGAGTGTCATGATTGCTGGCGAAGGACTGATAAAGCAGCAACATGTTAAACTTTAGAACGGGAACCATCTGAATCATTTAGTCCGTCCTTATTGCAATCTAAAGTGAGTAATGTATTGAACCTAGAACAACAAAGCTTAGATCATACATTATATACTGCTGCCTAATTTTGTAAGAGCACCACTCACACAAAATCAATGTTTTTTCCTGGTTGTAACAATTCCAATCAACTCACTGTTCCATCAGCATTGCGGGTATGTCTTTTTGTGAATACAATTACTATGTACCTCCAGAATGTAGAATCAGTAACTACTATTTAAATAGTAACTCTTGGTATTTACTTTTAGAATCAATATATAACCATATTAAAACATTTAGTGTAGCACAAATTATAGATTTTTCTACATTACTGTAAGATAATATTTACCATCATATAGACTTTGAAAATATTCACAATATGCCCGAATATACTGTATATTATTATCTAGGCTTATCAAAGTCACAATACCAATAAATTCTGTCTGAAGTTCCCAAAATGTCAAGTAAACATAGTGCATGTTTTGCACTTGCTGTATATTTGATGAAAGTAAGAACAGGAGATAGTGATGAATGCATATAGGCATTATTGCAAGTGCCAAGAAACAAATTAGAGCGGCTCATGAATATGGCCCACGAAATATTAAATCAGGATGTTGTTCCTATGAATTTTATCCATTGTTACCACTCTCTGTGCCAAATTCCATTCAGTAATTATGATATTATATCAGAGGCAAATAATTTCTTAGCTTTCCTAAATGTTTTTGTTATCCAAAATCCTAACAACATCATAGGTTACACTGTGTATAGAAAAGACCCATACAAACTGATATTTATGCGGTGAATCTCACCATCATCATTCACAGTTAGTTACCGTGAGCAAATCTTTGTTACAGAGAGCATATGGGATCTGTGAGAGCAAGCACCTGGCCGCGGAGCTTCAGCATGTCAAGCAGGTTCTGCACAAAATCAAGCTTCACGTCCCACATCTACGTCACAGTGACCGAGTGAAGCCGACTGCAGTTGAGCGTGTGCCTGCTGTACTACCGTATGTCAAGGGTGTCACCCCAACCAGATAGACATACATCAGATTTGATAGACCACAAATCCTCGTGAAAGAACCTTAATTCCTACCAAGGATGATATGTGAGGCTATTGAAATTAAAAAACATCCTAATTTCAATAGAGAAGGCGGTTGGGTACTACCACCTGCTTGGGACACTATAATTAATAAAATTAAAACTAAACCCAAGCATACCAAGACTTAAAGATAGAGTAAGTTCAATCTGCGTAGATTGGACTATAAAAATGATAATAAAAAGCTGAATGTACTTCATGTCCCAATACTGACATTGGGATGGCAGTCACCTCAGTCCCCCGTGACCATGGGTGCTATAAAGCACCTGAAACGTCGGGAATTAAAACTTAAAGAAATTAAAAGCAATAAAATTGGTAAAAGTAGTCGTTAAAAAACTGTATTTGTGAAAATAAAAACTTTTATATCATAAAAATCCCGACTTTTTTTAAACCAATTCCTTAACCATTTCATTATTTTAATTGCATATTATCATTTCCATATACTTTTATATGTGGGCACCCATGGCCGAAGTGTCTATGAACAGTGGGCATCCCCCTTTAGGTCATTGTTTTAATCTTATAGTCTTTTTAATTTATTTTTGGAGCCAACGTGTATTTCTGAATCTAGTGCAACATGTATAGATAACATTTTTACAAATGTTAAGCCCTTGAACGAATTAATCACTGGACCCGACATAAAACATAAATTTATAAAAACTCGTTCAATCACGTGGAGAATAACGCAAACAAAGAGTTTAATACGTTAGTATAAACACAGATAAGAAATTCGTAGAAGTTCACTCTATTTCAAGTGTTTGAACGTAGTCGATAAAATATATCGAACGACTGAGAAAGAAAAGGAGTATCGTAAATAAGCTGTAAGACAAAGGAAATAAAGGGATAATGAAGGTGAGGTAAGCTTCCGGTATTTAAATTTTAATTAAAATAAAAGAAGCAGGACATTGTTATGGACTTTTTATTCAATTAGTTATGATAAACGTCAAATTCTTTGTTAATTTTAAATTATTTAAATAGGTTTACTGACTTTTATTATGTATCTTCTTTCTTAAAATGTGTATCTTAGAATTTGTTTTGTTTGCTTGTTTTCATATATAAGCAATTCTAATATTCATATACTTTTCAGCAACGGCTTTCGTTAATTCTTCGACGTGATTCACGTCGTCGTTTTCAAATTTATGGAAATGAATGTCTTCATACAACGAAAGTTGCAGCAATGTCTCTGTTACTTTCGGCAGGAGAAAGTATGTTGTGTAATCTTTTTTTAGTCTTTTATTCTGAACACCCTTCGTAAGTTCAAGTTCGCAGTGCTGACAAATAGCTATGGTATCACTTGAGGGAAATATCAGTTTTCCCTTATCTTTATGGGCTATGAGACTGCCTTCATTGGTGTCATTCTGTGTTTCTTTGCATTAGTATTAAAATAGGCAATATCGAAATGTACACTGCATATGCGCTGCGCTGAGTTTCGTCGGAATTCAGGTTTCATCTCTACGAACTGTTTCTACCCACTTGCTTTTCCGAGAAGGGTCACTAGGAAATCTGAAAATTCGTGTAATTTATGTGTTTATTTTAAGTACAGATACTTATTATAATTTTTGCATTTATAATATTTTTATTTAATTATGAAAATAACTATTATAAATTTAATGACAGATTGTAGGATACACATAACATCCACGTTAAATCATTTCCCTAATTTTAATTTTTAAAGGCCTAATAACTGTGTTTTGGTGTTCAATTTTGTTTCATTTAAACATGACTATTGAGTGTTTTGTCGCAATTTTTATGGCTTGATTAAAGTGATAATAGTGTTTTTCTTTATGAAATCAGTGTTTGCGAATAGACCGGACTAAAAAACTTATTCGCATCTATCCCAGGACTACGTGTTACATTAAAACGCGTAAGCGACATCGTTTGCACGGCGCTTACGACTTTCTTCCCGCGAGGTTTGTGGATTGAGAGCATTTATTGCTGTGCACTCTGTGAACGTGGAAGAATATTATTTGTACGAGGGCCTTTATTACGGAGCCATTTTAATTGTAATATAATATTATTTTTTTTATTAACTACCTTTGTTGAATAAAAATTATGGCTAAAACTTTGAATACGGTATGGGGTTGTTACATTTTTTTACATTACACTACAGGAAGGATACGATGATGATGTCAAATGTACTAAGTGTTTGAAGGCGTACCACTTAGCTTGTGTTTCTGATAAAGCCTTGGAAATAAACTTGTATTGGATCTGCCCAAATTGCGCCAGTACTATTCCAAAACGTGGCACTAATGATAATACTCCGGTACGTTTTAACCCCAATGTTACCGTCCGTTCCTCTAAGAGACAAGCACTATTGTCGCCACCGAACAACAATGAAGCACATCCTTTTACCCATGATGACGTACGCACAATTATGAACGGTGTCTTAAAATCTCACATGTCAGACTTTACAAAAGAAATAAACCGCAGTTTACGCGGAATGTTGGATGCTGAAATGAAGATTATTAAAGATGAATTTAAGGAAATCAGGGAGTCTATGGAGTTTATAAACGGAACGTTTGAAATGCTTCAAATTGACCATAAAGCAAACCAAGAAAAGATAAAAAAATTAGAGGAGAAAAACGAGCTAATGCAGTCAACCATCAATAGTCTTCAATCGCGCGTGAATCAATTGGAACAAAATTCTCGCGCCAATAATATTGAGATACAATGTATGCCCGAAAGTAAATCTGAGAATTTAGTGATATTCTTAAAAAAGTTGGGTAGTGTCATTGATTGTGAAGTAACTGACGAACATATAGCTCGTGTTACAAGAATAGTCAAGCTGCAACAAGGCAGTTTGTGTCCCCGATCGATAGTTGTGGAATTCAAAGACTTAAAACTACGTGATGCTTTCTTGGCAGTGAGTATTAATTTTAATAAAAACACCCAGACGATAAATTGAATAGCGGACCAGACTGATCGGCAAAAAGACACCCATCTTTGTTGCTGAGCATCTATCTGTAACTAACAAAGCACTACATGCAGCTGCAAGAAGAACAACCAAGGAGAAAGGTTTTAAATTTGTATTTGTCAGAGGGGGACAAATCTACTTGAGAAAAAATGAAGGCACAGGCTATATCATTGTCAAAGATGCAAACATTAAGCTGCCATACGATAGGTTTATTTACTTTTGATTTTAGTTTGTTCTTTAATTATGCATATATAGTTTTCATTTATAAAATTCACGTTACAAATATACTATCAAAACACTAGAGGGCTAAGAACTAAAACTAATATATTTTAAAAATTTGTCAGTATGCAATTTTGATATTATTGTGTTAACTGAAACTTGGCTATGTAGTAATATATTGAATACTGAATTATTTGATGATCTATACATTCTGTTTCGAAGAGACAGAAAGTCTACTGGTTTGTTTTCCGAAGGAGTAGGAGGGGGATGTACTGATCGCAGTGTCAAAAAAGATTCAAGCCAAGGAAGTCACTTGTTGGAACAGCTCATGCGAGGATTTGTGGGTAATGTTAAATATACCATTAGCTGGTACAATAAAACAAATTGCTTTTTGTGATGTATACCTTCCTCCACCAGTTACCCATCGCTTATTGGATAGTTTTGTAGATCACTGTAGTTCGATATTGGAGAAATTTGAAGGTCATGTTTGTATTATTGGTGATTTCAATCTACGCAATATTAATTGGAAACTGGTATATGATGCCGATGTAAAATATCAGGCACCTGTGCTTGGTCAAAAATTGATTGACTTCGTCTCTCTACATAATTTGAGACAGTGTAATACAATCGCAAATCAACATAATAAAACGTTAGATCTGCTATTCACCGACATGGTTAATTGCAAAGTGTATGAATCGTTAGATGTTCTTAATAAAACGGATCTTTATCACCCACCACTACATGTTGATATACATTTTGAAAACGTTTGTCAATTTCAATATAATACAAATTTCACTAAACTTAATTTTGAAAGAGCTAATTATTCTTCCATCAATGATTATCTTTCCAAAATTGACTGGGTAGCAGAATTTTCTCAGTACAAAGATTCAAATCAAATTGTTGAACATTTTTATGTCTTGATCAGACATATTATATCGAAATTTGTGCCCCAAAAAAGAATAGTCAACCACGGTAAGTATCCGCCATGGTTCAGTAACAGTTTAATCCGTAGACTTCGCGAAAAGAACAAGATTCTAAAAAGATACAAAAATTATAGAAATCCTTTAGATAAGATTGAGTTGAGTATTTTGTCTATAAGGTGTCAAAATCTTGGTACTACCTGTTACAACGCATACCTTAATAACGTTGAGGATAGAATATCTCGAAATACAAAAGCATTCTAGTCTTTTGTTAAAAGTAAACGTAGTGGCTGTAGTTCATACCCAACCAGTATGACGAATGGATATATGATTGCAAATGATGGGCCGAGCATTTTTAATCTTTTTTGCTAGTCACTTTGTCGAAGTTTATACCAAAGCCACATTGTCACCAACTCATAACTCATCAGTTCTCGAAGGTACTACTAATAGTAGTTCATCATTCGGTGGTCTCTATTTTCATCAAGAAGCAGTGGTTCACATCTGAAGTCCCTGGACGTAGATAAAGGCGCTGGACCCGACGGTATTCCGCCCTGTTTCCTGAGAAATTGTGCCTTAAGTATTGCTATACCTCTCTGCTTTATATATAATACATCTTTAGCAAAAGGCATATTTCCCAGGTAGTGGAAAATCGCAAAGGTGGTTCCAGTTTTTAAGTATGGTGATAGTGATTTGATTATAAATTATAGACCGATTTCAATCCTTTCCACAATGTCTAAGGTCTTCGAAATTTTGATCTGTACATATATTTCCGCTTCATCATTACAGCCCTTCGCAAGTCCACTGCTGAACATAGGCCTCCCCCAATTAATGCCACAAAGCACGGTCCTGAGCCACCTGCATCCATCCACTTCCTGCATATCTTACCAGGTCGTCACTCCACCTAGTGGGGGATCGCCGTACACTACGCCTACCGGTACGAGGCTGCCACTCGAGAACCTTTCTTCACCATCGGTTATCGGTTCTTCGAGCTATATGGCCGGCCCATTGCCACTTCAGCTTACTAATCCGTTAGGCTATGTCGGTCACTCCGGTTTTACTGCGGATATCCTCATTTCTGAGTCTATCATGCAGAGAAACTCCGAGCATAGGCCTCTCTATAGCTCGCTGAGCGACCTTGAGCGTCCTCATACGGCCAGCAGTGAAGTACCACGTCTCAGATCCGTAAGTCATCACTGGCAACACGCACTGGTTGTACAATATAGTTTTTAGAGATTGAGGTATACATGACGAGAAGATGTGTCGTAATTTCCCGAACGCTGCCCAGCCGAGTTGAATACGTCGATTGACCTCTCGGTCGAAGTTTGACTTACCTAGTCGGACTATTTGTCCCAGGTAAACGTACTCGTCAGCAACTTCGAGCATAGTGCTCCCAACAACTACCGGCATAGGTGTGACATGGATATTAAAGATGATCTTTGTTTTGTCCATGTTCATCTTAAGACCTATCCGTTGGGAGGCACTATTGAGGTCATTGAGCATAGTGCTTAAGTCCTCCAGCGATTCTGCCATAAGGACTATATCGTCGGAAAATCGAAGGAGAGTGATGTACTCGCCATTGATGTTAATACTGTATCCTTTCCAGTCCAGTAGCTTGAAAACGTATTCCAACGTAGCGGTGAAGAGTTTCGGGGATATAACGTCACCCTGTCTTACACCTCTTTGCAGTTGGATAGGTTTAGAACTCTGGTTATATACTCGGATAGCCATCGTAGCCCTACTGTATTAACACTTCAGCACTTCGATATACCAACAGTCAACTTGGCACCGTTGAAGCGACTGTAGAACCGCCCAAATTTCGACGGAATCAAAGGCTTTCTCATAGTCCACATACGCCAGGCAAAGTGGCAGATTGTACTCTTCGGTCTTCTGTACAATCTGCCGCAGGGTATGTATGTGGTCTATGGTACTGAAGCCTTTTCGGAAACCGGCTTGTTCGGGAGGCTGGAAGTCGTCGAGTCAGCGTGCGAGACGATTCGTAATGACTCTCGAAAACAGCACGTAGATGCGGCTCAGAAGGGAAATCGGTCTGTAGTTCTTCAAGAGAGCGTTGTTGATTTTCTTAAAGAACAAGACCACCGCACTTCTGCTCCACGTCTCCGGAGTAGTGCCACCATGGAGGACGGAATTGAAGAGCTTCTGAAGGACTTCAAGTACTGGTGTTCCACCCGCTTTCAGAAGCTCCGCTGTAATTTCATCCTCGCCTGGGGCCCTGCCGGTTTTAATGTGCTGGAGAGCCATTCTAATCTCGCTTAGACTGACGTCCGGGATATCATCGGAATAGTGTCGGATAGGACTAGCTCTTGGATCGTTACTCACACTTGCGTGTGGCTCCAACGATGATGTGTACAGCTACCCATAGAACTTCTCAATCTCACTCAAAATCTTAGGTGTACCGGAAACGATGCTGCCACACTCAGTCTTCATTTTTGACAAATCTGTTGACGATTGCAGCCTCATCTCCCGTCTAACAGCCATGAGATTAAGAGTGTGATCGGAGAGTTTTTGTGTTCTTCTGCGGCGGGTCTTGCAGAACTTAGCTCCGACTGCATGGACAGTTTCCACGAGCTTGTCATTCATATCGTCCACTGCATTGCAATCTTCTAGGCACTGAAAGCGGTTACGTAACTCGAGGTTAAGGCTAAAGGTTTCGGGATTCTGGATTAGAGAACGAGGGGGACGGAACGTTGACTTCATTAGACGAGACCTCTCCAAATTAACGTTTAGGTTCAGTGCGCCTCTAACCATTCGGTGATCGCTGCCAGTTTTCACCCTTGTGATCACTGAGACATCACTGGACAGTTGGCGTCTGGTCGTCATAATGAAGTCAATCTCATTTTTTGTCGAACCGTCGAGGCTCGACCAGGTCCACTTCCTGTGAGGCCGCTTCTGGAAGAAAGAGTTCATCATAAAGAGTCCCTCTTTCTCCATAAAGTTGGCCAGCTGCTCGCCCATTCTGTTCCGTTGCCCTACTCCAAATTTCCCTAACTTCAGCTCACCGTTTTCTCTTGTGCCTAGTTTTGCGTTGAAGACTCCCATCAACACCGTGTAGTGGGTTTTGGAAGAATGCATGGCTTTGGAAATATCCTCATATATTTCCTCCACCTCCTCATCGGGATGTGCCAAGGTTGGTGCGTAAACCTGTATGACCTTCAGCAAATACCGTTTGGTGATTCTGAGTATCAGGTACGCGACCCTCGTCGACACACTCCCAATCTTTACAACGTTGTTGACGAGGGACTTGTGGACGTTAAATCCGACACCTCCTTGGGACAGATGGTCGCCCTTCCGGTGATAGAACAAGTTGCCGGATTCGAGAATCACCGTGTCCCCCCCCTCTCTTCGGACCTCGGATAATCCTATAATATTCCAGCGCAACTTGTCTATCTCTTCTTCCAGCTCCAGGATCTTCTCGTCAGTCCTCAGGGTGCGTGCGTTATACGTTGCCAGGTCGAGTCGTCGTAGGTGGCAACCGAACCTCCACCGGAGATTCTTAGCACCCCCTGCCCTGCCGTTACCATGGTCGCCACCGTAGCTAGGAATAGCGGGGCCACCGGGGACTGGGGGCCGTCTATTTGTGTAATACTTCATGGGGGGTATATTGCCATAGTTGCCATGCTTGGCGAGCGGGTTGGTAACCGCAGTTCTTTTTGTACAGTTGCTGTGATCAAGAAGATGCTGCAGCCCATCTCCTACCTGTTTTCCTCTGTGACCTTTTACGACACGGGAAGATATGGGGTAGTGGATATTCTTAACCGCCACTACACGGCCATTTCCGCTTATGTGAAACCATTTATCACGGTCCATCAGCATGATTTTTTGAAATCTAGATCAACTGCCACAAATTTGGTTTCCTTTTTTGAGACTCTAACGGAAGCCATTGACGCTAGCCAGGAAATAGACGTAATTTATACAGATCTCAGCAAAGCCTTTGATAAGGTGCCGCACGAAATATTGATTAAGAAGTTGTCAATTTATGGTATTGTTGCATGAATAAGTCAACTAGCGCCATCTAGTGTCAGGAGCGGGGGCGAGGGGGGGCTTTGCAGTGAATGACATCACAACCGACAGCGCCATTCGAAGAAACTAAGTTTCTAGAAAATCTATACTCGGACTCTCGGTACCTTACGCGTGTTTGCTTGAACATTCTGGATATTTGCTAATTTAAATAAGTAGGCGCTGCAAGGTGCGATCGAGACAGTGTTGATTTGGGCGAAACAAGCGAAGTTTCGGGCGGAATTAAGTGAATTAGTGTTTTAACTTTAATTTGTGTAAAGTAAATTAAAGTGTTAATTTAGGTAATTTTATCGGCAATTTTTACTGTCACAAACCTCAAGCTCGTAACAATTGGTGTCAGAAGTGGGATAAAATCATGCCGATTTTACCTAAGGAGGAAACGGAGGGTGTCCGTACCCGAAGTCAACGCCAGCAGGAAAGAAAAGAAAGAAAGAAAGAAAGAAAAACCTTTATTCACTGGAACTGTACACATCACAAAAATAAAATAATAAACAGTTAAAATTTATCAAATTAATATTACAAGTGATGGGGTGTGTATCGAGCCAGTGAAAAGGTTATGACTCAGCGTAATGCTGCAGGGTAACCTACAGCGCTGATGATTCTGCCATAACCACAGATACACGCACGATCCGTCTGGGTGTATTTTATCAAATACGTTTCCATAGTAAATTAAAACTAAACGTTGCTCGTCAATATACCTATAAATAATTAGTCCCACGTATAAGTACATTAGAGATACACACATACGTAGAAGACATATTATACACATAAATTTAATATAAAAATGAAAAAAAAAAAATAAGGAGACGGACCAACGAAGATTTGGTGGTGCAACGCCGCAGACGTCGGAGTCAGCCACCGGCTGCAGGCCCGTCGGTAGCTCCTACATCTGCAGCTTAGGTGCTCTGATGGTGATGCTGCAGGAGCAGGCTCGCCGACAGGAGGAGCAGGCTCGCCGGCAGGAGGAACATGCTCGCCAGCAGGCGGAACAGGCACGCCGATTGGAAGAGCAGCTGCGGGGCGGACAGGAAGAACAGGCCCGTCGGTTGGAAGAGCAGATGCTCCTCTTGAAGGACCTTCACGCTACCTTCGGGAAGGAGATAAAGGAGGTGAAGGATAGGGTTGCTCAGCATGACAACCGCCTGTCGGAAGCCGAAACCCAAATCGCGAAAGCTGAAAACCGAATCGAGAAAGCTGAAACCCGAATCGACCAAGTAAACAATCGGGTTGACAACGTAGTGGCTGACATGAAGAAATCACTAAACGACCTCAAACTTGGGGATGGAACTACAGCTCCCGTAGTAGCTGCAGCACCTTCGCTACGTGGATTCAAAGTGCCGCCGTTCGACGGGACCTCTTCCTGGTCGGCCTACAAAATCCAGTTCGAGGCCGTCATGGAGGCGAACGGCTGGAATAAAAGCCAAGCCATGACTGCACTCACCCTAGGCCTGCGTGACTAAGCCTTAACTGTGTTGGAAGCTCTCGGTAAGAAAGTGACCTATGAGCAGCTTCTTGAGGCCTTGGAAGCGAGATATGGCGACGCTCATCTGGAACACGTCTTTCGCGCACAGCTTAAAGATCGAGTGCAGCGCAGCAACGAGAACCTGCAGCAGTGGGCCCTTGAGGTGCAGAAGATGGTTCGAAAAGCATACCAGTCTGTACCTGCGCTCATTGAAGGGAACCTGGTTCAGACATTCATCGACGGCATCCGCGACCTTGAAGTCAGAGCTGCTGTGAGACTCGGGCACCACGACACGCTTAAGAACGCCTTGGCCCATGCACTGGAGGTGGAAGCCGTGCGGCAGGATCATCGTTCCCATCGCATCAGGGAGGTTGCAGCAGCTACAGTTCGCGACCGCAACAGAGGATACAGCCCTAGGTGCTATGGCTGTGGGGGAAAAGAGCCATCTTCGATCCAGCTGCCCTAAGCGAACCCTAGAAAGGGAAGGTGAACGATCTCAGGAGGGTAGTGCGGCCAAAAGCACCGCCCTGCAGCAGCAGGGAAACGAGTAAAAGCCAGAACTGCGGGGCGGGTGCTGGCTGATGTTAAAAGAGCCCCAAGGATCTCGATCTCACAAACCCATGACGGGAACAGTCTAATCATCAAGGGCGAGGTCAACGGAATGCCGTGTAAACTGACCATAGACACTGGAGCCTCTCGTACGGTTGTTAGTTCCCAACTTATAAGGCAGTTCCTTGGGGACTCCGCATACAACCGAGAACGCATTAATTTGGTAACAGCCACCGGTCAGCGTATACCCGTCCGTGGAGAGAAGGAGATGGAGTTGAAGCTAGGCAACGTGATCTACCTGCATAATGTCATCGTGGCTGATATAATGGACGACTGCATCCTAGGCTTAGACTTTATGAGGAATAATTGTTGCGAGATCGACGTTAAGCAAGGTGTTTTGAAATGTGGACAGGAGGAACTTTTTATGGAAGGTGCGTTACCAGGGAACGTGTACAGCATCAAGAAGATTGTTCTTCCGCCGAGATCGGAAACGATTGTTCCGGTTAGTCTTCCTCGAAACGCTGGGCAAGCTCACCGTTGTGTACTTGTGGAAAGGGTAAACAATGACCTTCCATGGAAAGTAGCTCGAACCTTGGTCAGGACCACTGACATCTCAGGAGTACGTGTGCTGAACCTTTGCGACCGGGAACAGATTATAGAAAAAGGCACACTGGTTGGTACTTGTGAGGAAGTGGATTGGTTACGTCAGTGCCAATATATATCGAGTGGGACCCCCAGCAAGGATTCAGAAACGAGAGTGACCACACTTTTGGAAGACTGTCGCAGTGTTCTGTCCCCGAACGAATTGGTCAAGGCGAAGAAGTTGTTACTCAAGTACGCCGCAGTATTCTCATCAAATGATGCTGACATAGGAAAGACTGGCCTAGTTCAACACAAAATAAACACAGGAGAGGAATTGCCTATCCGTCAGCGGCCAAGAAGATTGCCGGTAGCACGTGAAAAGGAAGTGGAAACCATGATTGAAGGAATGGTGAAGGATGGTGTTATTGAACCTTCCTCTAGTCCATGGTGTTCACCAGTGGTGCTGGTGAAAAAGAAGGATGGCAGCATGCGGTTCTGTGTTGATTACCGCCGTCTGAACGACGTTACAAAGAAGGACAGCTATCCCTTGCCAAGAATTGATGACACGCTGGACATGCTTACAGGAGTAAAATGGTTTAGCACGCTGGATCTAAAAAGTGGCTACTGGCAAGTTGAAATTGACCCTAAGGACAAGGAGAAAACTGCGTTCTCGACGGGAAAGGGTCTGTGGCAATTCAAAGTAATGCCGTTTGGGTTGTGCAATGCTCCAGCAACGTTTGAAAGGCTGATGGAACTTGTACTTACCGGGCTAATTGGCGATGCCTGTCTGGTCTACTTGGATGACATCATCATCGTGGGCCGTACGTTTGAGGAACACCTTCAAAACCTGGAACGCGTGCTCATGAAGATTCAGAGTGCCAACCTCAAGTTGAGCCCGAAGAAATGTTCACTATTTCAACGGCAAGTTAACTTTTTGGGGTTTGTAGTATCGGAAGAAGGTATCCGCACAGATCCAGAGAAAATCGCCGCTGTCAAGGATTGGCCGGTTCCAAAAGACAAGACGCAGGTTAGAGCATTTTTGGGTTTGTGCTCCTATTACCGGCGATTCGTGAAGAACTTTGCAGATATAGCCAAACCTCTGCACAAGCTAACCGAGGAGAAGCGACATTTCTGCTGGGATGAAAGTTGCAATATCGCATTCCAGGAGCCCAAGGACCGTCTGTGCAAAACACCTATTTTGGGATACCCTGATGCAAGCAAAGAATTTATAGTTGACACAGACGCAAGTGATATAGGACTCGGCGGTGTGTTGTCTCAACGGAATGGTGACCAAGAGGTCGTAATAGCGTACTTCAGCAAGTCGTTGTCAAAACCGGAAAGGAACTATTGTGTCACAAGACGCGAATTGCTCGCTGTGGTAAAGTCGTTGCAGCATTTTAGCAAATATCTTCTGTGACGAAAGTTTCACTTACGAACTGACCATGCTGCACTAAAATGGCTATTGCAGTTTAAAAATCCAGAAGGACAAGTTGCGAGGTGGATTGAACTACTGCAGGAATACGACTTTGAGATCGAACATCGCAGCGGAAAATCTCACGGCAACGCAGATGCATTGTCAAGAAGACCTTGTCCTGAAGATTGCAACCATTGTACTAGGCAAGAGAGTAAGGAAGAGGTATCCGTGAGGATGCTCAGGACGGACCACCTCAGCAACGAATGGAAGGACAGCTTACAACGTGCACAGCAGGAAGATCCGGACATCAAGCCGATTCTGGAATGGATAAGGGCCAGTGCTCCCAAGCCTAAGTGGAGCGACGTCTCAGCAATGAGTTCAACCACTAAAAGCTATTGGGCCCAGTGGGACAGCTTGCTGCTTCAGGATGGAGTTCTGTGCCGTAAATGGGAAAATGTTCGGGGAGACAGCTGTTATTTACAAATGGTTGTCCCTAAAGCTAAAGTACCGGATGTTCTACAGCTGTACCATAATGATTATTCAGGAGGCCATTTGGGAGTTAAACGAACTCTACTGAAGATCCGAGAACGGTTTTACTGGGTCCACTGTCGAAACGATGTCGAGGACTGGTGTCGCAAATGTACAAGTTGTGCGGCTGTAAAGGGACCTCAGACTCGTAGTAGAGGTGCATTGAAGTTGTACAATGTGGGTGCACCATGGGAGAGAATAGCCATTGACGTGGCGGGGCCGTTTCCGGAGAGTGAAAGCGGTAACAAGTATTTCATGGTTGTGATGGATTACTTCACTAAGTGGCCAGAAGTCTTCGCCATTCCAAATCAAGAAGCTTCAACAGTTGCAGATAAACTAGTTCATGAAGTCTTCTGTCGTTTTGGAGTACCTTTAGAGATTCACAGCGATCAAGGAAGGAATTTTGAGTCTCAAATATTCCAGGAAACTTGCCGAGTTATGGGTACTCATAAAACAAGAACGACTTCTTATCACCCGCAATCTGATGGAATGGTGGAACGATTTAATCAGACATTGGAGAGGTACCTAGCAAAAGTTGTAGACAATCGGCAACGAGATTGGGACAAGCACATACAACCGTTTTTGTTGTCATATCGAAGTTCTGTTCACGAAAGTACAGCAGTGACACCAGCTTTCGCAAACTTTGGAAGAGAATTACGGCTGCCTGCGGACCTGATCACCGGGATACCACCTGATGCCCCACGCAGTATAACCGATTATGCAAATGACTTGCGGAACAAAATGAATGACATTTATGAGCACGTCAGACAATCGGGCCAGCAAATGTCTGAGAAAATGAAAACCCGGTACGACCGCAAAATGAACAATAAAGGATTCAACGAAGGTTCATTAGTGTGGTTGCACAATCCAGTCCGCAGCAAAGGGAAATCTCCTAAGCTTCAAGCTAAATGGGACGGCCCGTACCGGATTGTAACCAGGATCAACGATGTGACCTACCGGATACAGAAAGGCACAAGAGGGACTCCTAAGATCGTCCATGTGGATCGCTTGGCGCGTTATTATGGGACCGATAATGCTCGGGACGAGCATGTCTTAGGAGGGGGCAGTGTTGCATGAATAAGTCAACTAGCGCCATCTAGTGTCAGGAGCGGGGGCGAGGGGGGGCTTTGCAGTGAATGACATCACAACCGACAGCGCCATCCGAAGAAACTAAGTTTCTAGAAAATCTATACTCGGACTCTCGGTACCTTACGCGTGTTTGCTTGAACATTCTGGATATTTGCTAATTTAAATAAGTAGGCGCTGCAAGGTGCGATCGAGGCAGTGTTGATTTGGGCGAAACAAGCGAAGTTTCGGGCGGAATTAAGTGAATTAGTGTTTTAACTTTAATTTGTGTAAAGTAAATTAAAGTGTTAATTTAGGTAATTTTATCGGCAATTTTTATTGTCACGAACCTCAAGCTCGTAACAGTATTAATGGAACGTTGTTAAACTGGTTTGATTCATATCTGAATAAGCGCAAATTCTTTGTATTGTTAAATGGTTTTAATTCTAAGGAATACAACATAGATTCGGTAGTACCACAGGGTTCAAACCTGGGTCCTATTTTGTTTAACATTTTTTTAATGACATTGTTGATTGCATCTTGTATTCTACTCCGTATTTGTACGCCGATGACTTGAAGTTATTACGAGTAATAAAACGACACAGGATTCCATATTATTACAAGAGGATATAAATAGTCTAAGTCTTTGGTGTGAACGGAATGGCATGCAACTAAATGTGGGCAAATGTGTTTATGTCAAATTTACCCGAAAACGGAAAACTTTAGACTCTGCTTACTTTATTAATGGTATAGAATTACAGGAAGCTGACCGTATAAGAGATCTTGGTGTGATAGTTGACAGAAAGTTAACCTTTGCTGCCCACTTAGGGAGTATTATAAAAAGAGCTTCAAACACGCTTGGATTTATTATTAGAATGGGCAAGCAGTTTCGGAGGTTGCAAACAAAAAGGCACCTGTACAACTCTTTTGTCCTGAGTATTCTGGAATACTGCAGTGTAGTATGGCGACCACACTATGCATGTCACTCCTTAAGGTTGGAACGGATTCAGAAGAGATATCTTTGGCACCTAGTCTACTCAGCTAATAAATGTAAAATAGGGTTTTCCTACAAAAACAGATTGAAACACTTTAAGCACACTACCTTGGAAAACCGTCGTATAATGCTTGATCTCGTCTTTTTGTACAAATTATTTAACAACAAAATAGATTGCCCAGGCTTACTGAGAAAATTTAGATTCAATGTACCCCTTACCTAGGACTAAAATATCAACATTAGTTCCACCATTGCGCACAACAGTATTGAGCTCAAGTTCATTTGTCCCTAGAGCAAGTAGACTTCTAAACTGTTATGGTAAAAACATAGATATCCATGCTACAATCGAACGTCTGAATACGTTTCACAAACACATGCAAAAAACCATAGTCGAGTTATAATTAAGTAATTGTTATGGTCATATATATACTGTGCTGATATTGTTTTGTTTTTTCTCTATCTTTTTCTCATTTATTGTGAACACATTAAGTCACTTAAAAATATTGGATGTTACTACCCTTAATATTTTGTGCATGTGGTGTTTACCTTAATTAATTGTGCAATTGGCTGTACATGTTATTGTTAAATACTCATTGATGTATTATTATTGTTACAATTACTGGTAAACCTAATAAAAAAAATAAAAAAAATGAATGTTTCGTTCCGGAGTAAGGAATACTATAAAGAATTTTCTATAAAATAATATGTAATTTTAACAAAATCAAAGCCGCGATAGTTCAAATTTTTTATTTACCTCTAAATATAATGTGTTAGTTAAGTTTTAAATTATAAGAAATAAAAAAAAATTTAACTATTAAAATAGGTAGTTCTTTTCTCAGCTAATGTTCATAGATCCCATCTGAAGTAGCATATAATTATTCTGAACAATTGTCAATACTTTTAATTCGTTTATGACTCCGGTTTGTAAATGACAGAGCTATCTGTCTGTCATATGTTAGTATGCTCTGTAAAAATAGTAAGCTTCTAAATACAGAGCTAAGGCCTGTATAGTATTTAGGGAATATATATAAAAACGTATTATACAACGATACAGAAAACAATTATTTTTTAAATTCTGTATAAACTGCGTTTTTAAGTCGACATACTCTAGGATCATCTGGTCTCATAATCATGTATACAGACTTGTACTCTTTGTTATCTCCATCCCTTTTCACATAATTTCTAACACCGACTATCCCTAGGACTATGCCAACAATAGCAACACAACTTGAAGCCATAATTTCTGGTATTTCCCACCATCCTTTCTTGAACAAACCGACTAGTGTATTCGCAAACTTAACTTGATGACCAATTTCCTTAGGCATCGGCATATTCGTTATTAATAACCAACACTTTTTAATTCTTAACTTCTTAATATACTTCACAGTATTGCTATCAAGTTAAAAACGATTTTGAAATATTACGGAATTGACAATCGAGATGAAGTTTGATTGTTTTATAAGTAAAAATTGTACTTTACTACTATTACTTCACCAGTTATATAAAAGGTAGTGATTGTATACTTATTCCAGAAATACTACCAAAAAATGTATTTAAAAGACTATTTCCAGTATCTTTCCGTTACCCATAATCCGTTCCTTCGATCCACTATTAATCTTTTTTTCTCTACTTCTTTGCACTCTTCCTCCTTTTTTAAGAAATCCTTTACCGTAACTACTGTGCACTTGTGGAACTCTTTACCTCTCGATATTCGTCGTGCTAAATCTCTTCACTCTTTCAAAAGTTTCGTTAAATCGTATTACTTAGAACGCTATTAGATAAATTACTTTTCCTTTCTCGTACTCTTTTCATTTAATATTAATATATATAAATTACGTGTCACGTTGTTTGTTTGCGATGGACTCCTAAACTAATTAACCGATTTTAATCAAATTTGCATACCGTGTGCAGTTTGGTCCAACTTGAGAAATAGTTTTTTGCCCATGAGTGACCCACAATATTTGTTTTACGAAATTAAGGATTTATAATAGGACATAACAAAGAGTCTTCGAAAAGGGCAGAACAATGTCTGCCTGGCCATCTAGTCTATTATATAATATTTTATATATAATTTTCACTTATCTTTATTTGTATTAATTTTCATATCTTCATTATTATTTTGTACGCCCCCCTCTACTTTAACTATTTTTTGCATCAGTTCTCTACGCAAAGGTTGTCTGGAAGAAATCACATTCAGAGTGATAAAACCGACTGTTGTACATATTCTACTTTAGATTTAACTGTACATGAAGTTTTGTGTTTTGGTGTACAATAAAGAGTAAATAAATAAATAAATACAATTTCAAGTTTCAGGATATTTGATTAAAATGCACCAAAATAATCAAACTAAAACCGGGTAAAAAAACTAAAACATATATATATAAAGATGGAGCTAAGTAATTTTACTTCAGTAGTGTTGTCGTCATAAGCACACTCGTTATTTTTTCATAAAAATATGATCTCATAATTACAAACAGACAGTACTACAAAAATTATTACTTAGCAGTGGCTATTGTTATAAAACGGCGGTCAGTACGAGGGCGCAAGATCACCACTTATAGTCTTTGAGTATTTGTAAGTATTATTAGAGTATTATTATAGGATTTGAGTTGACTTGGCAGAAGATTACATGTTGATTCAACGCCAATTTCTATTGTCCATGATGTTTGACCATACTCCAGTATATGGAATAAACTTATATAGTTGTATATTACATCTACGAAATCCATAAATGGAAGTTGATAGAAATATGATTTGACTTTTGTAGGGATGCGCGAGTGAAAAAATATATTACCCCGCAGATATATCGCTATATACTCAGATTTTGCATGATGTAGTAGGTCGAGGCGCAAAATATTCTAACTCGACGTTTGGATAACGAAAACAATAACAGCATATGAATTCTCCTTACTGGACGTTTGGACGACGTAAAAAACGAACAGCATATGAATTATTTTGCATTTGCTTGTATGTTTTAAATTAAATCTAAGAATAAATATCGAACCTCGATATATCGCGATTATAAATATCTATATATCGATATTTTTACCCCCGTATGTAGGGCTTTCAACAACATTTTGACATTTATGACATTGATTGAGGTTGGTAAGGTCACGCGATAGATACAAAGAAAATAGTTATCTATAGGTACAGTTTTGCGATTTATTGAAACGTAGTAAATACAATCTCTTTGCGTAATATTATAGTTTAAATAAAGGCAGTATTACAGGGCATTTATCTAGTTATTCACTGCTAAATAAATAAAACACGATGGGTTCACGTTTTGAAGTCGTAGAGCAAGGACCTCCGATCGAGGTCTTTCAACTCAATAAACTTTTTATTGACGACTCATTTAAAAATAAAGTGAACCTAACAGTCGGTGGTATGTATTTATATTATTAATCAATTTAAAATTACAATTATGTACAATTTAAAATATTAGAGTTTTATCTTATTTGCAAAATAATTATGTAATCAGCCGGCTAATTGACAGTAATGTCCTACAACTAACAATAAACTCGTTTGTTATAAAAAAAATGAATATTTAACTATATAAAAAATATGAACTACCAGAACTAGGGTAAACCGGTATCTCTGGTCTATGTGCTAATGGATAATCTAACATAATGTATTTTCTGTATGTTATATAAAATGAATAACACACCAATTAATTAGGGTTAATTTTCTTAAAATGTATTGTCATAAATTACCTTAAAACAATCGGCAACTTTTCTATATCATCATATGACAAATTTTGTAACCATATTCAGATATCATTTTTTCAATCTGTCACTTTCAATAAATACATGTACGAAATTGCATTGCCTTGATTATACAGAAGAGGGCATCTATGCTTGAAAGAATGCCTTATTCTAATGTTATTTCACTTACTTTATCTTTTAAGGGGTAATGCCTTAAAGGCTGTAATTACCTAAAAGCATATTATATTTATATCATAACTTGTTTTGTGTTTCTGACACCTATTGTAATTCCTTTATATTCTAGTAGCAATTTCTTTTAATTCTTAGAATGAACTTCAAAAATAAACTTGACTAACTAATGTTTTATTTAATGCAGCATACAGAGATGAAAATGGCAAACCCTGGGTCTTGCCTGTTGTTCGCAAAACTGAGGAACAAATGGCTGCTGATAAATCACTCTTACATGAATACCTGCCTGTACTTGGTAAGTTCTATATAATATAATAAACTTCTATATCTTGTTGATTTTAACAACATGCTCAGCTTGAAGCAAAGTGAAACTAAAACTGTTTACTTAGAACAACAATTATTCATTATGATTTCTTATATTTGCACAAACTCTAGATATTGATTAAAACTACTTTTATGAATTTTATCGCATTTCATTTTAAATTTTGGGTGCTTTCCAGCACCCATGATCCCTCCCCCATGACCCTGGGTGCTCGAAAGTACCTGAAACATCGAGAATTTAAAATCATTTAAAATTAAGCACTATAAAATCCATAAAAGTAGTTTCAATCAATTATTCATTAGTTTCAAGCTTGATAAATATATATATAAAAAAATTGTTTTCATAAAAAGGACCTTTCCTTCACTTTGGTTTATTACTTCCCAGAATTTGATCTTAATAAGAGTCACTGTGAGGATGGTGCAATGATAGAATGTGTTATTAGGGTTTCGTATCTCTAAATGCGAAACATGAAAAGATTATTAGATCATTTCACTGTCTGTGGGATTGACCGTCTATCAGTCTGATAAGACACTTTTCTTCAGGGCGTTATGGTAATGTCAAGCAGTAAAATCCATAAAGTTACTTTCATTTAATGTGTAGTATGAATTTGCATAAATATCAGAAACCATTAAGATCCTATTACTTAGTAAAGCTTAATAATTAAACTAGAAATTATCCTTATAAAATTTTTACAACAATTTAAAGTTACGAGTTAAAGATCCTATACAACCTTTTATATAAGGCATCAACATAAGCTCAATTCGAGTTAAAAGTTTGCAGCAATTTACATATTTATTAAAAAAACATTTAATTTTTCACCCCTTTGTTGAATGCAACCTCTGTACAAGTTTTATGTTTTTATGCATTAATATTTTTCTCAATTAAAATAATAATTTTTATTTGTATTTCTTCATGATATTCTATCATAATAATGAAAGTATTATTTAAAAATAAACACAATATTTAAAAATACTTTTGTTGGACATATGCCAGCTATGCAGTTATTTATAAGAAACTATGCCAACTGGTTATTTTAAGATATGAAATTTGCATTTTGTAAAATATGTTTTTGATGTCACTGGGATCCCACCTTCGGAATCCACCATCAGCTAGGTGATAACATCATAGTCACCTAGGTCTTCATGAACCTTTTTTAAAATGAGTTCTAACACTGTGGTTTTACGTATTGAGATCCTTTACCCACCTTCTGAGTCAATCATAATTCATAATTATTTATTTGCATAGAATGTAGGTAGATATTACAAGAGTGTTATTATTTTTAAAACATAAAAGTTCCTATACATTCTGCCTTATCGAGGCATGCAAATTTTGACTAATTAGATATAACAATTTTTTTGATGAATTTAACTTATTTACAAATATCAAAATGTTCATATGTAAAAATAACTAACCAATAATTATTCTATTGCTATCGAAGTCCTTTATAAACTCACAGCAAAAAGTTCAAGCATTTTTAGATACAGATATTTAAATATGTAATTTGTTTTGATTTTTGTGATCAAGATACTCATTAACAGTATAGAAACAATTAAGTATAAGCTATTCCTGAAGTTTGTTTTTTAACTTTGTCATTGGGAAATTTTTAAACGCATTGGGTAAAGAGTTAAGGTTTTAATCGCCATTATATATGAATTTTTTTGGAAGAGCATCAATTTATACATATTTTGGAATGTATATTCTGTTATTAGATTTTTCTCTTAAACAAATAAGGAAGGTGACATCATCACAGTCACCTTAGTTTCCATCCTCCGTCAACAAAATTCTTTAAATATATAGAATTTAATGAACTTAATGAGCTATTATGTCCAATGCAAGAGGGTTGACTTGACAGGGGAAAGATCTCTCTTTTGACTCAGTTGACTCACAGTTGACAGTTGAATCTCATTGCAGATCCCTGACTGCACATATTTATATACATTTATATAAATTTTACATTTCTTTTGGGTGTATGGGATGGGATATATTTCAACGTATTCTCCAAATTTTATACCACAAATTCAAAGTTTTACTACAAAGTTACAGAAAATATGCAGAACCTATCTATCAAAATGTTTTAATTTCTATTAACCAAAAATTGTTTAATAGGGATTATTATACTACTAAAGAGTACATAATAACTCCTAAGAATGAGGCAATTGCTACCATGCCGTTTCTAAATATTTTTATACTTATTAGTAAAAATATTTTATTGTTATTGTTACAGTCTACCAAAGTCCACTGCTGAACATAGGCTTATCCCCCATAGTTTGCTATAGTTGCCACCCTTGGCAAGCTGGTTGGCAACTGCAGTTTTTTATTTTCATTTGTCATTATGAAGATGCTTCTGCCCATCTCCTAATTTGTTCCACTCTGTCGCCTCTTACGATATCCAAGCGATGATATAAGGTAGTGAATATTCTTACACTGCCACTTCACGGTAACATAAACGTTGTTGACCTGGGATCACGCCCATCATGATTGCACAGAATTTTAACGTGAAATAGTAGCATAATACATCTACGTTATGTACTGTCTTTCCAGTAAATAAGGGTGATGTAAAAGTAGTTGCAAGTTTAAACATTTTTGTTTTGTTACAGTATTAATCAATATCATTAAAACACAGTGTTTCATTACTGTCATCTTATCTCAAAAAGCGATAAGTTATCGGTAAAAAACTGTAATATTATTGTTTTAATAATGGCTTATTGCAGCATGAGTGACATGATGAAAATTGAATTCTTAGTTACATACATTAAAGCATGTCTTTCCATAAACTTTTTGTATTATGTGATTGCTTGATGAATTTTACTTATTTATTGTTTAGTAACTCAATTACAGATCCAATGAGCAATGTCAACAATTTGTTTAAGTATTTGTCTACGGTTCTACGGACTGTGGGTTCAAATCCCACATGTAAGAAATGTTTACGATCAATCTATAAATAGTTGTTTCCGATCTGGATGCATGTCCTTGTGCAATTTATGTATGTGTACTGGAGAAATTGCTTTTGTGGGAGTAATGTTTAAAAAAAAAGTCGTCGACATTCTGCGGTTATAAGTTGATTTTACAGTAGCGAGATACAATACGACCTTGCTGTTATTATTATCAATCAAGTCCCCTTCTATTATTAGCGTTTGTTAGCTAAATTTGTTAACAGTATTTCCGCTGCACATAAATTTATACAGCTTACGGTCTCAGTGGGCGAAAATTTTCTTGTTGCATGAAATTTATATTCTTTACGCTTCTATATATAATAGTATCCTGTTATAGTAGGGGTTCAAATACTATAATTAAACTTATGTATAGTAGGCTAAAGTAATATATTTGATATGTTGTGATGATATTAATTAAAAGAACGAAAGAAAAGAATTGTACAAATAATACTTGACAATAATAATATACATAGGTGCATAAATACTCGCGCCTCTCACCCAAAGGGATATGTAGAGACTACGAGCTTCCATTTGGCGTGGTCCTGGACACACCTCTTTCGCCTTCTTCACGTCCATAATATACCTACGCATACAACATGCTCACCGGTTATGGGTACTCTTAATTTGACCCTCTTCACTATAACGCCAATTGGGTTAATAAACTACCGATTACGGTGTCTCTTGCCGACCAAACCACTGAAGCGTTTCTTAATCCTGGTCACAACAAGTCTTCTTGAAAACTACACTTTTCTCTTATCCCATAATTTCTCACCCTGTCATTTAGTCACGTTTATAGTCTAATTGTATCTTTCGACTTAAGTATAATATTTTTATACCAGCCTTTTGAAAGAGTACTATAAATTCGACGTACGTGTTAGTACGAAAACTATGCAATATGCTGTAACTTGTTAGATGTCATAGAACTCTCTTAATATACCTTCTTTAAAAAGTTGTTTTTTACAGGATTGGAGCAGTTCAGCGCTGCGTCAGTGTCTATGCTACTTGGCGAAGACAACCCGGTGATAGCCGCTGGTCGTGTAAGTTCATATTACAATTTAATCCAACGATGGATCTCTTAAATTTCTAATAATCTTTAATGTTGATATTCGAAAATTGAAAGCTTACTTGTAAAAACTCAGGCACTCCTTTGTTCCAATTTGTTGTGCCCTAATGCCCGTTTCTTGAATATAAGAAATATTCAAGAAACGTTTCGTTCTCTATGACGAGCCGTTTTATTACATACGAGATGCATGTAAAACAGTTTACGTAACAAATTGTTCATTCGGCAACGAAGACTTAAAATGAAAAAAAAAACTAAATGATTCATTAATACTTGAACTGGTAGGTATTTACTTAGTTTCAAAAAATGGGTTTTCATGCGCTTTATTTACTCCAAAACGACTCGTAAAAGAAAACCAAGCGTTTTTAAATAGAAACTCCGTATAAGTAACGCTTATGTGATCCTAATAGTCAAGAAATCAATAATTACAACATTCCTTGTATTGCGGATGTTTGCATGCGCAATTGCGAAACTCCTGATCTGATACTGATCTGTCTATTGCGGATACGGATCTTGTACACGTTGCGACAAGAAACAGGATAGGTATCAGGAAGTAACGTTTATGTGATGGTAATGGTAATAATATATTATGCCTGGTACAGCCATGCTGGAGCTATATTAGTGGTACAGTTGCAGCACGAATGTGACGGCTTGATCGGGGAAGGACCACGCTCTCACGGAAATACTAGCGTAAAATAGCAGCCTAACGTTGCTGTGTTTCGTATGGTGAGTGTAGAGAACCGGCGATCCTTTTTGCTAGAAATGAGGCTTTCCATCTTAGTCTTCACGGGAGACAACGCATCTATGTTTTGATTCGTATCTGAGGATAGATGTGGATGTCTATGAGCCACAGCAACAGCTTACCATCAGGATTGTGTGCTAGTTTGTCACCCTAAAATATAAAAAAAGTGGTACGTGTCGTGGTGTACAATGCAAACAATTTGAAGTTTTCTTCCCTTCGGACTATACTGTTATCCAGCAACAAATTCTGACCTATTATATGACTACTATTACCATTGATATCATTATTTTTTTCTAGATATAAAGACCAGTAAGTTATTATTGTAGAACTATTTAAATAAAACTAATTTTTACGGATTATATCGCGTATATTAACTTATTTTGTATTCCCGACGTTTCAAGCACTTTACAGCACCCATGGTCACGACGGAGGGGGGGGGGGGGGGGTTTCAACGTCCTAATGTTAACTATAACAAGTTAACCACGGCTACCTCCAGATTAAAATTATTAATTTTTGTTCCGATCTACGCCGTATGAACTTATAGTGTCTCGAAATCTTACAGTTGTATCGTACAACCAAGCATATATAACTTGTATGCTTGGTTGTTTACACAAAGTTGACGTCACACAATAGACGTAATCGGACCGAGCGTTTTGGCGGTAAATTTCAAACTATTAAAATTAAATTCAACTTTAATTGGTTTAATGAAGAAAAAAAGACATTTTTAATTTATTTTTATTTCTCTGTTACGGCCTGGCTACGGGCGGCGCGAACGGCGAAGCGACAGGCTGGGCGACAATTCGCGCGGCGCTATTTGAGAGCCACGGGAAGTGACGTTTGCCGCCGCGACCAGATAGGCCGAGAGTGAAATGTCTTTATCAAAGTTATCTCGATAATGCTTAGAAAGTAATTGTTTTTTGATTCAAGACTTAATATTTGGAAAAGATTGCGGAGTACATGATTTGAATAGGAATCGGGTTATAAATGGAGAATTCCACAACAAATAGAATTCATCTAGACAAAAATTTCGAGTAAATACCAGCATGAGTGTCTAAACCTGCGATTATATTCTTGTTAATATTCAACCAGAATTGGAGATAAAAGTCAGTACGGATAGAATTTTAAGTTGTTTTTGTCGGCCCGACATTTTTCGCGTCGAAAACAACTAAAATATTTTGTTCTCTATACTATTCGCCGCGTCTGCCGCCCGACTCCGTGGCTTGAACCGTACTGATTCATACATTTGTTTCATAAATTCGCACGCCGCGCCGCCAGTCGCCCGCGCGATTCGCCCGGTAAATTTCGCCGGTCGCGTCGTCACTCGCCGCTACGCGTGGCTTGCTCCGTACATTTCTATACATTTGTTTTATTCGCTAGACGCCTCGCCGTTCGCGCCGCTCGAATTTTCGCTACGGCGAATGTCCCGTGGCTAGGCTGTTAGTCGCTAGACGCCTCGCCGTTCGCGCCGCGCGAATTTTCGCTACGGCGAATGTCCCGTGGCCAGGCTGTTAAATCGTTTGTCCGAATCTTTAAATATACGTAGTTTTCAAAAATTTGTAAAATACCCTATTGTGAACTCGAACCAACAACTTTCTGAGTTTACAATGCGCATCTTACCATTAGGCTACTGTCGTTTATATTACTTCTTAACGTTTTCACTGTCCACCTGTTTTTTTCGCGGATTTTAATTGCGCGTTGTTAATATAAGTATTTATTCTGAGTATTTTTTTCAGGCATTCGGCGTTCAAACGTTATCCGGAACAGGAGGTCTAAGAGTGGGTTCAGAGTTTCTCAACAAACACCTTAAATACACTACGTTTTATTATTCAAACCCGACATGGGGTGCGTGTAATCATAAATGTTACTTATTATTTTTACATATATTTTTTATAAGAGTCAAATCATCAATCAAGATTTTTGTAGAAAATATGTCATTAATTTACGTTTTTAATTAAAGAGAACCACCACCTCGTGTTCATGAACTCTGGCTTCACGACACCGCGCACGTATCGTTACTGGGACCCTAAGACACGCGCTATCGACTTCGACGGCCTCATTGAGGATCTGAAGAATGCACCAGAAAACTCTGTGATAATTCTACACGCTTGCGCACATAACCCAACTGGAATCGACCCAACACACGAGCAATGGGAGAAGATCGCTGACGTTATGGAGGTGAGAAAAATACTTCACTATTTTTATAATAATAGTAGTAAATGCACACTCCTGCCTTGAAGACCCCTCGGGTGGAAGCACAGAACCTGGTAATTTATTCCATTCTTTTGCCGTACCCGTAACAAACTGTTACGGGTTGTTTCGAATGCGCGGTAAGTCGCCAGCGAAAGTATTGAGACTGGCCGAGTGGGCGGTTGTCCGATGGTGGAATACTTGCGCACACCGAAATATATCCTGTAGAGAACTGAAAGGCTATGTATTTTGCGCCAGTGTTCCGAAACTGGTGAGATTGATTTTAACCAGATTCGGATCACTAATCACTACCCGGCTACCTTCAGTTTTTTTTTAACTGAAGGTAGCCGCGCTATCTATGACATCGGGACGTCAAAGATCTCAGTCCACCCGTGACCATGGGTGCTGTAAAGCGTCGTGAAAAGTTAAATTAAACGTTCAATTTAGTTGTTTTAATTTATTTGTTTCATATAATTTTTATTTGCTTTAATTTGACCAGAGGGACTAAAATTAAGAGAAGATAAAGAATGTCAACAAACTTTCAGGTGTGCTAAGATAGTGTTGCTATTCACAGATTCTCTTGATTTTGATTTTTTTCATAAAAATAAAATTGAAGTTTCTGTCCGTAATATCGAAATTACTGCCTTTCATTAAGCTGAGGGATTTTTTTTTGCGAGCTGAGGTTGTGATTTGCATGTCAATAAAGCCCGGTTTACATTTTGAGAAGTGACAAGTGCGAGTGACAATGACAAATGAGAAGTGACAAGTGCGTATTTTATTCCCACTTGTCACTTGGCACTGCTTGTTCACACGAACTAAGCACTTGTCATTTGTCAGTTGCACTTGCCACTCGCACTTTTCACTTCGCAAAATGTAAACCGGGCTTAAGACGTAAATCAACCATGAATTTAACGTTTAGTGGTGGTGTAGGAATATCCAACACTACTACATATTGTCCCGTGGGTATCGTAAGAGGCGACAGCAGGATACTGGAATAGGAGATGGGCAGCAGTGTCTTCCTGAATAGAAGTTAAAATAATAAAAAACTGCGTTCATTTTTATACAATAACGGTGTACCGATAACGCGATTGTATTGAAACATGACAAACAGATTGAAAGCAATGCCAGGAATGGTCCAGACTATGTTTCATCCATAAAATTATACGTGGTAGAGCCATGCTGCAGTTATATTAGTAGTATAGTTGTAGCATGAATGGGTCGGCTCCCGGGAAGGACCACGCTCTCACAGAATATCAGCGTAAAATAGTAGCTTAATGCTGCTGTGTTTCGTATGGTGAGTGTAGAAGACCGGAGACCCTTTTGCTGGAAACTAGGCATTCCATCGTAGTCCTCACTGGTGACAACGCATCTGCATTTCGATATGTAATCGAGGATAGATAGATGAGGGCGCAGAACCGGTGGACTATGTGCTAGTTTGTCACCCTATCCTATAAAAAAGATTTGGAGATTTTTTTTTTACAAAACGGATAATTTATAAAATAAATGGTTTTTTATAACTATCTTAAATCTAAATGACGCCACGTTAATAGACGCAGGCAAAGTCGGGGCGGCTCGCTAGAAACTAATAATTTTAAACACGTGGTTCCGATAAACTTGTCCCTTCTAAGTATTTAATATTTTTATTATTTGTTTTATTTATCATAACACAATTTTTTTAAATCGTAATGACAAAGAGTAAACAAGCTAAAAGTAGTGATAGCGATTATATGAGACGAACAAAACACGAAAACAATAACAAGGCCAAAAACATCTTGTTGTTTTTGTTTTTGAGCACATTTATTTAATAGAATAAGGGTGACAAACGAGCGACTACAAACATCATACGAAACACACATTAACCTGCTATTTTACGCTGGTATTTTGCGAGCGTGTGAGCCTTCCGCGGTTGAGCCGTTCCATTCATGTTGCAACCAAAATATAGCTGCAGAGTGGATTTATCACGTGTGGAACACATTTCCTCGATTTAAAATCAAAATGAAGATGCGTTTTCACACCTGAAGACTAAGATAGAATGCCTATTCCAGTAAAAAGCGTCTCCGGATCTCTACACCCACCATACGAAACGCAGCAGCATTAAGCTGCTATTTTACGCTGGTATTCTGCGAGAGCGTGGTCCGGGTTGGCTATAGGTATCCGGTACTTGATTTTTATTATGTTTTAGTTTAGGAAGCTTGTCAGGGTTAAGCTTGAACCTTTTACACTGTTATAGGATGTCGGAAATGCGTTTTGAATTAATTACGATTAAAACAAATTTCACTAAAAATTGATAACGAAATGCAAATATGTCAATTTGTTCTCGTATTAAGAAGTAGGTAGACGTCCGGTACTTGATTTTTTTTTAATTTTGTTTTCAATTAAGTTGGTTTGTCAGGGTTAAGCTCGAACCTTTTACGCTGTTTTGGATTCCGGAAATGCGTTTTGAATTAATTACGATTAAATAAATTTCACTAAAAATTGCATATAACGAAACGCAAATATGTCAATTTGTTTTTTTACCACAGATACTTACTCATAAAAAAGTTAATCACTTGGACCCAGATAATCCATTTGTGGCTGAAGAAGAGACTCATATACAACAAAGAACAAATTGAGTCGCAGTGGAGAGCAGACAAGAGGTTTTTCAGAAAACAAAATTATAACAATTTAAATTACATTATTTCATTTACCAATATCATACCTGAGTTTAGGGCTAACTGACTTTATAGATACGATTGGTCGAATCGGTTCTAAAACCGAATTACCAGCGTCAAATAGTAATGCTTAATGCTGCTGTGTTTCGTATGGTGGGTGTAGAGAACCGGAGACCCTTTTTACAGGAAACGAGGCATTCCATCTAAGTCTTCACGGGTGACAACGTAGAAACCTCTGACTGTCTCATTCATTTCATCTCCTTATTTGGAATACCCAAATCAATCCTCACGTACCAAGGGACAAACTTCACGTCCGATCTTTTCAAAACTACATGGCAATTTCTAAAAATTAAATAGCTATGGTCTTCGCCTTATCACTCACAGACTCAAGGAGCTTTAGAACGCAGCCATTCCACTCTTAAGGATTACCTAAAATCATTCCTCAATAAAAATCAAAATACATAATTGGCCCACTTCACAGTCTTCACGGGTGACAACGCATCTGCATTTTGATTCGTAATCGAGGATAGATGTAGATGTCTATGGGCCGCAGCAACCACTTAACATCAGGTGGACTGTGTGCTCGTGAGGTATGGCAAGTATTCTGAGCAAATTTAAAGGGTTTGAAAACAAATGAAAATTTGTCACTTTCTAAATTGCCATCATGCCTGTATTATTTTTAAGTGGTAGAGCCATGCTGCAGCTATATTATGTTTATAGCACGAATGGGTCGGCTCGACCGGGGATGGTCCACGCTATCACAGAATACCAGCGTAAAATAGCAGCTTAATGCTGCTGTGTTTCGTGTGGTGACTGTAGAGACCCGGAGAACCTTTTTATTGGAATCGAGGCATTCCATCTTAGTCCTCAGGGGTGACAACGCATTTGCATTTCGATTCTTGATTGAGAATGGGTGTAGATGTCTATTGAGCAGCAGCATACACTTACCATCGGGTGGACTGTGTGCTCGTTTGTCACCCTATCCTATAAAAAATACGACTAGTGTTTCTCATCTACACGGGGCATCCTCAGGCGATGTAGACTGCGGTGGCTGATCAGCTGAACATCATTTTATTTCATTGAGCGGATATGGGCGAAGTAATTCTAACCAACTTAAAAAAAATGGATTCCCGCAAAGTAACGCCTGATTCTATTAAATATAACACAGTTGTCATTATGTTTTAACTCATCTTTGTTATACTGCTTATGACATTCTTTACCAATCAACACTGGGTGAATTTCGGAACTGTGGCAGGTGCGAACAATTTACATAATAATGATATAAGATACAATACCCACTACTGGCCGTGGTAGCTCAGATGGTTAGCGCTCACTATGAATTACACAGTACGCGGGCAAAACCGGGTTCGATGCCTTTTTTTAATTGCCAATAAGAGATCAAAATGTAAAACCATCTGCATAATATATTTAGAACAATCGCGAAACTCGAACTGAGACAAAGGTTTATTAGATTTGCGCCGACCCATTGTAGTCCCCTACATAAAAATTCCTTGGTGCGATTGCATACTCTAACATTGTATTTTATGTTATGAAATAATTTTATAAGTGGCCGTAGCAGCTCCGATACTAGCTGTGAATATCACAGTACACGATCAACTCGGGTTCGATTCCCGCTGACAACAATGAGATTGTTAATTGCAATTTTAATTGCTGAATTGTGGTGGTCGGCGGTGAAGGCAAACATCGTGAAGATACCATGTCTGGTACGGCTTTTTTTTTGGGGGTTGCGATCAACTCGGGTTCGATCCGCGCCGACAACAATGAGATTGTTATTTGTTGAATCGTCGTGGTCGGCGGTAAAAGAAATCATTGGCGAGAAAGCCTCTCTGATTATGAGAGACCATCTCTGAGAAAATAAAAAATATTTCGAAAACATGGAAACTCAGATAACACTCATTAATAAAACATAAACCCCTCTCAGGAATGTTACACATTATTTGTATACAAAATATTTAACCCTCAACTAAACGCAAATAGAATCGAATAATCCAAATTCTCCAACATATATCAAGGATAAATTCCAGTATCTCTTTTCAACTCATGATATGATTCTTCGCTCCTCATCTATCATAAAATTACCATTCCATCTTTTTTCGCTGGGTTCACCAACTATCCCTTTATTATTCAGGCAAAACTACTCTGGAATTGCTTGCCCGTAGACGTAAGAAGAGCGCCAAGCAAGGGCGTTTTTAAGTTAGTACATGACTTTTTTTTAAATCAAAGCTATGTTAGACATTAAGAATGATGATTGTATATTTATATGATTTATTTGTTGAAATTTTAATATATGTAATTTATTATATATATATATATATATATATATATATATATAATATATATAATATATATAATTACGTGTCACGTTGTTTGTCCGCGATGGACTCCTAAACTACTTAACCGATTTTAATCAAATTTGCACACCGTGTGCAGTTTGGTCCAACTTGAGAGACAGGATGTTTTTTTTGCCCATGAGTGACCCAAATTTTTTTGCGAATTTAAGGATTTTTTTCAACAGGACATGACAAAGGGTCGTCAAAAAGGGCAGAACAACGTCTATATATATATACTAGCCTATATATATATATATATATATATATATATATATATATATATATATATATATATATATATACTAGCCTGCCAGGCAGACGTGTTTCCCTTTTTGACGACACGTAATTTATATATATATATATTTTATTTTTATATATATAATAATAAGCATTTTGGATATATTAACGATGTAATCATACCCACTCTCCCAGGAACGCAAGTTGTTCCCGTTCTTCGACAGCGCGTACCAAGGCTTTGCGTCAGGCGATCTAGACCGGGACGCGTGGGCGGTGCGCTACTTCGTTAAACGAGGCTTCGAGCTTGTCTGTGCCCAATCTTACGCCAAGAACTTCGGGCTTTACAGTGAGTCCATTAATCTGTTTAGTCCTAGGACATTTTTCTTATAAAACTGATGTGACAAACAAACTTACAGTCCACGTTATGGTACCTGGCCACTGCACTCCACGGACACCCGTAGCCAACTTCAAACAAAGAGGGCTACGGATGAGTCATCACCTCTGAGGAATGAGATGGATGAAATAAGATGAAATCCCCCACAAATAAAATATCAGAAATATTTTATTTTATTTTATAGAAGAGGGTGACTAACGAGCACTGTATTGAAATGTACGATTTGAGTAATGGCATGTCTCATAATTTTATTGCTGAAAGTATATTTTATTTATGGGTTAAATCTACTTGTATAGCGTTACGTTTTTGAGGCACTGTAGATTTATTTCCAATTATAGCGAATAGAAAGTTTGATAAAATGTTTTTGGAATCAAACAAAGAAACATTACATTAGTACATTTCACTTTACTTTGGTCGTCAGTTTCTCTAAAATAAGTAAAGCGGCACGCCCGTACCATACTTTTCTCGAAGCAGTTCGGGCCATTTTCGACCCCTAGTTTTCTCCATAACTTCGTTGTGGATAAAACTAGGAGCCTGAATTTTCAGTTACCAAGCAGACATTGTATAAATATGATATATTTCAAATTTAATTTAATTTGAACCAGTAGTTTAAGAATTATAACTAGTCAAAGTTTCTTAATTTTGTCACTCACCGACTGACTGACCGATCATCAAAACTCTCAGACACTTCTAGCAGACATAGAAGCTTAAAATTTTGAATAAAATTAGTGTTTAATGTATAAATCAAGGAAAACTAAAATATATTTCAATTTCAGTTCAGTTTTCTAGATACACCAACTGCATAAGTAACATTGTAACCCCATATAAATATATAGGATTACAAAGTTACAATTGCAGTGAATGAATCAGTGTACCTGTATAGTGTATATGTACAACACGTACGAATTAACTTGAGACCCCCTTCCCGACTCCCCGCCCCTCGTCCCGCGCTGGCCGTGCACGCTCAGTAGCAATAGCATTTTTGTTACGGATACGCGTCTCGACTCTAGTTCGATATTTTTGTATTTTTATTGTGTACGAATTTGTAACACATTTTATAGTGCAATAAAGTGTATAATAAATAAATTAATAATATTATAAATGAGAAAGTGTGTATGTATATTTCTTTGTCCTTCCGTGACGCATTAACTAAAAATATTATATATATTATAAAAAATAAATATTTAAAATATATAAAAATGGCAACAGTATATCACTTATTACTTCACCCCTTGCCAGAACATTTTATTTTGTTTTTATTAATAATCTCATGCAAATCTCAAAAATTTCAAATAAAAAAATATTACGACGCATTATTTTGCACACCGTACATTGACAATTACGTCATCGGCCCAGGTCTCAAGTTAATTCGTACGAGTTATATAATATAATGGAATAGTAGGTACGTTATTGGTGTTCAAGAAGTAGAAGGTACTGGAAAAGAAAAAAAGTAAGACTATCTGCAAAAAGAAATGAGATGCCATCAAAAACATAACTTGTAAAAAAAAACAAGTCACCATAAGATGTTGTTAGGTTATTTAATTACGTAATAACTTAAAACAGAAGGACCCTTAAGGGACTGAATAAATTAACAAACTTGGTATTACATGGATCTCACAATTTTTTACGGTAAAAAAACTGAGTTGCGAGACTTGGTTTTTTTTACAAGTTATGTTTTTGATGGCATACTTTTTATCACAACGAAATACTCATTTTCTCACAAAAATAGTCAAAACATAAGCATGTGCCGGCAATTTGCTCAGTATTAGATGATGCAATAACAAGTCAAATGTGGCGGGGGAGCGAGGGGCAGGGTCCGGCGCTAATCCCGCGCGCTTTACATTAACAAGTTTCGACATAATTTGGTTAGGTACTGGGGTGATCCTGCCGAATAATGTTCGGCCGAATATTCGTTTTGATTAAAGTTTTACCGAACTTTCGGCCGAATATTCGTATTCGCTGAAATCTATAATCGGCCCATCTCTAATTATAATGAAACAGCGCGTCAGTTGAAGTTAAATATGGGAGACAATTATTTTTGCAGTTTTAATTAATGAAATTCTTTCTATTTTTGCTAGATGAGCGTGTGGGTAACCTAACTATTGTAATGTCGGACGCGAAATACGTGGCTCCGTCGAAATCGCAGCTGACGTGGATTGTACGAGGAATGTACTCCAACCCGCCCGCACATGGCGCCCGAGTGGTCGCCACCGTGCTCTCCAACAAGCAGCTCTTCGACGAATGGTACATTCGCCTCATTGTTTGAATAATTTATACTGCTATTTTTATATCAGACGAATTGTACAGTCGCCTTATTGTTCGAATAATTTATACTGCTATTCTTATATCAGTCTAGTGGTCCTTAGCGTGGACTATTTTTATAGAATATAGGAAGGAAGTAGTAGGTAGAAGGTAGTGGAGAAGTAAGCAAAATTATATGGATGTTATGGCTTATAGACATCTATATCAGATATGTTGTCACCCAAGAGTACCAAGATATAATGCCTCTTTACCATTAAAAAGGGTCTCCGGTACTCTACACTCACAAACAGCAATACAGCAGCGTTCCATGTTATTTCACGCTGGTATTAAGAGCGTGGTCATTCCCCGGTTGAGCCTCCTCGATACTTATTCGTACTACAACCATATTTTAGCTGAAGGGTGACTGTACTGATTTAAAAATTGACTGTTACAGATTAATAAAGAAAAATGTTTATAAATAGAAAATTTTCTTTTAAAGAAGACTTCAAACAACTAAAAACAATAAAATGTCATGTCATGATCATGTCATTTAAGGCGCAAGTTCACAAAATACAATTACTCTACCGTGCGAAGAACGCCATCTCCAATCTAAAAAATGATACGCGTCTATAAGTTTATACTTCTAGCGCCACAGTCGGCGCCCATATGAAACTTTTATCGCGGGAATTTCGAACCTTTGTATTCTGTAACTTTAAACTTTTTATTTAAGGCATATTCGAGTAGTTTGGCTCAAGCTCTACTAACCTACGGGGTAGATTCCCATACATTTGAGAGGTTGCACCAAAATTACTTGAATATACTTTAGATTAGCATGTGGGATAAAATAAAATTATAAATAGGTATAAGTTAAGTAACTTTATTGTCTGGAAAATTGTTTTATAAACTATATATTAATGATTATTGATGTATTATATATTTGTTGCACACACTATTTCACACATGTTATTGATATGTATAAATATGTTATTTTCAGAGAGTTATTCTTCACAGACTGTTAACGTAAATTTAAATTAGTAAAATTCTCATGGTTAAATCTTAACCCAAATAAATTATCTGAAACAGATAAAATTCGAGTCAATACAGTAATAATCCCTACAAGTAACGGTCAATAAATTCAAAATGTATGAAGACTTACCACAATATTGTCTAAAGCTTTTCTTTTTGTGTTTATTTTGAAATTAGTAATGTAAGTAGTATTTGTAGGAAATCTGCGGAAAGTGATGAAGATGATTTTGTGCTTTTTGTTTGCACATTTCACTCAATTTAATTACGTTTCTGATCACACATCGTACAAAATTTTAAATAATGAATTAATTAATTTATAGTCATTATCCTCATACAGAGTCAACATCTCACAAAACATCTACATTCACAAGCGCGAGGCAATAGCTACAAATGAAAACTAATTATTCTGCACCGGCAATAACTGCGATTAAGCAAAAAGCAATAATAAATATTAAAATCCCATTTTATATAATAATTTGAGATAATTTTTTCTACATGAAAGAAGTTGAGAAATGAAAATCTTTTTTTTTTAATTCATGGCTTGCCTTGATACACTTCGACTTAAATTTATTAATTTAATTTTAATCTATTAATAGGTCAGTTAAGTGTGCAAATCAATATTTAAAACTAATATGTATATAATTACTGTAAGGTGCAAACACAAAAATATATAGCACAGAATTAGCATTTTCAGTTTCTTCTGATATAATCATTATGTATATTTCTATCTAATATTTAAAATGGCAATCTTAAACAATGTGAAGGATAGAAACAGCGATATCTTTTTCGCTTTATTTTGACACGCCCAACCCACATATAGACAAAATTATGATTGTCTGCAAATTTCTCGAATTTCATACAAAGATGGATAACCCTGCGCAAGTTCAACTGGCTAATGAAAAATAATAGTTTCTTAAGAATAGTATCTTTCTTACAGGCGGGATCACATTCAATACATGTCTTCTAGAGTTATTCAGATGAGAGAAGCGTTGAGATCAGAACTAATCAAGTGAGTATTCTTTTTATGAATAAAATTTACCATAAATGAATAAATACGACAAATTTTTAATATTTTTTTGCTTTGAAATCATAAATTACAGCTTATCAAAAGTCCATCGCTGAACATAGGTTTCCGCCATAGATTGCCTATCTGGAGGATATTTGCCATAGTTGCCACATATAGCATTTTTTATAATTTTGAATTGTTATCAAAAAGATGCTACTCCCCAACTCCTGTATTGTTTACCTTTGTCGCCTTTTACTACATCCAAAGGTTAGAGTATTCTCTGTTTAGCATATAACCTTTACCACCTTGATATCCTTTTTTAACCGACTTCAACAAAAGGAAGAGATTCTCAATTCGACTGTATGTTTTTTTTTAATGTGTGTTAGTTACCTCAGAACTTTTTTCTAGTTGAACTGATTTTGATGATTCTTTTTTTCTTTGAAAGCTGGTGCTTTTCATGTTTTCCCATACAAACTTGATCAAAATATGTCCGATAGTTTTTGAGGTATCCTTAATAATGCGTACTTAATTGACTTGGACTACAGTGATGATGTTCTCATTTTATATTGAAGTCGATTGTACAAAATTTTGAATTTGACTACTTGTCTGTATTGTTATCACTAGTGATCTGCGTAGGTAGTGCTATTCCCGAAGTTTAGTGATCACTATCTTAACATGGATATGGGATCTGAATCCCGGGAAATATACGATTTATTTATTTTGTTAAACTGGTTAAAAAACCGAACCATTCACATACATATTCAGCTTAATGCATCTACCAATATAAATAACTAAAGTAATTCCATTCACTCGTGGCTTTGTAGGTCATTTCGGGTGCATGACGATTTGGTTTCAATTTCATCATCATCATTACAGCCCTTCACAAGTCCACTGCTGAACATAGGCCTCCCCCAAGTAATGCCACAAAGCACGGTCCTGAGCCACCTGCATCCATCGACTTCCTGCATATCTTACCAGGTCGTCACTCCATCTAGTGGGGGGTCGCCCTACACTACGCCTACCGGTACGAGGCTGCCACTCAAGAACCTTTCTTCCCCATCGGTTATCGGTTCTTCGAGCTATATGGCCGGCCCATTGCCACTTCAGCTTACTAATCCGTTGGGCTATGTCGGTCACTCTGGTTTTACTGCGGATATCCTCATTTCTGAGTCTATCACGCAGAGAAACTCCGAGCATAGCCCTCTCCATAGCTCGCTGAGCGACCTTGAGCGTCCTCATACGTCCAGCAGTGAAGGACCACGTCTCAGATCCGTAAGTCATCACTGGCAACACGCACTGGTTGTACAATCTAGTTTTTAGAGATTGAGGTATACCTGACGAGAATATATGTCGTAATTTCCCGAACGCTGCTCAGCCGAGTTGAATCCGTCGATTGACCTCTCGGTCGAAGTTGGACTTACCTAGCCGGACTATTTGTCCCAGGTAAACGTACTCGTCAACAACTTCGAGCATAGTGCTCCCAACAACTACCGGCATAGGTGTGACATGGACATTGAACATGACCTTTGTTTTGTCCATGTTCATCTTAAGACCTATCCGTTGGGAGGCACTATTGAGGTCATTGAGCATAGTGCTTAAGTCCTCCAGCGATTCTGCCATAAGGACTATATCGTCGGCAAATCGAAGGTGAGTGATGTACTCGCCGCTGTCAATACCGTATCCTTTCCAGTCCAGTAGCTTGAAAACGTCTTCCAATGCAGCGGTGAAGAGTTTCGGGGATATAACGTCACCTTGTCTTACACCTCTCTGCAGTTGGATAGGTTTCGAGCTCTGGTTCTGTACTCGGATAGCCATCGTAGCCCTACTGTACAAACATTTCGGCCCTGCGATATCCCGACAGTCAACTTGGCACCGCTGGAGGGACTGTAGCACCGCCCAAATTTCGACGGAATCAAAGGCTTTCTCATAGTCCACATACGCCAGGCAAAGTGGCAGATTGTACTCTTCAGTTTTCTGTACAATCTGCCGCAGGGTATGTATGTGGTCTATGGTACTGAAGCCTTTCCGGAAACCGGCTTGTTCGGGAGGCTGGAAGTCGTCGAGTCTGCGTGCGAGACGATTCGTAATGACTCTCGAAAACAGCATATAGACGCGGCTCAGAAGGGAAATCGGTCTGTAGTTCTTTAAGAGAGCGTTGTCGCCTTTCTTAAAGAACAAGACCACCGCACTTCTGCTCCACGCCTCTGGAGTAGTGCCGCCATGGAGGACGGAATTGAAGAGCTTCTGAAGGACTTCAAGTCCGGTGTCGCTTTCAGAAGCTCCGCTGTAATTCCATCCTCGCTTGGGGCCCTGCCGTTTTTAAGGTGCTGGAGAGCCATTCTAATCTCGCTTAGACTGACGTCCGGGATATCATCGGAATAGTGTCGGATAAGACTTGCTCTTGGATCGTTACTCACACTTGCGTGTGGCTCCAACGATGATGTGTACAGCTGCCCATAGAACCTCTCAATCTCACTCAAAATCTCAGGTGTCCCGGAAACGATGCTGCCACACTCAGTCTTCAGCTTTGACAGTTGGCTCTTACTGGCAGACAGATCTCTGGCAAAGACTTTGGAGCCCTGGTTCCGCTCGATCGCTTCTTTAATACGAGAAGTATTAAAGTTGCGTAAGTCTCGCCGCATGCATTTGGAGATCTGTCTGTTCAGTTGCCTGTATGCTGTCAAATCTGTTGACGATTGTAGCCTCATCTCCCGTCTAACAGCCATGAGATTAAGAGTGTGATCGGAGAGTTTTTGTGTTCTTCACAATTGTGAAGAACACAACACGGTGTCAATTTACCCAATCAATATAATCTGATATAAGGAATGTTTATGGCTTATTCCAGATTGTATATTAGTTTAACTTTTCATCTGTGTAAAATAAAAGCTGTTTCACCATGGACAAGTTTGCATAATAAAATCAAGCAGACTTGACGATTTCTTTACTCCTAAGTCTATATATGTCACACCTAGGACACAGCCCTTACCTAACCTATGTACTCGTATAGCGCTAAACAGCAGTAAACTCACTGTTGTGTTCCAGTCTGTTTTTATCAGAAATCGGTTGCAATTATTTTCGATGCATATATGTGTACGTGAGTGCATGTTTTTACAATAGGTTCAGCATGATTAAGGCTCAGTTTTTGCGTCACTTGAATTGTAAAAAGTTCCGTCTTTTTTCTTTGTTGGTCTGAGATATGTGTAAATAATTCAAATTTAGAGAATATCAGAAATAATCCAAACAGTGGAGCACTGTCTTACATGGTTCCCAATATTCTTCTCTTTTATTTAAAAAAGAAGTTATATATAAAATTATGTATAACGTTTATATATATATATATATATATATATATATATATATATATATATATATATACGTTAAAAGTTACCTGCACACTAAGATTTTCTCTAGTATCATGGAGGCAGTTTACATACATAAATTCTACAAGGATAAAATATCCGGACTCGGAACGATTGTTTGTAAGCCATATGAATACTTGTTTCGTGCAGGATTCGTACCCGCAGCCTCCAGTGTCGCAACTCATTGCTAAGGCACTGCGCCATGGATCCGTCAGATATGCTATTACCTATTTCTTTTTTTTGAATGAAATCGTATGTTTATCTTGTAATATCAATATTTACAGACTCGGCACTCCGGGCAACTGGGACCATATTGTTAAGCAGATCGGTCTGTTTTCCTATACGGGGCTGACACAGCGTCAGAGCGAGTACCTCATCCAAGAGTACCACATATACTTGCTGCGCACCGGACGCATCAACATCTGCGGACTGAACCCTGGCAATGTGGAGTACGTTGCGAAAGCCATCCACGATGCTGTGACCAAGTTCCCTGCTGAACAGTAATTGAAATTTCGCTCGCGTTAGAATCTGCTGAGGCTATTTGTTAACATTATTCTTACGAAGCAAGTGTTATTTGTGCTATTGCAACCATTATTGATATCTAATTTCACAAAAAAAAATGTAAGTGTTGATGTACCACAGCATCATTATGGGATCAAAATTTAATCTATACATCATTTGACTTGATCATCACCATCATCTTTATAAACTTTCACTAGTCCACTGTTGAGCTTAAGATTACCCAAAGGAATACAGAGAACACAATCCTGAGACGCCTGCATCCATCAACTTTCTGCAGGTCGTCCCAGTTACCAGGTAGTCAAGTCAGGCCATCTAGCAGAAGGCCGCTCTACACTTAGCTTTTTGGTATAAGAGACTTCAACTCGAGAACATTTGACCCCATCAACTATCATTTAGTCGAGCTATATGGCGTGACTTAATGCTTCCTACGGCCATTAGTGAAGGATAACATCTCAAATCCATACGTCATCACTGGCAACACATTGTTTTCAACACTTATGATCTATCTTCTGTGTTCACTAGTAGTTGTAAAATAAAATGAACTAAATTTTATATAAATTTATGATTATATCTTGATCCATGATATTTTCGTTTAAAAAATACAAACTTTAACCCTTTAAAATAGTTTTGATTAAAAATGTGTATAAGGGTCTGCAGAAGCTTGGCAGCTTTGTTTCCAAATGTAAAAATAAATATGCATACTAGCGAAATTATATGAACGAAATGGTATGCCTTGGTTTAGATTAATGTAAAATATTATATAAGGACAATCTGTGTTGTACTGATTTTTTCTCTAATCTTACTTAACAGTTTCTGTCTATGGTTCACAATAGTCAAACAATGAAATGTTCACTTATGAGTCATGGAACAGGGAAAGGGTTGAACACCATGAAATTATCTCTAGAAACATTAGCAAATTCAAATTATTTTAGATTATACTAATTAGCATAACATAACATATTTATTACAAAACTAAAATTATGAAACAGACCTATACCCTGCGGTTTAGTGTTAAGAACTCTGGTTGTGTTTCCTCACTGGATGGATTTCATTTGGCCTTTAGGTTAAAACTACTAATTAGCCCTCTATAGATTATAGAACCTATCCATGATTGGTGGCTTGAACGACGACCGATCACGGATTCAGTTCCTTTAGGAACTTAATCACTTGTGAACCCTACGGACCGATAGGTTCTACAATTCATTTAGAATAGTTTTATAATAGTGTTGTGTTTTTTACGAAACTTTTATTTATTTTAATCTAAACATAACGAAATTTTCCAAATTGGATTTCTAACATAATATGAGCTTCAATAAAGAAATCATAGCCGTTACATAGTATTTGCTGAAGACTTATAATGCGAGGCTTTTGTATTGATTTTTGTAAACTTTACACAAATTTAAAATAAATTGTTAATAAAAACGGAAACATTATCCAGTATTATGAGCTTTTAGTGCAAAGAATTATTGCAGATCAAAATATGAGGCATACATCCATAGATATATACATAGCATTTAGTTTATACAATGTTTTTTATCATTATCTAAAAATTTTGTATGAGGTTTGAAATATATAATCTCATTTGTTACAAATGCTCTTTTATTTTTCTAAGTCTATGGCAATTTTGTGTAAAAAATTAAAATTTCCTTTCAGCAATAGTCGACCAAAGTTATGATGAATATTATCTTGGATCTCGGACTGGTGCAAAGTGTTTGTTGATGTCAATTAGTTCATCATATATTACAAAGGTATTGCATTGTGGAAAATATTGTTCTGGTATTAAAAAAATTAAAATGTAAGATTGTGACAGCCAAAAATACTTTTTTCATATTAAAAAGCCATTGATAAATACAATGTATATGTTTATTGTTATAACAAAATATAACAACTATGTTTCCATTTCTTCACTTTCCGCCGTGGGAACTATCGCCGGCTGGCGTGATCCAAAACGGTTAGTTACTGAAAGAGAATAATTAAATTTTTATAAAAAGTTCAGATTTCAAAATTAAAAAAAAAAATTGACATGGTAAAGAATTATTCGCCGTGAATTAATAAGAGAATAAAGAATGATTTTCTCGAGGAACCCCTCATTAGAAGATTTTAGATGACATTAGATGGAACCACCTCTGAGGCACCCCCTTTCAAGACAAATCTTTGAAATCAGACAACGTGATAGACGTACATTAAAAATGGTTCCTGACATATTGCGAATCTCCTAAGGACAAAATAGAAGATTAAAAAGGAGGAGATTTTCGATTCGACTGTTTTTTTATGTGTCTAAAACTTTTTCTAGGTGAACCGATTTTGATGACTCTTTTTTATTTGCAAGCTGGTGCTTCCCATGTGGTCCCATATAAATTTGATCAAGATCTGACCAGTAGTTTTGAGTTATCCTTAATAATGCGTATTTAATTGACTTCGACTACACTGATGATGTTCTCAATTTATTTATATTGAAGTCGGTTGTAAAAAATTTTTAACTTTATCACTTTGTTTGAAGTCGTTTAATTAACTAAAATTAAAAAAAAAACTGTTTTATATGAGTAAAATGATGAAAAAGGTTTGCTAGAACTCTTTATTTTCAAAATTTAGAGTAGTTAGTAAGTGTAGGTATTCAATTCATTTAGGCTTACATCTTCATCATCATCATTACCATTACAGCCTATCAAAAGTGCACTGCTGAACATAGGCCTACCCCATAGATTTCAACAAAGGGGGGAGATTTGCCGATCAGCTATATTCAGGAAGATACTGCTAACTGTATCCTATTTCAGCTTCCGTTGTCACTCGTTGACACTCACGAGATGACATGGGGCAGTGGATATTCTTACACCGCCATTACACGGTAACATCATCATCATTACACCCCATCAAAAAGATGATAGGTCTCCCCCATAGATTGCCTTAAAGGTGGGAGAGATTGATTGTTTGCCATAGCTCCATGCGACATTGGTTTATTGACTGGTTATTAGGTGACGCTAGAGATGACGACTCCGTGGCGGAGTTGCGTAGCAGTTGTGGTGCTTAGGCCCACGGGTTCGAATTACGCACTAAACAAACTTTTGTGTGGCCTACAAATAATTACTCCAGGTCTATAATATTCCGACGAAACCGTGCGAGGTTTTCCTTTTCCTTTCGACGAGAATCTACTTCTATTCTTCGAGTCACGTGATTTGAATGACTACTAGTCGAGTTTGTTAAGCACAAGTTCGTCGACACATCTGCCGTTCGACTACGATTTTATGTTTTCGTGTCTCTCTGGTTCTACTGTGGATATCCTCGTTTTTAAGGAATAAAGGTAATCACTACGGAGAAACGCCAAGTTAGCCCTCTCCATAGCTCGCTGAGCGTCTTTGACTTTCCTCATACGGACAGCAGTGAAGGACTACGTATCATATCCATAGGTCATCACTAGCAACACGCACTGGTTATACAATCTAGTTTTGAGATTTTGAGGTATGCCTGACGAGAAGATGTGTCCTAATCTCCCGAACGCTGCCCAGCCGAATAGAATCCGTCGATTGACTTCTCGGTGGATGTTGGAATTACCTAGTCGGACTATTTATCCTAGGTAAATGTACTCGTCAACAACTTCGACCTTAGCCCTCCCAACAACTACCGGTATAGGTGTGACGTAAGACGTTACACATGAATTTTGTTTTGTCCATGTTATTGTTACGAGCTTAGGGTTCGTGACAATAAAAACTGCCGATTGAATTACCAAAATTGACACTTTAATTACCGAACACCAATTAAAACTTAAAACACACTAATAATTAATCACACTGATCACTTTAATTCAATTATTTCGCTCCGAAGCTTCGCTTGTATCGCCAAATTCAATACTGCCCGGTGACGAGCTTCAACGCCTTTATATACGCCTTTTTCACCGATACATCCAGAATATTCCAGCAAATACCGGCCCCCGATCGACCAGGTGCAGAAAGTTCGAGTGTGGGGCTTTCCAGAAAGCTTAGTTCTTCTATTCGATACTAGATGGCGCTGTTGGGAGAGTACCAGAAAGATCTTGACACTCCTATTTCTGATAATTGATACCAGATGGCGCTAGTGCCATTAACTGTGGCGCGCAACATTATCTTAAGACCTATAACGGATAGGTCTTAGGATGGATAGGTGACACTATTGAGATCATTAAGTACGAGTGGCAGCCTCGTATCGGTAGGCGTAGTGTGGGGCGACCCCCCACTAGATGGAGTGACGACCTGCTAAAAAATACAGGAAGTTGATGGATGCAGGTGACTCAGGACCGTGCTTTGTGGCATTAGTTGGGGGAGGCCTATGTTCAGCAGTGGACTTGTGAAGGGCTGTAATGATGATATACATATATAAAAGTAAAAATATACACAGATATCTAAGTAAAATCTTTACCTTCTTCGCTGGCGGTGAGATCGACTAATTCGATGTGGCACTGCTTGTTGTCGCCGCCGACCGCAATAGAAAGCGGTTCTTCGGGACAGGCGGCCGCACACAGACACTGTCCCGTTCGGTTCGTGCGCTGGCTCACTTGTACCGGCCCAGTACTGACCGAACATAAACACATATTTTAATAAAACAAGTGGAAAAAGTGACAAGTGAACTTAACAGTCCACCTGATGAGTAAGTGGGCTACTGGGCCCATGGATCTCCATCTATCCTTGATTAAGAAAATGCAAATGCAAGAGGATGGTATTTTAGAAGTGAAAACTTCTTTAAAATCGTTGTGATTTAATACGAAAAGGCGACACTAAAAAGAGACAAACATTTACATCAGTCTATGGGATTAAGCATACGACAAAATGAGATAGAAGATATTTTTACAGAGTTATCTCGGTCTCCTTTTCTGAAGGTCTTCACTTCTACCGCGTGGTAAACTGCACACGTGTTTTTATAGAATAGGAATTACTAACAAGTACATAGTCCACTTGATGGTAAGTTGATGCTGTGGCCCATAGACATCTAAATCTATCCTCAATTGAGAATCAAAACACAGATGTGTGATCATCCCTTAGAACTAAAGACCGATTTACACTTCGACAAGTACAGTAGCGAGTTAACTTGCGAACCTGGCGAGTTAAGTTTGAACCTCGTTCGAACGGCAATAAGCGAGTTAAGTAGCAAGTTAACGATTAAGTTAAACGGGATAGCCGGCCGAGCTATTTTTCGGCGAGTTAAGTGCAAAGAGCTCACGCGCGTCTGCCGCCACCCGCAACTAAACTCGCCGTTCGTGTAAACGAGCGAGTTTAGTTCAGTGCATAAGTTGACAGGACGCAACGTTTGCGCGCCAAAACGTACAATTGTACTTTTATAATTAAACTCGCCACAAAGTTTGTACGATACTGTTTATTGAGTTTTAATAATGAAATGGACGGAAGATATCACGTATAAATTTGTACAGGAGTATTAATATAACGAATGTTTATGTAATAGTAGAAGTTCAAATTGTAAAATTAAATCTGCTCGATGAAAATTCTTAAAAACTTCTTTAAAAACAAACATTAACGCTTCCCTGACTGGATCATTTAATTCTTGAACGAAAACCAGAAAAATTCTGTAGTCTTGAAACGTCATACTCCGACGAACTCTATTGCCCCATTTACATTCAGCCCTGTTGGGCAGGGAAGTGAGCAGGGCAGTATGTAAACAGGCTACTCGCGCTGACACTGCCGCTGCCGCTGCCACTGCCCGACGATCGCTCAAATGTCGGTTTTTCGTGCGGAAGTCAAAGGACGGGCAGCGCGAGCGGCAGTGAGTGTTCACATTCAGCTCCATCGCTCACTTCGCGCCAAGCGCCTGGATGAACGGACGTGCGTGCCGTCTTGTTATTAAATAAGTACGATCTACCAAAATGCCTTTCGAGTGGAATAATGAAAATACAATAAAGTTTTTTGAACTGCTGGAATCAGAAAAAACTATGGGATTTCAACGATAAAAACCACAATTCATCATCTTCTACGAATACGAATTTTCTTTTTTGAGATAACATAGTACCTATGTACATAATTAATTATAAATTCGTCAAATTTATTATTTTAATATAAAATTTAGTTTAAGGAATTAATGAACATTGACATTTTATTTCTAAAAACGATTAGTAACTCATAATGATTATTTATTTTTAAAATGTAAAATAAGTTGAATGGTAATATTTGCATAATAGCCTGAGATTTTTAAATTATAATTTTACTGTAATTAAAATTATGTATTAATTTATACTGTAGTGTAATTATTAAAATAATAATAGCTAAACTAATCTCATATAACATTTAATATTATTTATGTAACAAAATGTAATAATTTAATTAATAATTTATGAACAATTTATTGTATATGAATTCAAATAGGGTTGTTTGTGTTTTTAATTCAAAAAGAATGTTTGTACCTAACTTATAAGCAATGCAATAATTTTAAAATGTTAGATTGTGTTTGTGTAATTAGCTGTATTTCATATCATTTTTGCATGCCAATTATGGCAAAACATGTCAGTTCCACGTCATTGATCATCTTATGTACCATGTTTTTAAGCTAATAAATTTTCTATCTATCTATCTATTTTCTTTTGAACTTGATATCTTTTTAAATTATTAACATAATTTTGTATTGCAAGAAGACACAGCGCGGACGCTGTAATTATTTCGACGTCTGCCATAGTCGAAAGCCGAAAGTGATGTGAGTGGTAGGGCAGAATGTGAATACACACTTCCCGCGATCCCGCTACGGCAGTATTTAGGGAAGTATTGCCGGCAGCGCGAGGAGCAGTGGCAGGGGCTGAATGTAAATGAGGCTTATGAACTAATGTCCCTAACTAAACTCGCCACGAAGACATTGTTTGAACGCTACTGCCCACTTAACCGTTTACTGTCAACTGCCCTGTAACTAAACTCGCTACTGTACTTGTCGAAGTGTAAATCGGGAGATGATATAGGGTCTGGAGGTATGTATGTTTGTAATCGTCTTTAGATAGAATTCCTTGTCTCCATTAAAAAGGGTTGCCGATTCTCTACACACCATACAAACAGCAGTGGAAAGCCACTATTTTGCACTGGTATTCTACGAGAACGTGATCCCTTCCCGGTTGAATCGAGTCGTTTGTGCTACAACCGTATTACAAGCTGCAACTTAGCTTTGGCACATATACTGGATGACCTTTGTTTTGAAAATTGGGTGTAATGTGAACGGAGTAGAAGCCTATGGAACTGATATTTAAAAAAAATAAAAACAAAAAAAATAATACTAGTTTTCACGGAATTTATCGCGTATATTTAAATTAGCAGATGGTAGCACCCAGAACTTCTCATTGAAATTAGGATGTTTGATTTCAATAGCCTCGCGAATCATCCTTGGAAGGCGGTGTTCTTGCGAGAATTTGTGGTCTATCAAATCTGATGTAGTGACGGGGGCGATCCTGTACGTGTTCAAGACTGCAGTGAATGTGAAGAATCGACGCTCCGGGAAGTCTGCAGTCTAAAAAACATCCTAATTTCAATAGAGAAGATGGCTGGGTGCTACCATCTGCTTGGGATCTTAATAAATAAATTTATTATAGGAATCCCAACCCAAGCATACAACTGCAAGACTTCAAGATACCATAAGTTCATACTGTGTAGATCGGAACAAAAGTTAAATTTTAATCTATGGTAACCGCGGTTAACTATGACATCTGGATGTTGAACATCTCAGTCCCGCCCGTGACCATGAGTGCTGTAAAGCGTTCGAAACGTCGGGTATTTAAAAAGTTAAATATACGCGATAAATTCCGTAAAAACTAGTATTATTTCAATGTGTAGTGTTCGCGTAAATATAAGAAATCATTAAAAACAAAAAATTTGAATTAAATTAATTACATAATTAAAATCTATCGAGATTAGAATCATATCCACCCTTCTTTACGAACGGCGATAAAACAATAAATTTAGTAGGTATCTTCGACCTTGTCACTTCGCAGGGTCACAGGCTAGGGTGGATATGATTTGAATTTTGATAGATTTTTATTTATTTTTTTAATTCTAAATTTTGGTTATAATTTTTTGTAAAATATCAGTGCCATAAGCTTCTACTCCGTTCACATGTAACAACCTGTTTTTTTTCAGACGATAAAAAAGGTCATTCAGTATATTATTTACCTGTAACCAATTTTAAACAAAAAAAAGTTATGTTGTCAACTCTGAGGACCAAGATGGAATGCTTCGCAGCCTGAAATTATATCGGCTCTCTATCCTTCCGGAACAGGCTGATTTGGAAGCAGACATAGGTAAAAAGGTGGCGCCTACCCAGAGGGATGAGGCCATCTATCTATCTGGTTAGGTTAGGTTAGTAGTGAACCAGAAAATTAGTTCTATCATATGTACATTACCATAATTTCGGTTTAAACCATACTATTTATAAGAACGTTAAAGAAGTGAAGAAAATAGTGTTGAGGAATGGTCAATTACCATAAGAGAAGTTGCTGATGATATCGGCATTTTATTTGGTTCGTGCCAATTTAACGGAAGTTTTGAGCATGAGAAGTGTGTCAGCGAAGTTTGTTCCCAAATTGCTAAATTTTGACTAGAAGGACAGTCACATGAGCATCCCTGAAGAGCTGTTGAGTGACGTCAACGACGACCCAGATTTACTCAAAAGGGTCATAACAGGTGACGAAACATGGGTGTAAGGTTAAATCCATGAAATGACGGCGTTTTGTAAAGATTGAGGACATAAAGACCGCATCGCTGAATGAGCTGAAGCCTATACCAAAAAGTGCTTAACAGAAGTAATTTGCAAAAGCTTTGGCACAAGTGTATTGTATCTGAGGGGGGTTACTTTGAAAGGTACAAAATAAATATTGACGAATAAATATTTTTTGATAAAAAGAAAGTCACCTTACTTTTTGATCACACTTCGTACATGATTTTTGACATTTTGCTTAGATGTCTGCCAATAGACACCTACAAACAACTTCAACAAATAATCTTATAGATTCGTTCGCGATAATTTTTATATAGCATAAAATGATAAAGCCAAGCCTGCTGGAGAAATCCTATACTTTAAGTGAACGATTCTTATATTTAATATGTGTCTTGAAAATGATTAAGATAAAATCTTGTATATAATGCATGTATTAGGACCTATCAAAAGTCCACTACTCCAACACCTTCCATTTATTCTGACTATAATTTGTTTAATAATATTTTTCTTTTATCTACACATTAATTATTATTGTTATATCTTTCTCTATTATTACTCATTAATTAGTAATTATTCTAAATTTAATGCAATTATAATTTACAACATGCTTGGGAGTTAAAGAAAATTATGCTGTCTGGAACGAATTTCAATCACAGCGGCCAGTCTCAACGTAGACTAGTTAGCATAGAACTACTTATATCTTATATATCTATAATCCTTATAGTGTACGAGAGTGCGCAAGCACAAGTGCAATTTCTAATTCTTCACTCATCCCTCACTCTCATAGTCCGATGGGCCCATCTCAACCGACACGAACAGAGCGAGAATTTCTTGATATAAAAAAGCAATAACTTATTTAACCAGAGCTGGGGTTTTAACCCGGAACCACATAATCAATTGTCACGTTTACGATCACCAGATCCACGAGGCAGTCACTAATACAAGTCACAACAAATAATGTACACATACGTCAGAATTTTTGCAGCATTTTGCAGTCGTAGTGACTTCTAAAAAATAAATTAGTGTAAATTGACCAAAATGCATCATCTATGACCTACCTGGTTATGTCCCACGTCTTCAACTTGCCATCGGTGCTCACTGTGATCATTAGTCCAGGCACTTGATCGCTTAAGATTAGCCCTGCAAATTAATAAACCTTCAGTGCTATTGTGTAACTCTCTAATCACTTTGCAACTGCATTATGCTTTTTCATGCTGGTAAGATCTTAGTAAACCATAACAAATTTTAAAAAAGAAATTGACATGGATGACTTTTATGTTGAGTTTCGGCAATGAGGGTCGCGGGTTTGAATCGCGCACGGCTTAAGTATTTGTATGTTTTACAAATAATTGTTCCGGATATGTATGTATGTTGTGTTTGTGCAATGTATATATGTAAACTGCCTCCATGATCTACTCCTCAAACTTTTATTTTTTAGGCCATATAAATACTTATTCCGTACGGGATTCGAACCCGTAGCCCTCAGCGCTGGAACTCATTGTCGCCACGAAGCCGTCACTCAGTAAAGCTTATCAAAACTCCATTGTTAAATATAGTTGGATCAAGACTTGGGACAAATAGTTAATATTTGAACTTACAAGAATGGACCCATTATAAGTTATAACTTATAACAGATACCCAATAAAAATTATAAAAAGTAAAAATAAAGATACAACCTATATACGTCCCATTCCTGGGCACAGGCTTCCGCTCATTTTTGAGAGGGTTTTTAGGGCAAGGAATTGACCGCCGCGCTGCCCCAATGCGTGTTGAAGAACTTCACATGTCTTCGGAATATTTTTTCTTATTTGTCAGACATGCCGGCTTACTCACGATGTTTTCTTTCATCGCCAAGCACGTAGTAAATCAGCACTTAAAACTGCAATTAACAATTTCATTGGTGCCGGCGGGGAGCGAATCCGGTTTGCTTGCGTACTGAGAAATTTACAGCGAGCGCTAACCATCTGAGCTACCACGACTCTTTTTTCTTAAAAATTATAGTCTGTATTTAAAGCACAACCAACATGAAAGTGTTTTGGCATTGATTGTTACCTGTGACTTCTTTTTCATGTGCATCTATCATCCACAATGGCTCGTCCTGTCTGCAGTCAACATATGCTACTTTTCCTTCGTTGTTACTCATCTGAAATTTATATTGTATTATTTATTTCGCATTATAGTCGGATTACACAAAAAATAACAAACCACCCAATTGACATCAACAAAACAAAATAATTTTAAAACCCGATTGTTGTATTGAAGGGGTTTAAAAGCTTGGAGACCCGGTACCACGTGCCCGTGCAGTGGCTTGACCCATTAATAAATCGTATATTTAAATATTTTGTTAATCAGGTTAAATAATTTTTTTATACCACGATCTAGATCGCCGGCTCGAAGGACCAATCGTAGGTAACTTCGGTAAATTTGTTAATTGTAAAATTAAGCCAACTGTATATAGAAAGAGTTAAACGCGGTTCATTTTATTACAAATATCAAGTTAAACTTTTGTTTAAGTCATCCATCTTATTAGAAAAAGTCGACAGCGACAGAATATGTTTACCATCAGGTGAATAAAGTCCCCGTTTGTTACCCTTATTCAATAAATAATAATAAGATAAAAACACAATAAAAAGTTAAAGGGTTTACTTAATGTAAAAAAAAAACAATAGACTCACGGCAAAACAGAAGGGGTTAAGCGCGTCCCAGACGACGCGCTCGATCTCGGGCCCCAGGGACCATTCCCGATGAGACGTTGGCGTTCTGCAGTCGAAAACACGCGCTAAACCATCGCATGCGCCTGCACATAACGTTTGTGCCTCGCGTGGGTGAAAACTCAATGATTGCACCTGTTCGACCATATTTATTTACGTCAGTTAGGCGTCATTTAGTAGAAACTCGAAGAATTGGGTTGTTTATGTGGGAATTGTAATAAAAAAGAATGTGTCGACAATTACTTGTCTAGCTTTTAATAAAAGGCGACTAATGGTATATTGGATTTTAGATTGTGTAAGCCATGGAATAGCCACACATATCTTCCTTCACAATTTTCCAACTGAATCCCTGCTCTGGACTTTATAGCTCTCGAGGATTACATGCGTGAAGTATAAAAATTAATGAAAATGATGCGTATGCTATACAAAAGAGTACATAGTCCACCTGATGGTAGGTGGATGCTATGGCCCATAGACATTTACATTTATCCTCGATTAAGAGTCAAAACGCGGATCCGTTGTCACCCCTGAGGACTAAGATGGAATGCCTCGTTTCCAGTAAAAAAGAGTCTCCGGATCCCTACACTTAACTTACGAAACACAGCAGTATGAAGCTGCTATTTTACGCTGGTATTCTGTGAGAGAGTGGTCTCTCCTCGGTCGACCCGCCAATTCGTGCTACAACCATAAAAATATAGCTACAAAGTGGCTCTACCACGTATAAAATGTTATTGCTGGCTAGATGGATGAAATCCATAAAATTATTAGATACATTTACACAATACAACAAAAGCATATGTCAAACGGTATAACAAAACCAAACACAATTCCCACCTGAGCACGAAATGATGTTCTTAATAATTGACATCACAATCGCTTTCATTAGATAAGGGGGCGATGCTGCTGCAGAAAAACCTAATAACTAATTTTAGTCCGACCTGGGAGTCAAACACGGGACCTTATGATCCGCAATTACGTTTACGACCATTAAACAAACCAGGCAGTCAACATACATAGCGATCCGCCCCAAACATAAAATGAGAACATGGTCAACACTTTTTGAAAATGTTTACGTGGTAGAGCCATGCTGCTATAAATGTATTAGTAGTGTTGTGCGGCATAGTTAATGCCACGTACATGACACTAGCGCCATCTAGTATCAAGTAGCAGAACTAATCCTTCTAGATAATTCCATACTAGGACATGCTACACCTAGTCGGTCGGGACCGGTATGTGCTCGAACATTCTAGATGTTTTAGTGATTAGTGGAAAAGTTTCTATATATGGCCAGTAAGGACCATGGCCGGGGTCAGTATTGAATTGGGATACAAGTGAATACTTCGAAGCGATATAATTGCGAACTAAAGTGATTATTGTGATTAATTATAGTATAAGTGATAGTGTTTTTTAAGTTGTAATTGGTGTTCGGTAATTAAAGTGTCAATTGTGGCAATTCAATCGGCAGTTTTTAATGTCACGAACCCCAAGGTCGTAACGGTAGTGTAGTTGTAGAACGAATGGGTCGGCTCGACCTGAGAAGGACCACGCTCTCACAGCCAGCCAGAATACCAGCGTAAAGTAGTAGCTTAATGCTACGTTTATCACCCTATTCTATAAAAAAAAATTGGCCACCAGCATTTATCAGACGTCCAATGAAGAGGGCATTTATTCCAGTAATTTTACTTTTTAATTAATTTGGCATAGAACCTTACCACACAAAGCAGATACATGATACCTCGTGGTAGCTCTGATTTGAATGGTTTACGCGAGTTTTAAAAGTCATTTAAATTTCACTACAGTTGCGATTATTCCATTTTAACGGCTCTGTTGCGCATCTTAACATTAAGCTGAGCCGTGGTAGCTCAGATGGTTAGCGCTCGTTGTAAATTTCACAGTACGCGATCAACCCGGGTTCGATCCCCACCGGCACCACCGAAATTGTTATTTGCAATTTTAAATGCTGATTTACCCCGTGCTCGACAGTGAAGGAAAACATCGTAAGAAAACCTGCATGCCTGAAAAAAATCAAAATACATGTGAAGTTCGCTAACACGCATTGGGGTAGCGCAGCGGACACTTCCTTGCCCTAAAATCTTCTCAGTAACGAGAGGAGGCCTGTGCTCAGCAGTGGGACAAATATAGGCTATATACAAATATAGCTTTAACTTTAAAGGGCGGCGCTGAGGGTCGTGGGTTTAAACCCCGCATGAAACTAGTATTTGTATAGCCTACAAATAATTGTTCTAGGTGATTTATCCTTGTGCAAATAATGTATATAAACTGCCTCCCCGATAGAGGTAAAAATTCTAGAAGAAACCGAAAAGAATTGCTTTGAGTTATTTCGCCACTTTAATCTGAACTTAAAACACCAAGACTAGTTTCGCGTTTAGGTTTAATAAACCTATATTCTTGTGATATTAAAACATTTGTAAGAAATAAATGTTGTTAATAGAGTTATTACTTACTTTATCCTGAAAACAGTTGATCTTAGTGTGTGGCGTGCCTTGATCCAAGTCCCAGAGTAGTACCGTACTGTCGGCGGACCCGCTGGCTAACACGTGACTGTAAATATAAAGACAACAAAATGAGGGGTATTAATCAAATTTACAAACGCCTACAAGATAATTAAATAGGTTGAACAGCCACGGGGAAGCTACATAGCCCTGTCTGACACCTTTATGGATGCCAAACCAGTCCGAGTAGACCCCGTTGATTCTAACACAAGCACTCGAGTCCCTATACAGAGACTTTAATGCCTGTATCTAATCATCGCTCAACCTAAATGCGTTCAGCGTTTGCCATAACACATCCCTGTCCACTCTGTCATAAGCCTTTTCCAAGTCCATGAACGCACAAAAAACTTTTTGGTTTTTCGCCAAAAACTTCTCCGCGACCATGCGTATGGAAAGACTTGATCTGTACACCCCATTCCCTTTCTAAATCCCACTTGCACATCCCAAATTTTTTCATCAGTTTCTTTCATAACTCTTTCAATTAGTACCTTAGCATACAGTTTTCCCACAATGCTAAGAAGGCTGATACCACGGTAGTTTTTACAGTCCTGCTGTGACCCTTTTCCCTTATATATTGGGACTATCACGGCTTTGCACCAGTCTCCCGGTACCCGCTTTAGTTCCCAACATAAATTATACAAGATGTACAGCAGGCCTGCCACCACGTCCTCTCCAGCCCTTAGCATTTCGAGTGAAACTTTTTTTTTTTTTTTTTTTTTTTTTTTTTTTTTTTCGAGTTGAAAAATTCTTCTATCTCTTGCAACTTTCATCATACAGCTCTGTCTTATCCGGCTGTCCTTACCTACTTTCATCATTCTTATCCGTTCTTTCTTGCTTTTTCCTTTCAACTAATTCTTTTACTCTCTTATTTAAACGTTTAAACTCTGCCTTTTTTCTTTCATTCTCATCATTCTTACCGCCAGAATTATCAGCCTTTGGTCGCTAGTAAATCTAGCCATGCTCTCTTCTTTGCTTCAACTTCCATACGTACCTCATCATCCCACCATATCGTATTGTCTTTCCTTTCATTCGTTCTCTTACTAACACCACATACTTCGGTAGCTGCATCCACTAAACCTTTCTTAATTATGCCAGTAACTCATTTACACACAACTCATCCAAATTACTTATATTTTCTCTCAGTCTGCATTTGTACATGTCTTTCACATCTTCATCTTGTAACCTCTCAATTCTTATACGCTGTAACGCAGTGGTAGACACAGATGTCCTATGCCGCCAACGTCTGAATAAACCCCTAATTCGGCATAAGACCAGGTAGTGGTCCGTCCCTACGTTGGACCCCCGGTAAACCTTTGTATCCACCACTGCGCTCCTCATTCTTTCATCCACAGTTATGAAATCTATCATGCTTCTATCATCACCTCTTTCCCAAGTATACATGTGAATCTTCTTATGACGAAAGAAAGTGTTCGTCACAAAAAGATTCCTTTCCACACATACGGTGAGGAGGCTTTCACCATTCTCATTTATACTTTCATCACCAAACGTTCCCAATACCCTTTCATAACCAAGCCTCCTCACCCCAACCCTTCCATTAAAATCTACTAGCATAATAATATTTTCATTTCCCTTACACTTCATTAACACCATCCTTACCATTTCCCAAAACTGCTCCCGGATATAAGTGGGCTTAGACATGTCTGGGGCGTAGACCCCTAACACAAACAACTTCTTAGCCTTCAGTCAGCAGTCTTGGGCTTACACATTCATACTCTTTCACACATTGGCCCATTCTTTCTGAAAGGATGATACCTACTCCTTGACATGCCCGCTCGATCTCGTCTACACCAGACCAGTATGCGGTATACATGCCATGTGTAGTGACATCCTTCCCCTTCCTTTTCGTCTCATGTACACATAACACATCTATTCCTCTATCATACATCATATCGCATACTTCATCCATTTTATCATTCCCTTTGCATTGCCCCACATACATTCAACGTAACCAGACGGGCCTCTGCAATCCACTTTTCGCCTCTCTGGGAGACAGAACGTGACGGGTGGCGAACCTCGTCGCCGAGTGTTTTGTCTATTTGTTCAAAAATGTGTGTAGTGTATATATTTATTTGCGTTTTTATAAAATATGAAATAACACGCCTCAATACTCTAACAGCTGTGCTCAGGTCCCCTATTATTTATAAGTTATGGTGGGAGAAAGAGACCATCGTGCTGCTCTAATTCATGTTGTTGTACTTCGCATGATTTAAAAAAACCGGCCAAGTGTGAGTCGGACGGATCGTACAAGATTTAATACTATGTAGGTAGGTACTACGTAGGTAAAATATAGCAATACAAACTCTGAGCATTTCAAGCGTCTACTTGTCGCCATTATTAAGATCGAGCAAAAAAGCCAAAAAGAAAAACTAGCTTCGGGGGGTTTCCTTTTTGGGTTGCCCTTTTATTTTTTTTTTTTTAGGGGCCGTTCCTCTCGGCTTTTTTTTTTTTTCCTCTTTCCTTTTCATTTTTCTTTTTTGGTTGTGGTGGTTTTTTTTTTTTGTATTAATAGCTTCCTTTAATTTTTAGTTAACTTTTATTTTTATTATTCGTTGTTATAGCGGCAATAGAAATACACATTCTGTGCAAATTTCAAGTATCTACCTATTACGGCTTACAAGATACAGCCTGCTGACAGACAGGCGAACGGATGGACGGACAGGGGAGGTTTAGTAATAGGGTCCCGTTGGTTACCCTTCGGGTACGGAACCCTAAGAATATATAGGAAAGAAGATCCAGCTGTTTATTTATTGTTCCCTACTTTACGAACGGCACTAAAACCATAAATTTAGTAGGCATCTTAGACCTTGTCACTTCGCAGGGTCACAGGCTAAGGTGGATATGATTTGAATTTCGATAGATTTTAATTTATTTATTTATTTAATTCAATATTTTTGTTTTATTTTTTTGTAAAATAACAGTGCCATAGGCGTCTACTCCGTTCACATATTACACCCTATTTTTTTTCCAGACGGTAAAAAAGGTCATCCAGTGGATAAAATGAACAGTATTTTTGTATTTGTATAGTACTCTATAATTATTATATATTTAATGAGTATATTATATTGTTAAAAAGGTGTAAAGTAACGTTTATGGAAGTGTGGTCCCTTTTCCTAAAATATAGATAATACCTATATTTTCGATATTTTCTTTAGTCAACCCTTAGGCGTACATTACACGCCCATGCAGGCGTCAATCAATTCCATAAATCATGATTGATAAAAAACGGATAGTGACTGATAGGCGTGCATTACACGGTCATGCAGGCGTCAATCAATTCCATCAACCATGATTGATAAAAAACGGATAGTGACTGATAGGCGTACATTATGCGCTCATGCAGGCGTCAATCACTGCATTACATATTAATCATGATTGATAAAAAACGGATAGTGACTGATAGGCGTGCATTAAACGCTCATGCAGGCGTCAATCAATTCCATAAATCATGATTGATAAAAAACGGATAGTGACTGATAGGCGTGCATTACACGCTCATGCAGGCGTCTATCAATTCTATCAATCATGATTGATAAAAAACGGATAGTGACTGATAGGCGTACATTATGCGCTCATGCAGGCGTCAATCAATTCCATAAATCATGATTTATAAAAAACTGATAGTAACTGATAGGCGTGGATTACATGCTCATGCAGGCGTCAATCAATTCCATCAATCATGATTGATAAAAAACGGATAGTGACTGATAGGCGTACATTACGCGCTCATGCAGGCGTCAATCAATTCCATCAATCATGATTGATAAAAAACGGATAGTGACTGATAGGCGTACATTATGCGCTCATGCAGGCGTCAATCAATTCCATAAATCATGATTGATAAAAAACTTATAGTGACTGATAGGCGTGCATTACACGCTCATGCAGGCGTCAATCAATTGCATAAATCATGATTGATAAAAAACGGATAGTGACTGATAGGCGTGCATTACACGCTCATGCAGGCGTCAATCAATTCCATCAATCATGATTGATAAAAAACGGATAGTGACTGATAGGCGTACATTATGCGCTCATGCAGGCGTCAATCACTGCATTACAAATTGTTGTAAATATTGTCGTGATTGTTGTAAAACTGACAGCTGCATGAGCGTGTAATGTACACCATAGAAGCCCATTGTTGAACATTCTCCCATCGTTAGTACGATTGTCGTAATAATCATGCTTGGCAGATAGATTGATGATCTCAGTACCATAAGTTAGTTAAAATTTGACGCCGCTGCTTCTCGAAGGTTTTTGTTTCTCTAGCATTTCCCATAATTGCCTATATGACACTCGCGAGATGAAATGGGATGGGAATAGATTCTCTTGGTTGCATTGTCTGATATTCTCTAATGTTGTATTTGAACGCTTTCAAACTTTTTTTAACTAATTATATAAACACCCTTACACCCATTTAACTTACGTAAAATTCCTATTCCACGAAAGATCTAACACGGCATCTTTGTGACCAATTCGTTTGGTTTTTTTCTTCTTGTTTGGTTTCTTGCCGAGTTTGAAGGCTGGTTCCAGGCAGTTTTCTATATCTATGTCCCAGACTTGTATTACTGGGTCCATACCACCCAGTGCACACAAGTTACCTGTATAAAAAAGCACTGCCTTACACACTAAGACTAAGATTGATTTATAAACTTGAGATTAATCTTATATAGGTACAGAAGTAATGGAATTTTATTATACAATTTTCATCCACTTACATCCGAATAATAAGAAAGTGTGCAGAAATAGAAATAGTAGTTGTTTTCATTCAATACTAGTGATCCGCCCCGACTTCGCACGGGTGATCTCGACAACAGCGTCAAAATGTGAATATAAACCATCTAGGGAATCATTCAAACACTTTTTATACATGGTAGAGCCATGCTGCAGTTACAGGTCTGATCAGGTGGATTCAGAATGGAATCAGGTAGACTGTGTACTCGTTCGTCACCCTAACCTATAAAAATCACACATACAAAAAAATTCATCAAAATCGTTTGGATGGTTTCAGAGTCCATAAAGGACATAGATAGAAACAATTTTTATTGAATAAAACTATTGTTCAAGGATTTTATCGCGTTTAATTACTTTAATTTATTTTTATTATCCCGACGTTTCGGGTGCTTTACAGCACCCATGGTCACGGGGGGAAGTGATATGTTTGACGTCCCAATGTCATAGTTAGTCCGGCCACCTTCAGTTTTTGAATATTAATTTTTGGTCCGATTTACGCAAAACGAGCTTATAGTATCATGAAGTCTTGCAGTGGTATGCTTGGATTTGGGTTTAATTTTGTTAATTATAGGATCCCAAGCAGCTGGCAGCACCCATCCATCTTCTCTATATACATATATAAATTAAAGTAATTAAACGCGATAAAATACGTAAATAATAGTTTTATTCAATGTGTAGTGTTCGCGTAAATTTAAGAAATCATTATAACAATTTTTATGTTTTACTAGCGATGCGCCCCGGCTTCACTCTTGTGAAATCTAAATCTCGACAACAGCGCCACCAACCGGGTCTAATTGAGTTTTTAAACCATCCAGGAACCCACACAATAAATCAAATACACACAAAATATTCATTAAAATCGTTCGAGTCGTTTTCGAGTTTTAGCGACAAAAGATAAAAAGATTAATAATTAACATGTTATTAATAAATATGTAACGCTTCTTGTGAAAGTAATTTTATGTTTAACTTACCACTGGTTCGGAAAATACCTCTGTCTTGAGAAGAACCAACAAGAAAGCCAGTAGGACATTTAATAAAAACAGTTTGGAAAATGTTTTATGTAAACTGTTCCTTTTTATCTTGTATTTGTCTTGTAGTATATTATATTAAACAATTAACTATATAAATGATATTGTTTCAATGGCCTAGTGTTCTCACAAATAGGGTTTCCAAGTCTTAAAACCGAAAAGCCGGACAGACCAGCTAGCTTAGATGGACATTTTGGTAAAGAAGCCGGACACCCTTAAATTTTTCAGTCTTAGTATAACATGACATTTTTTTTAAAGTATAACAATGCTTTTTATCTAATTTCTTAAATTCTTATGAAATAACAATAAAATTTAATGACTCAGTCTCCTTTATTATTAATCATTCAATATTCATTACAATATTGATTTCAATAATTGCAATTATATGTATGTAAGTACATGAAAAATGTAAAAAAAAAATGGTTTGACCATTTTTTTACATTTTTCAAAAGGCCTAACAAAGCAGGACACCGTCTGATTTGGCCGGAAACGCAACCAAAAAGCCTGACTGTGTTTTATCCTGACGCCTAGTAACGCTACTCACAAGGATCATCAGAAAGCTCATGAATCAATGGATGTTGTATTACTTCTTAAAAACTAATTTTGTTTCATGGTATAGGCAAACAAAATATAGTGTTTTCTATAATTGTACAAATCTAATAAGTAATAGAATACACCAAAAAATTGAAAGAACATTTTCCATAAGACTGTGGTAGTTAAGGACACAATAGATATATATTTTCGACACCCAATAAATTTAAAACAGTTTATTGGTTCTTGTCTATAAGTAAGCCTTTAATATAGGGATTTTGAAATTACACGGGAGGTTATAAGATTTTATTTGGTTTAAAGTATGGACATACACTGACTTAAATCAATTAAAATTAACTATGAAAATCCTTAAGTAAACAAAAAGATGTGCAGTGCCTTTACATCATATAAGCAAAAGAATTCTTTAAAAGGTAAATTAACTATATAATCAATATTCTCATATTGAGGTTGGTATGCACTCACCTTAAGGGGATAGAGTAAGTCAGCTCAAATTCTAATTTCGTCCCCACTTGCCCGCGCGTCGTATGCTATGTACCGACATGTTTGTAATCACTAATATTGTAAGTTGAAAGGTCGTTAGACACTTATTTCATTAGGTTTATCATGTTGTTGCGCGAATAAGTCAACGTCATACACTAGCGCCATCTAGTGTCAGGAACGAGAGCGAGGGGAACTTTGCAGAAAATGACATCACAAATCTTTCAACCGACAGCGCCATCCGAAGAACTAAGTTTCTAGAAAATCTACACTCGAACACTCGTCGCTTTGCGCGCATTTACTTGAATATTCCGGATGCTTCATTGCTAATTTGTATATATAGGCGCTGCAAGATGCGATCGGGGCAGTATTGGATTTGGCGAGACAAGCGAAGCTTCGGAGCGGAATAAAGTGAATTAGTGTGTTTAATTATTAGTGTTTTAAGTTTTAATTTGTGTAAAGTAAATTAAAGTGTTAATTTAGGTAATTTTATCGGCAATTTTTATTGTCACGAACCTCAAGCTCGTAACAATTGGTGTCAGAAGTGGGATAAAATTATGCCGATTTTACCTAAGGAGGAAACGGAGGGTGTCCGTACCAGAAGTCAACGCCAGCAGGAGACGGACCAAAGAAGATTTGGTGGTGCAACGCCGCGTCGGAGGGCCAGCTGCCGGCGGCAGGCCCGTCAGTAGCTCCTACATCTGCAACACCTGATTTAGGTGCTCTGATGGCGATGCTACAGGAGCAGCTGCAGCGCGGACGAGAGGAACAGGCCCGTCTGTTGAAAGAGCAGCAGGAGGAACAGGCTCGCCGACAGGAGGAACAGGCCCGTCGTTTGGAAGAGCAGCTGCGGGACGGACAAGAGGAACAGATCCGTCGGTTGGAAGAGCAGATGCTCCTCATGAAGGACCTTCACGCTACCTTCGGGAAGGAGATCAAGGAGGTGAAGGATAGGGTTGCTCAGCATGACAACCGCCTGTCAGAAGCTGAAACCCAAATCGCGAAAGCTGAAACCCGAATCGAGAAAGCTGAAACCCGAATCGACTAAGTGAACAATCGGGTTGACAACGTAATGGCTGACATGAAGAAATCACTGGACGAACTCAAGCTTGGGGATGGGACTACAGCTCCCGTAGTAGCTACTACACCTTCGCTACGTGGGTTCAAGGTGCCACCGTTCGACGGGACTTCTTCCTGGTCAGCCTACAAAATCCAGTTCGAGGCTGTTATGAAAGCAAACGGCTGGAATAAAAGTCAGGCCATGACTGCTCTCACACTAGGCCTGCGCGACCAGGCCTTAACAGTTCTGGAAGCTCTCGGTGAGGAAGTGACTTATGAGCAACTCCTTGAGGCATTGGAGGCGAGATATGGCGACGCTCACCTGGAACACGTCTTTCGTGCGCAGCTTAAAGATTGCGTGCAGCGCATCAACGAAAACCTGCAGCAGTGGGCTCTAGAGGTGGAGAAGCTGGTGCGAAAAGCATACCGGTCTGTACCTGCGCTCATTGAAGGGAACCAGGTGCAGACATTCATCGACGGTATCCGCGACCTGGAAGTCAGAGCTGCTGTGAGGCTCGGACACCACGAGACGCTTAAGGACGCCTTGGCCCATGCACTGGAGGTGGAAGCCGTGCGGCAGGATCATCGTACACATCGTGTCAGGGAGGTTGCAGCAGCTACAGTTCGCGACCGCAACAAAGGATACAGCCCTAGGTGCTATGGCTGTGGGGAAAAGGGCCATCTTCGATCCAGTTGCCCTAAGCGAACCCAAGAAAGGGAAGTTGAACGATCGCAGGAGGGTAGTGCGGCCAACAGTACCGCCCAGCAGCAGCAGGGAAACGAGTAAAAGCCAGAACTGCGGGGCGGGTGCTGGCTGATGTTAAAAGAGCGCCAAGGATCGCGATCTCACAAACCCATGATGGGAACAGTCTAATCATCAAGGGCGAGGTCAACGGAATGCCGTGTAAATTGACAATAGACACTGGAGCCTCTCGTACGGTTGTTAGTTCCCAACTTATAAGTCAGTTCCTTGGGGACTCCGCATATAACCGAGAACGCATTAATTTGGTAACAGCCACCGGTGAGCGTATACCCGTCCGTGGAGAGAAGGAGATGGAGTTGAAGCTAGGCAACGTGATCTACCTGCATAATGTCATCGTGGCTGATATAATGGACGACTGCATCCTAGGCCTAGACTTTATGAGGAATAATTGTTGTGAGATCGACGTTAAGCAAGGTGTTTTGAAATGTGGACAGGAGGAACTTTTTATGGAAGGTGCGTTACCAGGAAACGTGTACAGCATTAAGAAGATTGTTCTTCCGCCGAGATCGGAAACGATTGTTCCGGTTAGTCTTCCTCGAAACGCGGGGCAAGCTCACCGTTGTGTACTTGTGGAAAGGGTAAACAATGACCTTCCATGGAAAGTAGCTCGAACCTTGGTCAGGACCACTGACATCTCAGGAGTACGTGTGCTGAACCTTTGCGACCGGGAACAGATTATAGAAAAAGGCACACTGATTGGTACTTGTGAGGAAGTGGATTGGTTACGTCGGTGCCAATATATATCGAGTGGGACCCCCAGCAAGGATGCAGAAACGAGAGTGACCACACTTTTGGAAGACTGTCGCAGTGTTCTCTCCCCGAGCGAATTGGTCAAGGCGAAGAAGTCGTTACTCAAGTACGCCGATGTATTCTCATCAAACGATGCTGACATAGTAAAGACTGGCTTAGTTCAACACAAAATAAACACAGGAGAAGAATTGCCTATCCCTCAGCGGCCAAGAAGATTGCCGGTAGCACGTGAAAAGGAAGTGGAAACCATGATTGAAGGAATGGTGAAGGATGGTGTTATTGAACCTTCCTCTAGTCCATGGTGTTCACCAGTGGTGCTGGTGAAGAAGAAGAATGGCAGCATGCGGTTTTGTGTTGACTACCGCCGTCTGAACGACGTTACGAAGAAGGACAGCTATCCCTTGCCAAGAATTGATGACACGCTGGACATGCTTACAGGAGTAAAGTGGTTTAGCACGCTGCATCTAAAAAGAGGCTACTGGCAAGCTGAAATTGACCCTAAGGACAAGGAGAAAACTGCGTTCTCGACGGGAAAGGGTCTGTGGCAATTTAAAGTAATGCCGTTTGGGTTGTGCAATGCTCCAGCAACGTTTGAAAGGCTGATGGAACTTGTACTTACCGGGCTAATTGGCGATGCCTGTCTGGTCTACTTGGATGACATCATCATCGTAGGCCGTACGTTTGAGGAACACCTTCAAAACCTGGAAAGCGTGCTCATGAAGATTCAGAGTGCCAACCTCAAGTTGAGCCCGAAGAAATGTTCACTATTCCAACGGCAAGTTAACTTTTTGGGGTTTGTAGTATCGGAAGAAGGTATCCGCACAGATCCAGAGAAAATCACCGCTGTCAAGGATTGGCCGGTTCCAAAAGACAAGACGCAGGTTAGAGCATTTTTGGGTTTGTGCTCCTATTACCGGCGATTTGTGAAGAACTTTGCAGATATAGCCAAACCTCTGCACAAGTTAACCGAGGAGAAGCGACATATCTGCTGGGATGAAAGTTGCAATATCGCATTCCAGGAGCTCAAGGACCGTCTGTGTAAAACACCTATTTTGGGATACCCTGATGCAAGCAAAGAATTTATAGTTGACACAGACGCAAGTGATATAGGACTTGGCGGTGTGTTGTCTCAACGGAATGGTGACCAAGAGGTCGTGATAGCGTACTTCAGCAAGTCGTTGTCAAAACCGGAAAGGAACTATTGTGTCACAAGACGCGAATTGCTCGCTGTGGTAAAGTCGTTGCAGCATTTTAGCAAATATCTTCTGGGACGAAAATTTCACTTACGAACTGACCATGCTGCACTAAAATGGCTATTGCAGTTTAAAAATCCAGAAGGACAAGTTGCGAGGTGGATTGAACTACTGCAGGAATACGACTTTGAGATCGAACATCGCAGCGGAAAATCTCACGGCAACGCAGATGCATTGTCAAGAAGACCTTGTCCTGAAGATTGCAACCATTGTACTAGGCAAGAGAGTAAAGAAGAGGTATCCGTGAGGATGCTCAGGACGGGCCACCTCAGCAACGAATGGAAGGACAGTTTACAACATGCACAGCAGGAAGATCCGGACATCAAGCCGATTCTGGAATGGATAAAGGTCAGTGCTCCCAAGCCTAAGTGGAGCGACGTCTCAGCAATGAGTTCGACCACTAAAAGCTATTAGGCCCAGTGGGACAGCTTGCTGCTTCAGGATGGAGTTCTGTGCCGTAAATGGGAAAATGTTAGCTGTCATTTGCAAATGGTTGTCCCTAAAGCTAAAGTACCGGATGTTCTACAGCTGTACCATAATGATTGTTCCGGAGGCCATCTGGGAGTTAAACGAACTCTACTGAAGATCCGAGAACGGTTTTATTGGGTCCACTGTCGAAACGATGTCGAGGACTGGTGTCGCAAATGTACAAAATAATGTATAAAAGCTATTGGGCCCAGTGGGACAGCTTGCTGCTTCAGGATGGAGTTCTGAGCCGTAATTGGGAAAATGTTCGGGGAGACAGCTGTCATTTGCAAATGGTTGTCCCTAAAGCCAAATTACCGGATGTTCTACAGCTGTACCTTAATGATTATTCAGGAGGCCATCAGGGAGTTAAACGAACCCTACTGAAGATCCGAGAACGGTTTTACTGGGTCCACTGTCGAAACGATGTCAAGGAATGGTGTCGCAAATGTACAAGTTGTGCAATGTAAAGGGACCTCAGACTCGTAGTAGAGGTGCATTGAAGTTGTACAATGTTGATGCACCATGAGAGAGAATAGCCATTGACGTGGCGGGACCGTTTCCGGAGAGTGAAAGCGGTAACAAGTATTTCATGGTTGTGATGGATTACTTCACTAAGTGGCCAGAAGTCTTCGCCATTCCAAATCAAGAAGCTTCAACAGTTGCTGATAAGCTAGTTCATGAAGTCTTCTGTCGTTTTGGAGTACCTTTAGAGATTCACAGCGATCAAGGAAGGAATTTTGAGTCTCAAATATTCCAGGAAACTTGCCGAGTTATGGGTACTCATAAAACAAGAACGACTTCTTATCACCCGCAATCTGATGGAATGGTGGAACGATTTAATTAGACATTGGAGAGGTACCTAGCAAAAGTTGTAGACAATCGGCAACGAGATTGGGACAAGCACATACAACCGTTTTTGTTGTCATATCGAAGTTCTGTTCACGAAAGTACAGCAGTGACACCAGCTTTCGCAAACTTTGGAAGAGAATTACGGCTGCCTGCAGACCTGATCACCGGGATACCACCTGATGCCCCACGCAGTATAACCGATTATGCAAATGACTTGCGGAACAAAATGAATGACATTTATGAGCACGTCAGGCAATCGGGCCAGCAAATGTCTGAGAAAATGAAAACCCGGTACGACCGCAAAATGAACAATAAAGGGTTCAACGAAGGTTCATTAGTGTGGTTGCACAATCCAGTCCGCAGCAAAGGGAAATCTCCTAAGCTTCAAGCTAAATGGGACGGCCCGTACGGAATTGTAACCAGGATCAACGATGTGACCTACCGGATACAGAAAGGCGCAAGAGGGACTCCTAAGATCGTCCATGTGGATCGCTTGGCGCGTTATTATGGGACCGATAATGCTCGGGACGAGCATGTCTTAGGAGGGGGCAGTGTTGCGTGAATAAGTCAACGTCATACACTAGCGCCATCTAGTGTCAGGAACGAGAGCGAGGGGAGCTTTGCAGAAAATGACATCACAAATCTCTCAACCGACAGCGCCATCCGAAGAACTAAGTTTCTAGAAAATCTACACTCGAACACTCGTCGCTTTGCGCGCATTTACTTGAATATTCCGGATGCTTCATTGCTAATTTGTATATAAAGGCGCTGCAATATGCGATCGGTGCAGTATTGGATTTGGCGAGATAAGCGAAGCTTCGGAGCGGAATAAAGTGAATTAGTGTGTTTAATTATTAGTGTTTTAAGTTTTAATTTGTGTAAAGTAAATTAATGTGTTGATTTAGGTAATTTTATCGGCAATTTTTATTGTCACGAACCTCAAGCTCGTAACAATATTTATGTCTGTTTCTTAACGCCAAGCCAGTCGCTTCTTATTTTTATTACGGTTATTTCCCATTTTAATTTTACGTCGTCCTGTTGCGTAATGTATATTCTGATCGTAAGCGACACAACCTCCCCGTTCAAAGGCCGAAGCGAAGTGACCATGCGGCAGGAATCACGCTTCAAAAGGCCGATGGTTTAGGTAATTTCTTTTTACAGTGAAAATAATGGTATTTATAAAAAGTAAATAACATAAGCACTGCTTTATAGTTAGTTCAGTTAGTATGCAAAGTTTCATGATCTTATTTAAAGTATTTTGTGAATAACAATGGTTTATTGTTCATTTTGGAGGTAACTTTGTATTTTTTTTCTATCGAGAAAATTTTACGAAATCGTGTTTTCGTCTAACATAATCCTTAACATTAATCCTCAACTTTACCATATATTTATTTCAAAATTAATGCTGCAATATTTTCGGCATAACGAAGGATCTTGCTAAGCCATTTGAGATTATATTTCCCCTTAAATTTAAAAGTTAATCAAATGAAGGTTGATTGCTGATGACTTCAACTACATCTTTAATAGCAAATTTAAGTACTGATTTCCCATGTACTAGGCGGAGAAGGAAATCACTTGAGGAAACCTGCTTATCTAATAAGTAAAAAAATATTTAAGAACATGTTGTGTAGTCAGAACACAGTATCATCACTAACAAGGAGCCTGCCAGTAATAGGACATATAATATAGAATTTTACTTCTCTCTTTCCATTTTTATATTATTTACTATATTTTATCATTGAAAACTTACCAGGTTGTGGGTCAGATGGATCATGACTTAGCCATTCGATACAAAGTGGAAACCAGGGAAGAATAATGTCATGATGTACATAGAATGATCCCTCTTCTTTATTGAATACTAAAATTTAAAAAGAAACTGTTTAGTATTAGCGCTCAATAGTTAGTACCTACTCAAACAGAGCAGAAAGAGTATTTGATAAAGGTAAAAATTAAAAGGGTTAAGACAACCAGGGAATATTCGAGCGAATTCCGTGCCTTAACTTATATATTACAAGGCTAGGCAGGTGCTGTTTTGCCCCTTCCGACAACCCCTTGTTTTATAAAAATCCTTACAACAAAAAATATTGAGGGTCACTTATCGGGATAAAAACTATCCCATCTCTCAAGTTGGCACAAGCAAAACAAATTTACAAAATTTCATTAAAATCAGTAGTTTAGTTCATCGCGGATAATAATAATAATGTCCTCCAGACCGAATTTCGGCCACGGCGGCCTGCCTCAACGGAGGCTAGCCATCGGCGCAGGACAGGATTATAGTTCCCAAGTGTATGCGCAAGCACAGGTGCTCTCTCTATTCCCTCACTCTCATAATCCGATGGGACGGTAAACCGACACGACCGGAGAAAGATCAGGCGCAGGACCAACGGCTTTACGTGCTTTCCGAGGCACGGGGGTGAGACACCGCTAACTTCCTGACTCCGGGCAACTACTGAGAATTTCTTGACGGAAAAACTCAATAATTAATTTTTTGGCCCGACCCGGGATTCGAACCCAGGACCTCATGATCAGCAGTCGCACTACTACAACCACTAGACCAACGAGGCAGTCGCGGATAAACAATTTGACGCGTAATTTTTATAATATATAAAGATTTGCCGCCTCACCTTGATCATAATATAGGCTATATATACCTCAGCAAAATATAGGAGGCGTGCCCTTTGAATGGTCGTTGTGCGACTGTGGCGCCAATCTTTATCAATGTGAGTAGTATATCTCACAGTATGAAATGAGATGCTATATGCTACATGAATACGCATGTAAATAACAGAGGATAATTTTAATTTATCAACTTACTGTATACTTCCAAAATACTGGCATCACTTTCGACATGGCCGACTAGAAGGAGATTATCATTTGCCTTGATTATGTCATCTTCTTCATCACTGTCTGGCCCTTCCGTCTGTGTAAAATTATGAATTGCTCTGAATGAATTTACGGACTTACTTTACTTTTTTTTGTTTTTTACTTTATTTTTATTGTAAGAAAAATAAAATAGTCAAAAAATAGTCTTGAGTAGTTCGCGAACGATAAATGAATAGGAAACGTATCTTAGCACTCTACTTGACGAAACGTTTTTTAATGCTGATTGTTAATTGGTCTAAAAGCTTTTATCGTACATCTACATTCACAAGGCGCCAGATCGCGCATACTTACGAGAACATACTATAGCGAGTGAATGAGAGACTCCGTGAGACGTTAAAGAATTAAAAGGGTATATGACTTTCAATAAGAATTACAACATATAATCTATATTGAATAAAAAAATACGTAATTCTATTCTAATTGATGTTAGTAAAATCAATGCAATAATATCTATTTTAGCTTATCATCCGAAAAAATGCAGAACTTGTTGTGTTTGCAAATTATTGTACTCATTATAATTAATAAATAGCTATAAAAACTAACATTTGCTAGACTTCGTTTCGGCACTTGCGATCGCGTAAAAAATTAATAAAGTTGAAGTTATGTTATAATAACACCTATTGAAGAGTATTTTATTATTTTTATTGTTGTTTTAATATTCGTTTCGTCCTTGGATGCTTTTTTATTTTCGCATGCTTCGGATATGGGATATTATTTCACTAATCCTAATTATTTTTTCAACACTAATTTGCTTTAGACTTATAATTTGACCAAGAAATTATTAAGTGTGTGTATGAGTAATCAAACAACATTACTCTGACTCGGGCAGATATCGACCGACTGAAATGTGTTATATAATTATAATTTAATGTTTAACTTCAGTAATCCCCAGGTGGTAAGTTCTTTCAATAGAAAAACGGAGATGATCAAACAGAGCTATAGAACTAATGGAATGAATTAGTTCACTGTCCGCAATGAAGTAGTACGGAGCGATCTTTAAGAGCAGCCACAAGACTAACGTTAAATGTGTCGCTTAGACATCTGCAATAAACTTCAAACAAACAAGGCCACAGATGCGTTGTCACCCACTGAAGGTTAAGATGGAATAACTTAAAGCCTTTAACACTGCCTCTCTAACCCTCCAATCTGGAACACCAATGTTAGTATGCTGCTGCTAGTCACCAAAAATACGCAAGATGGTGATACCAACCTATGCACAATAGGAGTCCTACAGGCGGTAGGGCAATAGTAAGGTACCACTTAGATTCCACACTCTATACCATAAATCCATGTACAAACATGCTTAGTCTATAATTTTATGATATAGAGTACAGGTGACTAGAGATTAGTTCAGACTAGATTATATATTCAGATTAGATTAGTTCAGACTTATTTATTGGTCTTACCCTGATTTGAATATTCTCACTGAGATCTCCCAGATTTGGCAGGGTTGCTACTGTACCAATGCCTATCGGGTTTGCTGAAATTTAAAAAAAATTGGTTAATGTCTAGGTCTCATATAAAATATTATACATATTGATTACAACCTAGCAAGAGATATAAAATATACTATATTTTTTATTAATTATTAATAGGCCATAAAAATACTTGTTTTGGTGTGGGTTTCCAACATGTGGCAAGTTTTGTCTAGTTATTAGTAAGCTGATGCAATGGTAGGTTTACTTTTTTACTTGTATAATGTGAATAGTGACTTGAATAGTGCTCAATGTTGCCAAGCTTAAGCCACATAATTACTTAGAGCATACATTACATGGAGGGAGCACTGTGTGAGCAGAAAGCGTGATCGGTGCTCTAAGGTTTAGGTAGAGTCTGTCTCTCTCGCACATGCTTCTGATTGGCTGTAATGTAAATCTCGTCACCTTGCTTAGCGCATGCCCAATGAAACAGCCAATGACAGTGACTGTGCGAGAGAGACAGACTCTACCTAAACTCAGTCTCTCTCTCTCTCTCTACGCCGATCACGCTTTCTGCTCACACAGTGCTCCCTCCATGTAATGTATGCTCTAAGCATAATTACTTAGAGCATAATGTATGCTCTAAGCATAATTATAAAAAGACCTTGTGTCAATGAAATTTAATTATTTAAGATAAAACCCAGGCTGCATAGACTAATGATCTTTTTCTCATTTACATGGCAAATAGTATTAAAATATAGAATGAAACTAAACCTAAAAATATGGAACTTCATATCCATTTCACACTTTCGAAATTAATTAGCTTTTAAAGACATAATAGCCAATTCATGTATACCAATTAGTGCCATAACTCGACATGGAAATTGTAGCAAACATATTTACATACCACATAAAATGAGTACCTATTTATATATATTACAAGTAATTGTTCCAGGTCTGAATGATTATTGTTTATATATATGTGCAATTTATGTATGTAAACACCTTCATGTTACAGTGAAGGTGAAATCTTAGTTTAGGGATAATTTTTTTTAATTATACTAAATTAGGTCACTGAGTGGGGCTCATATTGGGGAGAAAAAACAGTGACCAACATTTTATTTGTTTGACTGGAGGTCACCATTATATATCTCAGCACACAAAGCCCACACTTGGGTTGGCTATAGACATCTGGTACTTGATTTTGATAATGTTTTTAGTCTATCAGGCCTGTTAGGGTTAAGCTTGAACCTATTACACTGTTTTTAGATGTCGGAAATGCGTTTTGAATTAATTACGATAAAAACAAATTTCACTAAAAATTGTGTAATAACGAAACGCAAATATGTCAATTTGTTCTCGTATTATAAATTGGATGTCCGGTACTTGATTATAATTTTGTTTTCAATTTAGGAGGATTATCAGGGTTAAGCTTGAACCATTTACACTGTTTTTAGATTTCAGAAATGCCTTTTGAATTAAATATGATAAAAATAAATTTCACTAAAACTTGCAATATCGAAACACAAATATGTCAATTTGTTTTTTTAACACATTATCTGTGATAAATGATATAAATAAATTTCACTAAAAATTGCATGCATCATTTCGCTAAAAATTGTTTCTAAAAGGCCGGCAACGCACTTGCAATTCCTCTGGTGTTGCAGATGTTCATGGGCGGCGCAAGTCACTTAACATCAGGTGAACCGTATGCTCGTTTGCCCCCTCTTCTATAAAAAAAAACAATATAGCGAAACGCAACTATGTCAATTTGTTTTTTAACACAGATACACTCATAAAAAAATTAATCACTCGGACCCAGCCAATCCATTTGTGGCTGGAGATGAGACTTATATACAACAAATTGAGTTGTAGTGGAGAGCAGTCAAGAGGTTATTCAGAAAACAAAATTATAACAATTCACATTACATTATTTCATTTACCACTATCATAGCAGAGTTTAGGGCAACCAGACTTTATAGGTAAGATTGGTCGAATTGATTCTAAAACAAAATTAGCACACCCTGACTCCACATAGTCTTGTCTGCTCTACTCCTAGAGTGTTTTTGTAAAGCCGTAGGCACGGAGGGGAGCAGCCCCGCCCGCTGTAGCAAACCGCAGGCACCTAATGGAGCCGTTGTGACTGAGGCTGGTCGCCGAAGGAGACCAATAAGCCGAAGCTGCAGAGGCGGGCATAGGTGCCTGTGATTTGCTACGCAAGGGCGAAGCGGCTGCACTTCCCGCAGTGACAAAGCCGTTGCAGAAGTAACTTTGCGTTAATATTCCTGTATAAAAAAGTGAGGTTATGATTTTACGAAAAAAAAATTATTACTCATAAACTATACATTTCCGCAAGGGAGAAGGGTAGGGGTGCTTCCCACGATACCCCCTCCCCTCGGTACTCCAGTCGGCACTACTGCTTCTAGATCACAGGAAAGTGTGGAACAACAAGAATTTTCTGATGTTCTATAAAATTGGGTGAGGGAACGCTACCAGTAGACGGTGCACAGTTGGTTCTACCTGAGATACTTGGGAGAGTAGTGTCCACCTTAGAAGATTTAATTCGCCTGGTGTACGGGGACATCAATAGGATACCGCACAATGTAAGATAATTCTTGGGTGTGTAAACGAGCCATTTTAACACCCAAAAACGACCAAGCTTCAGCGATTTATGAATGCATTCTCGCGGAAATTGATGGAAATGAAGTGATCTATACTTCAATAAACACTGTGGTCGACCAAGATGACGCCACACATTACTCCGTAGAATTTATCAATTCCCTCAGTGCAAGTGGACTACCAGCACACACCATTAAGCTAAAGGTCGGTGTCTCAATTATGTTCTTCGGAATCACACTCCGCCGAAACTGTGCAATGGGACCCGGCTCAAAGTCTTCTCGCTGCAGAGAAATATCATTGAGGCGGAAATTGTAACGGGTTGTGGTGTCGGCGAAACAGCATTTATACCACGTATACCACTGATTCCCCACAATTACCCCTTTCAATTCAAGCTCGTGCAGTTTCCTGTGTGCTTCGCCATGACAATAAATAAGTCGCAGGGGCAGACACTGAAGGCTGCGGGTGTCGACCTCAGTACGAGCTGCTTCTCACACGGACAACGGTACGTCGCTTGCTCCCGCGTCACCAGTCCTGACTCGGTGTACATATTGAGTGAGACTGAGGGAAAAGCAACAAACATTGTTTACACAGAAGAGTTACAGTAAATTATAACACTTCTGTCTGTCGACGTCTCCAAAATTTCCTTATTAACCTGACGTCTCTTACCAGTAAATTAACTACATAATTTTCGAATTTTGAGTTTACTAAGCTAAATAGTATTTGAGGTAGGTATCTAAGCTTTAGTATAGTATGAGACGCGTCTTTTGAGTGTCTCTGTAAATCAACAAACTACCACTAATGTTATTAAAATAAAAATAGAATTTAAAAAAACCTATGCAATACGTGGGCAACGCCACGGGTACAGCTATAGTTTATAAAGAATTTTTTTTAAAATTATTTGCAATATTATTGTTAATTCAGTATACCCTTGGGATCCGGTGCATTCCACACCAGATCGGTGAAATATACAGGATGAAAAAGTTTTTTGTTGTATAGGTGTTAAGTCTAGGCAACATATAGGCTATAATTTATTTTGGAAAATGGAACATCTGATGCAGAACCGCAATAGACCAGCTAAAGTGTAAGAGATATAAAAATGGTGCCATAGCAAAGAATATTCCACGTGAAGAGTATTTTCTGCTGTGAGAATATATTTGAAGATCTGGAACACCTGCATTGGAACTCCAAAGCCCAGCGACATTATAACATGTACAGGAATGACGTCCTTGCAAAAGTTGTTTAGTCTGATGGGCATTTCCTGTTGACTTACAAAAATGAAAGATCAGGAACGTCTCGAATCGTGTCGCGCATCATGTTGTTTTCCCGTCCCCGGGCTCTTAGAATTCGACATCAGACGTTTCAGATCTTCGATTTTGACGACCCTGTTGTCGCTGGCATAAGCAACAGGATCCCCGTATGAAATCGCGGGCAGAAATTAGTACTAAATAAGTACTAAAGATATCAGCAAACATTTTGATATATGCATACTGAGCCCAAACAATTTGATGCCATTAATATATATGTCTGTCAAAGTTTACATGGTATGACATCAAATCACTGAAATATATATTAAGTCTTTAGTTAATATGCAAATTTGTTTTTCCAATGTGGCAATAAAATACATACAATTCAATCAAATACAATTTGGTCTGACTTTAGTCTTACTTGTATCTTCTTCATCATATTGTTCAAAATTAAATTCATCATCAGGATTCTCTGGAGGTTCTCGAACATTATTTGGACCCTCTTCATCACTTTCACCTTCTTCTTGTTCTGTTAATCTATTAAAAATTATTTATTTTAAAGATATTTTTAAATATATCTTCGATGTGTATTATCAAGGTTAAAATATTAAATCATTATAGAATGATTGAAAAAAATGTTTGAAGTGAACTTTTTACTAATACTTTCACATTCATTTGTTGACTTCTTAATTCAGGTTCACATTATGTTAGAAGGTTATCCACAAAACTATTAAGTATTAAAATACTTTAGAAAATATCCAACCTAATCAGTAACTTATAATAAGTGATCTGATCAATTTTTTTTCACTTCCATCCAAATTTATATTTTTCTAAACAAAAATTTTGTGTCGGCTTTAGTAATCTGCTGCACGATTTAAGTGATTATTTTAGCTTTAGTTGACAGGCAATGATGATATTGATTACCATTTAGCTGATTTTTATGTCGGAAATCCTTATTTTTCCAGATATCGATAGTTAAAATTTTGAGGTTATATCAGGTTGGCTAGACATCCGGTACTTGATTTTGATAATGTTTTTTGTCTAGGAGGCTTGTTAGGGTTAATCTTAAACCTATAACACTACACAACAACACATTTTGAATTAATTACGATAAAAACAAATTGCACCAAAAATAGTGTAATATTTCAATTTGTTATCGTATTATGAAGTAGATTTCCGAAATTTTATTTTTTAATTATGTTTTCAATTTAGGAGGATTGTCAGGGTTAAGCTAGAACCATTTACACTGTTTTTGGATTTCGGAAATGCCTTTTGAATTAATGACGATAAAAATAAATTTCACTTTAAATTACATATAACGAAACGCAAAAATTTGTCAATTTGTTTTTTTTAACACAGATACACTCATAAAAAAGTTAATCTCTCGGACACAAACAATCCATTTGTGGCTGGAGATGGGACTCATATACAACCATTGACTTATACATTACTAGAGTAAGGACCGGGCCGACCGAACAACTAAAACGGGCCTAAAATTACAGTTTAGGGCCAACGCGAATCGGACAGAGGTGCGCACGCAGGACAGATTTGCCTGTCATAAATATGTCTAGTTGCGTGGTAATAGAATGTAAAAATTACGATACAAAGATTTTAAAAAAACCTGGGATATCGTATCATCGATAAATAACCTTATATTAATTTTGTTATAATTAAATTATTACATAACCGCATTTTTAAAGTTTCATTTTACAGTTAGTTTAGTTACGTTACCAAGATTAGGCCAGGGCTGGATTCAGATCCTCAAAAATATTGTACATGAAAAATAAAATTATATATCACGTTTGACATTTCATGTTTCTTTTTTCCCATGTGCTGGGATTTTGGCGTCACGCGTCTAGTTTATCTATACGTTTCGTTTTTTGACGGTTTTATGTTTATTTCTATTTAATTTTTGTCTAAAGAACTTAGTGTAAGTTAAATTTTGAATATTGGTATCCAATATGTTTTATATTCAATAAGGGTAAAACTAAAAGAATACAAAATAAACCATATCTGCTTAATTGAATATGAAAATCTGATTCATAAAATATTTCCTCTCATCATAGTTTTATCAAGGATGCAACATAAATGCATCGATCGAGCATCGATTGACCAGAAAGGGAGCTAATTATTTACACTACAGAAATTCTCTATATGGTAGGGGTAATATTAAAATGTAAAAGGACTCAATAATAATACAAGGCAACCTTTAGGTAAAATTATGGTATTTTCTCTTAGTATTATTACGATACTATGTACTACAAACTATGAAATAATGGTACAATTAGCATAATTATACTACTAAATCCGACCCTGGTTATGTCGTTTTTTAATATGATGTTTGTATTATGACAGATGCGCTACTTTTTCTTGTATGAAAAAGTTATGAGTAAAATGTTTAAAAGGGCCTATCCTTCCTTTTGAAATCATTGTATACAACAAATTGAGTTGCAGTGGAGAGCAGTCAAGAGGTTTTTCAGAAAACAAAATTATAACAATTCACATTACATTATTTCATTTACCACTCTAGTAGCAGAGTTAAGAGCAACTAGACTTTATAGATAAAATTGGTTGAATCGGTTCTAAAACCGAATTAGCACACCCCGACTCCACGTAGTCTTGTCTGCCCTACCCCTAAGTTAGTAAGTTTTTGTAAAGCCGTAGGCATGGAGGGAGAGCAGCCCCCGGAGGGGCTGCACTTCCCGTAGTGCCGAAGCCGTTGCAGAAGTAACTGCATCAATATTCCTGTATAAAAAAGTGAGGTTATGATTTTACAAAAAAAAGAGGTTTCCGGCACTTCCCCCTTTTAGGGGGAGGTTCCTACCCCAGCCCCCCCCCCCCACTCGGCGACCATATATTCATGCAGTAGATTACTAAAAAATGCATAAAAAGGGGGGGGGGGTTCCGGCACTTAATTCTTTTAGGAGGAGGTTCCTACCCCTCCCCCCCCATCTACCCGCAAACTCGGTGACCATAAATTCGTACGGCAGATTATAAAGAAATACCAAAATTTTAAGTTATAATAGTAAGTACCTCAAGTCATAAGCAGTTTGTTTGATTATTTGCTCTAATTCTTTCTCTGTTAGTTCTATCTGTAAAAATAGATCTAATTAGAAATATTTATTTGGTAAATTAAATATTTACGAAGAGTCCACTTATTATGTAGTAAAAACCTTCTCTGGAACTGCTTTCGCAACTCCTCGTCGCACAAAATGCATACATGAAACCAAGCTAACAGTCGGCGAGTTTTCTTCCATTTCTTTAAATTTTAATGACGAAAACAACACGAGGTTAAACGTGATTTCTCGTAATTTGACATTTGCTTGACATCATTTTGTTTACTTCGTTGTTGTTTTTATTATTCGCTCCAGAGAGCAGGCAAAGGAACTAAGCCATACAGCCTTATCTTTTATTTTCATTTGATTATATAGAATTTTGAAGTGTAAAGGCCGGAACCAAGTCTTATTTTTATTCTTTCCATCTCTTCAAAATCCACAAAGGCCGAAGCCAAGTCTTATTTTCTTTAATTCTTCATATTTTCAAAAACAACAAAGGCTAAAGCCAAGTCTTCTTTATATTATAATCTTTATAAGTTTCAATCCATATAGATTTATCAGTCCAGTTTCAAGGTTTCCGCGCTTTTTCTTCTTTTCTTCACAATATGCTGATGCATCACACTGCGAAGCCCTTGGGAGATTTTGATGACAGCTCAACCCAGCGAACAGTTGATGAAGACAGCCAATCAAGTTCATAAGGTGCCTAAGTGATCAAAATAAATTGAGGTTTATATCGACATCTAAGCACTTGTTTTGTCGTTTTCTCTAATATTTCACACGCGCAGACAATTAATTCATAAAATCACATCACTTTTACGAATTAAAATCCTTTTCAAACCATTATTCAAGCAACAAAACAGGAGCGACAGTCCGTCGTCGTTCAGGCTAAAACTCTTTGTTTACTTCGCCCATGACAACTCTACATATGTTTTTTTTATGGATTCTAGTAAGACATAGACGTAATATTTTATATACGTCTATGTACTAAGTGGTACTAAAAGGATACTACGCATGTCAGAAAAATGATGTTCAGAGTATTAGCGGAAACGGAACAGCAGTATATTTTTAAAGAATTTAATTTAATTAATATAATTCTCACTTGTAAATTTAGAATTCTAGATAGGTGACAATGTTGCTTATTTCTTTTTGCCAAACCCGTTAAAGTTCGCTGCTAGAATCACAAATAAACACATTAAAGCATGTTGTTGGTTGTAAATTATTCTTGTTCTCAGTATCATTCTAAATATACACAGCGCTGCATCTATCTTTTAGAAGAAATAATAAAGAAGAATGTTGTAAATATATTGCTCACATTAAAATAGGTTGTATGCTCTATGGCCTTTGTCTCAATCGGCAAATCAATTGTCTTTGTTGTTACGTTTTCAGAAACGTAACGAAACCAGTGACTTGATCGGCGTTACCTGTTTCAGAACTAGTGATTTTTGTAACTGGCTATTTTTATTCGGCTACTGTGATTGTTAGCATAAATATCACCACTAACTATACAGTTACACACGAAACGAAAATAAAATCACAATCTGTGTTTGTAGCTATACAGTAACTGTATACTGTTAAATCAATAAATTACCTTCCCTTCATACTTTATTCTGGTTTAGGACTGACTGTATTAACTGTATTTATGATTGATTTGCGTTTGCTATGACACCAAGATTTTCATAAAATTATTAATGCAGGCATATTTACAAGTCAATTTGATTGTATAAACAATGATTCTTGATATTTACAGTTTATTTACACTTTTTCAACGTTTTCACTATCATTTGTATTTGCAATTTTATTTACACTGTACAATTAATTTGTTTGTTTGTTTGGTTATTTACACACAGTTTTTAAGTTTTATATTATTATAAACATTTAAATTTTTATACACATTTTTAGTTTTATTTTAATTTTATGATTAAACGAGTTCATGACTCCGTCAAAAATGTTTTAAAAATTATTTTAGTTAAATTCAATGTGACTCGCTTCCTGGAATCGCAAACCGTTGAAATTATTTACAAACAGAGATTACTCTATTTTATTGTCTATGTCTATAGTCTTACGTATGAAAATTAAACGTACAATAATACTGTTACTTACGATGTTTTGTTTATTGTTGTATGCCACATGTGCGCTTTGCGCTCGACCGACCGACAGTCGACTCCCGCAACAATCATTGTTAACAGTAATCATAATCACGCATTTACAAATATCACTACTTGTAACATGACTTTAGTTGAGTTACTGTATCTGGTGACGTGAAATAACGCCCACGTCTATTAATAATACGTGACTCTACATATAAGTTATTTTATTAGTTATATTATTTTATATAAGTTATTTTATTCCATTATTCTAAAAAACAGAAATTCTTAAAGTAAGAAATCTTTCAGCGTATAAATTCAATCACACTCAAATAAATGTATTTTACTAAGCCATAATTACTTGTAAAACTTGAAAGAAAAAATCTCAGATTCGTAAATCTCTACTCTATGGGCAAAGTGACCATATTATGTTATACGTAGACTACGTTAGAGATAGACGCTATGGATAGAAGGATGTGTAGTTGTGTAGCAGCTAGTGTAACTATGTGTCATGTTACGGTAATCTAACATGGTGAATTGTGCAGTATATTTGTGTAAAAGAAGGTCGACATCATCCAATTTACGAGAACACAGTGTCTCTTACCACTTGTTAGTTATTTACAATTATATATTACCTACTTATTGTAATAGTTGTTATAATTAATAATTATAGAGTGTAAACGTCATAAAGTAACACGACTCTTATGTAGAAAACGTAAAAAGTTGTAGGTAGTTTAGTAAATATCTGTAATGTTGTGTCACTGAAAATATAATGAATAATATAAATGAAATAATTTAACAATATTCGTAATTAAGTTGCTGATTACTGTGTAATTTTTTTTTGATTATTATTAAATTAATTTTCGGGTAAGGTTAACAGTTAAGTCGCCTTAATTAGGGTGTGGGGGAAGGGGGAGGAATTGTAGAGTCGCCCCCTACTTCTCCCCCCGCCGGACATGCTTAGTTTTTTTAAATTTTTATAAATCTTTTTTTGAGGTTATGTTTCGTAATTTTTATGACAATTTTAAACTGATTTATGGGGAGAGACAGTTACGGGACGGAAGCCCCACGTCATTCAACGTGGTGGAGTCGAGGGCCCGGTCGATGGAGCCCCGCTTGACGGGGCTCCTTCTTTCGAGTGGTTTATAAGAAAATAACCACAAAGGGGAAGGCGTCATATCCTTCTAACCTAACCTTTCCGAGCCGGGGTGCCACACGTCCCAGGCTCACTTCGCTCGTTATTGAACTCAATTTAACATCAAAATTTTAACTTTTATAACTACTTTATTTTATATTATAAACATAAATTATGGCTGCCACCATTTGTAAAAAAGGATCGTTGCGATATTTAGCATTAGCAGTATTACGCCACTACAAATATTCCACTATTAACCAAAATTCTGAAACTCGGAAGCAATGGAATGACGTAAAGTATGTCTGTCACTGTCAACAAAATGGCCGGCCTAGCGACATATTTTTCAATCGATTCGAATCGAAATCGGATGAATCGATTAACAAAAAATCGAAGTCTTAAAGATCGATTTCGCAAAAATCGGTCTTTTTTGGATTTGCGTTTAAAGTTTATATTTACAATATCAAAAGCTACAATAAAGTACAGACAACATTGAATGATTGAATTGTAAAATTATCATTCTTTACGAGTTGGGGTACATTTAACTTATTGTAAATAATTTTATAGTTAATATAACATATATATATATATATATATACTTAATAAAACAGAAAAACGTTCGATCTTGATTCTCTAGGGTGAAATATCGATTCACTAGATCGATTCAGTACTATATATCGATATGACATTGACAGATGCAACGTCGAAAACGTGAGAATATTTAATTAATTAGTCATTTACCAATATTTTTAAAAAAATAATAAAAAGTACTTCGACGCTGCTCCGGCAGCAAAAATCGCGTGATGGTGCTTTAGATAAACCCACTTAACCCCCCCTCCACTGTGACAGAATCCTCAAATTCAGGCAACTTAATTGTAAATCCAACCCTAATTTTCTGTCCGAGACATAGAGACCTATCAAAATAATAGCTTAGTAATAAGTTCAAAGGTTGTGTTTTACGTACAATAAGTCGCTATTTTTATGCTTTGAGCATCATAAAGCTACTGATATTTTCTTTAACTACTTTAAATAAGTTTAAAGTACTATTGTTATTAGTAAAGAGTTGGACGTCTGAAACCAATTTTACCATTGTGATATATTATCTGTTGCATTAAACGGTTATAATTTGCTGTAAACGGTTATAAGTTGCATGCCCGTTGTGTATTTTTTAACATCAATTGCGTACATTGAATAATGAATACAACAATTTTTTTTAAAATTAATTTGTATATAACTAGGCATGTCGATTCATTCTTTAAAAAAATCGATCTTCGAATCGATGATACTGGAATCGATTATCGATTAAATCGAGGATTAAAAGATCGATTTTCGATTAATCGCGACATTTTCAAACATGAAATTTCAGTAATTTGTGATTATTTCTTTAATTGAACTTTAATATTATTTTTTTTAATAAAATATTAGTAATCTTATTAATTAACATTACTAATATTCCTTTTAACCACTCCTGGTATGCTTGAAACGCTTGTGTTAGGAGTGGTTCGCACATTCGCTACTCGATCTCTTTTTTTACAAAGTGATTTCATATATCACTTTTATTTGACATTTTAGGCTAAAAACAACAATTGTACTTTAACAAAAGTGAAAACTGCAACGTACATTTCTCGATAAATCTTTTTCAATCTAATAACTCACTATTATCAAATCGAAATGAATGCTACACGAACACAACCTCTATAAACTTCAACATATATTATTTATTTACCGTATCTAGGGCTTTTAAAAGTACTCTTGCTGTACTTACAGCTCACAGTATGTATATTTTTGAAAATAAATAAAGTAAATTCACAAGTTCACAGTTCAAACAGGTTCACAGCTATAATATTATATTGTAGTATGTATATTTATGTAGTCCTTGTTCACAGCACAGATTTAGTTAGACCAATATTCCGCAGGTAAGATCAGAATTAGAATTTTAGAAATGAAAATGAAATGACAACTTTTCGATATTGTTGGATGCGTTCATAAATATTTATTTGATTCAAATATATTGTATTGTGTTCAAATTATCAACCAAGTACGACCGGTTGTTCATTTTGATGATGAGTGGTGATGCAGGCAAATATGGTGCTGCGGCTTAATAAGAGATTATTCAATACTCTAAGCCTATTTTCTTGCCTTGAAGACACACTCTTTATGATCGGATGGTAAGATAGATGCTGGAAATTATTCCACTCTTTTGCACTACGCATTATGAAAGACGGCACAAACCATTAGCTTCTAATGTGTTAGTAAATGTAATGTAAATTAAGTTATATATTATGAGTTTGTATGCTATGGAACCAAACTTAAGTAGTAAAACAACAGTATGCTTAATCGTTATTAAAGTGCCTGACAGAAGCATAATGACAATACGAGTATATTATGTGGAAAAACGTAAAAGTAGTGTAAAAATCATTATATTTTTAAGGTTTCCTAAAGACCCCGTTTTAAAAGAAGTATGGCGAAAATTTTGTAACAGGAAAAACAAATGGTTTCCCAAGAGAACAAGTGTTGTATGCTCTGACCATTTTTCTCCATCCTGTTTTCAAGTACTTAATACTAACAAAAGAAGAATTCTTTTTGAAGGTGTTATACCAACTGTACGTTCAGGTTATTGCTCGGTAATGGTTTCATATGTACTATATTTTTATTAACATTATTTTTATTAAGGTACGATTTTATCATAATTTGGGTTATGTATTTCAGCGAAATAATCAACAACAAAAGGAGAAAACAGTTTTATCTCCGTCAAAGTGCAAAAATGTAAATTACGAACAGCCACTTTCTGAATTTGTATGTATATCCTAAAATTATTGCGTAGTAAATTGTTTAATATACTTTTAATCAAAACTAATCTGATTAAAAAATGTTTCAAACGCTTTAAACATCTGAGAAAGTTTCAAAATTTTTTCTCTCATGAGTTAAGTATTTAATGTTATTTCAAAATGTGACGTAATGTGTTTTAGATGGAGACATCGACAGTGACAAAAATTAAAGATAAATTGAGAAATAAAAGTAAAAACGTTAAACGACTTCAAACAAGAAATCGGTTCTCAAAACATAACATGGACGGCTTAAATGAATTAGTAATCACTTTAAGTACAAAATCGTTATCAGGCAAAAAAGGAAGGGATGTTGTAGATGAAAGTTGCGCATCGAAAAATTCGCTTGAAAGGTACAATAGAAAGTTAATTAAAGCACAATAACAAAAAGGACTCCAGTTGGCAGTCTTGGAAAGGCTAATAATGGACTTCATGTAAAAATAATAAGTCGATGACTAATATCCAAAATAGTAGAAGAGTCTGAGAGAAATAAAAAGAACATTAAATCGTCACATGTTATAGTATTAAGTAACATTTATTTTTATATTACATGAAATAAGGCTGTTCTATTAAAGCAGTAATTAATAAAATCAAGATTTAGTAATTAATAAATAGTATCGATTATTTAATATTTGAAATAAAACAACGCCATCTTATATTTTAAGCACATTAGAGGATTATACTACGATTGTTTAATGCTTTATTTAATTAAATATTGCTAAACAGTTTAATAATAATACCATATCAACCGTGTCATGCCGATATCACCAAAAAAATAAATAAAAAGGCAAGTAAAAAAAGACGTTATTATTTTATAAATTCTATTACTGCAGACGAGCTTTTCTTTTTTCAGTTTTCATTGAAAGTAGGGAGAGAAAAGTCTGTCTCGTAGTCTTAATAGGCGATTGTAGACCTAACATACCATAGAAATGTTTTTATTTTATAGGACTGACTGATTTTTTTACACCGTTTTCACAAAATTGCGATCAATTATTATAATAGTACTCGTGATGAGCGAATTCGGTTTGCATGCATACCAAGAAAAGTGGTTTGAAATTTAAATACGGTTTTTACTGCTTTATTAGAATTTTTTCTTTTTTCTATTTAATACGAATATTGAAATCTAATAAAAATCGTCATCGTAAGTTGTTATCGATGATAGTGTAAATATAATAATATTGCATTATAATATCGTTGCATCCCTAGTATATTAGTAAAACTGTAAACCATGAAATATAGAGGTAAGGAAGACAATCTCCCATAGGAGAATGGTTGAAAATGAGTCCATCTGTAAGCAGTAAATATCAGTTAAAAACTCTTCACAACAGCGCTCGAGTAACCACAGGGTATGATAAATCGCAGTAATATACGCTGAGAGTGATTTTGAAAATAAAAAATTTTAAAGCAAGAAAATAATTATTGTAAAAAGAATTATGGTGAAAGTCCGTGCAATAAAAAAATTATAAAAAGTTGTTTAAAATTATGACTGTAGCTACAGTAGTGCCACCCTTATTTAGCGCCTTGCTACGGACACTTTAACAGAGTCTGTACTCCTTACCTCTACACTATATACTGTGAACCATGGATACGTTAGTACTATTATTAGTTTATGAACCATGGAGGTTAGCTCCATACTGTGTACGGTATTCTCGTAGACAGAAAATCGAAAATCTAGATAATGGACATAGAGCTTTTTAGTATAGACTATAATAAAATTCTAGTCAAAGAGTATAGTAAGTATAGGGCATAGACTTAATATATGAATCCTAGTTTTTTATTGTCTGTGTCGGTAATGTGACACACGTACTTCATTTTACATTGATTTCCAGTTAAGCACATATGTTACTAGTATAAAATCTGTGCGCAATTTATTTTAATTTATTTTATTATTTTTGTGGAAGTGTAAGTTCTAATGCAGTTAAAGAATATTTCAAAAAATAAACTATAATTAATTTATTTTATTCTTGAGCGAAAACCATAGACAAATTTTATTGTAGTATACGAGATACGAGTACGGCCCAAAGAGTATAGTATAATAGTAATTTTATATGGGAGTACGGTCGTTCACATTTTAATCACCACAAATAAGTAATTACACTGCGTGATTTTAAAGTAAACGTTATATTTGACTTGTTTTTTATTTTGTAGTTAGCTGAAATAATAGTAACATTTTGTAATAAAAATATTTATCATACTTTTAAGTTGAGGTTCGATTTTGTATAATTTTTTTTTGTTCTCAAAAACTACGTTCTGACAGGTAGGTGTTATAATGATTTGTAAAGCATATAATATACATAAAACGTAAATACCTAGTGCAGAATTTTCATTTATTATGCTTTTCAAAGAAGTAATCAATTTTGTTGTTTATCAATTATGATACTTTAGAAATATTTTTTAAGTAATAGATGTGCTAAAATAATCAAAAATTGTACTGTGGTTGTCTATACATGCACAGTATGTCATAACTTCAAAAATGTCAATAAGTCCAATGTCATTTTGCTGTTTGATATTATTTATCGTCTAGAGTGCATAAAAATCATTATTATGTTTTTTATTGGATAGGTCTAATAGAATGAGCATCAAGCAAGATGAGACTGTGGTTTCGAACGAGTTTGGATTACCGGAATGTCGAACGTGTCTTCAACCTCTCGATGCTAACTCTGTTTTGGTTGATTTATTTCAATGTTGGGTGCCACCTTGGGATGGAATGGAGTCAACTATAGCTGAGGATTTGGCAAAACTGGCGAATATCCAGGTGATTGTTTCCTTCAAATTAGGAGTTTTCTTTTACTTAGATTGTCTAATTTATGTACAGGGCGTATATAATTCGCAATTCGTTGTAAACAACCGTTCTTTGCGCAAAAAGGTTGTCTGGAAGAAATAGCTTTTACTTTCTTTATATATTTCACTTTGTATAGTTTTAATGTGTATTGGTGTACGATAAAGAATATATTGATTGATTGTGCTTGACAAAAAATAATACTTTAGCTTGTAATCGTTTTTATCTAGTTTTAGTCCAGTCAAAATAGACATTTGACTTATCCAAAATTCGCATAGAACTGAAAATTGGCAGACGTTAAATACATCATTATAAATAAAATGTCAAAAATCCCCTTCGATCCTACTTCTGCAAAAAAAATTTATTCAAGGTCAAACATACAAAATTAAGTATTTCCATTTTTCTCGAAAACAGTAAGTTTTATCGTGAAATTACGTGAGACAAAAGTTGTAGATCATACAATTCTCTACCAAAACGGTACAGTCACTTTTTCTCTTACAACTCAAAATTTGTGAGATATTGTGGTTTTAATAATTAGAAAATTCATATTTTACATAATTACCCTACAGGTAATATATATATAATATAAAATATGTAATTTTTTTTATTCTTAGAAAAAAGGGCTTTGTCGCTGAAGCAATTATGACGCCCTGGTACAAGAAAATTCTTAAATAGGATAAATACTAACAACTATATAAACTTATTAATTACTTAATCTCTTATTTACTAACACATAAAGTTTTTTGGCATCTTCTGATAATGGGTCTGATAAAATAATATTAATACTGCCAATCAATGATAAATGTATATTACAATTTTTTCTTTCTCCAGAGTTCAGGACACATTCTATCAATATGTGATAAACATCATCGATAATGTTGCAAGTTGAACAGTTTGGTGAGGTAGTTTTCCGCATCAAGTATGAAAATTTATTGCATGGAATGTGCCCAGATCTGAGTCTTAATGCTATTACAGTGTCGCATCTACACAATATTCGGTTATCTATCCAGGTTGAGCGCATTGGAAACGGCTGGATCGTACGGTACCATATACCCTTCTCTTTTGCTCTTATATCAAAATATTCCTTCCAAAGGTCATAACAATTTTTTTTTAATAACGGTATATAATTTTGAAATGAAGGGGTAATATTATTATATGCCTTCCGAAATAGCTTGTTTGGCCAAAATATCAGCTTTTTCATTACCCTCTAAGCCAATGTGCGAAGGTATCCATTGTAAATGTACTATTATGGAGTCAGCCTGCAACTTAACTAGAAGCTTCAAAATCGCATATGCTACTGGTAAGCCTCGAAAAACCGAAGTACACCGAGCAAGGTGTTGAAGCGCACTCCTTGAATCTGTTAAAATAACCACATTGTTATAGTTGCATGATTGTATATAGGATAAAGCTTCATAGATTGCTACAAGTTCAACTTCCATAATAGAAATATTAGTATTAATTTTTAACTTTATTGCCATATCATTTAATATATCGTAAAATGAAGCCCCGTTTCCGAAAGTATCTTTCGAACCATCTGTAAATATCCTCAGATAATTCGGGTAATGTTCGTTTAGGTAATTAATACACATGTTTTTTATGGTCAATACATGGTACTGATGTTTAGGGTTTAGAACTCCGTCTATATTTAGTCTTAAAATATCTGAAAGGTTTAAACTAGTGATCCACTGATCCAGAGAAAACATACCTAACTGTGAGCTTGAGTATATAAAAAATGATTTGAAGTTGTCATGGATTATTGTTAATAATGGTCCTTATTATTCCAATACCTGTTTTGAATGGTATTGGATAGGTTAGAGATAAGATTAAAAAAAATGTGTAATACTAATTCAGTGTAAACTCTATATAACGACACTCAAGGGATTGTGAATATTTTATATACATTATAGAGAGTTGTCATTAAATGGAATGTAGAAAAATCTACTATCCCACCTTTATTGTGTGTATCAGTAACACTTTTTCGTCAGCACACAGTGATTTTCTCTTACTTGCCATGTTTACAGTTTGGAAGTCGTGAGTAACTAAGATAAGAATATGATAACATAGATAATCCATGAATCCTACTAACAACAGTCTACATGTGCAAGCAGTCCCAATTTGTAAACAAAACAACAGATTTGTTAGAGAGTTTGGTATGTAGGTATGATGCCGACAGTAGAGTGTATTATGGGCTAGGATAATAAAGCGACAAAAGAACAAAAGATTGTACATGGCTGTGCAAATGTTACTCATATTTGCAACTTAAAAAGTACTTTTTATTATTTAATTGTTGTCGTTATTGAGAGTGGGTGTAATGCTATATAGAGTGTATCATTAGTATGGCAAGCTAAAGCAAACAAAGCCGAGTTATTTCGATGATTTAGGGAGTTTGTTGTTAAATATGAATGATGTTACATAGAGTTTACACTGTATAAGCATTATCAAAACATTTCTATTAGATTTCAACTCTTACATTCTTTTTATTTTAGATCACACAGTCAGATAGATATTCTAAAGTCATATGTGAGCCATGCTGCCTAAAGCTACAGAGTGCATGTGATTTTGCCTGTAGTGTTCGAAAAAAAGATAGGTTACTTAGACAAAGATTTCCCACTACTCCTGAGAAAATGGAAAATTGTAACAAGACAGTGTGGCCTAAACCTATTCAGTTAGACAAAAACATTAATGGCTCTGTTTATGGAAATGTTATGGATGTAGAAATTAAGCAGGAGGTGCTATCTGAGGATGAGTATATAAGTCATAATGCTCTGGAAGAATGTAGAGAGGCTGAATTAGCAAATCTTGAAATTAAAATAGAACCTGAAGAGATAATACAACAGCAGCCAATGCAGATAGAGGAACATGTGAAGACCATAACTGAACAAACACAGTCTTATAATACAATTTTAAATGGTAAGCAAAATATTTAATATAAATATAAAAAATTATATAAACACTCACGCCAGAGAGGAGTAGGCAGAAACTACGGACTTCCATTTGGCACAATCCTGACATACCTCTTTCTCCTCCATTACATCCATATATTTACGTATACATGCTCATCGATTAAGGGTACTCCTACCAATTTTCAAACTATCGCCAATTTGGTCTATAAACCTTCTTCTAGGGCATCCCTTCCCGACTCTGCCATTCACATCTGCAATATAAAATTACTTTGTCACTCTTTCCTCGTTCATTCTTTCTACATGCCCAAACCACGAAAGCATTCCTTTCTTAATCCTGGTCACATCATCATCTTACACACCACATTTTTCTCTTATCACTCAATTTCTCACCCTGTCATTCACATTTAGCCCTAGCATACTCCTTAAAGACCGCATTTCTATAGCATTTATTCTACTTTCGTGCTTCTTCTGCCACACCCAACTTTCACTACCATACAGTAAAGTAGGATGAACACAGCATTATGAATTACCATACGTGCTTTCTTAGACACATTCTGATTCTTCATAATATTTAAGTACCAAGATAATAGTTTAATACAGTACATGTCCTTATTTTCAATGTAGTGGTGGCACAAAGGATTCCACTACCCCGTAGCGTGTGAGTGATGTAAGAGGTGACAGAGAGAAACGGAAACAGGAGATGGGCAGTAGCATCTTCCTTATAAAATAATAAAACAACTGCGCTGCCAACCCGCCTGCCCAGTGTGGCTACTATGGCCAATATGCTCCCTATGATGCAATATATTAACTGCGTAGTGGCGCTGTATGAATATCCGCTGCTCAATATTGTCCTATGTTAGTGGCAAAAGGCGACATAGGGAAACCTGGAGATGGGCAGTAGCATCTTCCTAATAACAACTAAAAATAAAAAACTGCATGCCTACCCATCTGCCAATAGTGGCAACTATTGCAAATATCCCCCCCCCTATGAGGAGATCTATGGGGAGCCCTATGTTCAGTAGTGGACTTTGAATTGGCTGTAACAGGATGCTATCTATGGGGGTGTATATTCACCGTGTGATGTGATGATGATGGTGATAATGATTTCTTTATTTATTGATATTTTCAAATAACTAAAATTTACTGGAAATATTGGTGTTTAGTTTATGCTGCTAAAGTTTTTAATTGTTACTCTGAAAGAAGAGTAAATATTATGCCTAAGAAATTAAAAAATCCATTAATGTGATGATTGCTGAAAACTGCTAAACTTCATTAAACAGTGTCACAGACTTCCTTGCTGCATTTAGTTTAGTTTAGTTTAGTTTACGACGGGCTGTTTTTCGCAACTCCACGTCTAAGCGCGTATTTTGCGTGTGGGCAGGAATACTATGGTTATTCGAGCCATGATATCTCCCCAAAGAAGCTCAGCAGTCCCTTGATGTTGCAAGCAACTGCGGGGAGCGATCCCGGTGGGCCGAGATGTTTAGCCCTGTATGAAGCGACTTCTGGACATGTCAGCAACACGTGAGCCGCCTCCCTTCCTCTCCCATGCATGCCCTGCACAGGGGGCTATCAGTAACACCTATGGTGAACAAATGTTTGTTAAAAGAGCCATGTCCTGTGATAGCACTTGTTACTATCCTGATCTATGGCTTGTTCAGTCTCATTAGAACCTTGGTTAGGCGACTGTTTATTTCAGGGCAGGGCCTCCCTAGCTTGTCTACAGTCTACTGAATTTTTCCAAAGCTGAGCGTGTAAATTATTGAAGTATCTATGTACCAGTGAACGGACATAGCCAAAGGGGATTGGTATTATTGGTTCCGGCCCTATAGTTGCCAGGGCCGATCCCCTTCTGGCCAGTTCATCTGCTGCATTGTTGCCTCTAGATCCACTGTGTCCCTTGATCCATTGCAGTAATTGTTGTGCTTATTCAATTGTTTATGGCACTCATATAGCAGTCCCGAGTTTGTCACATTGTAACTCAGAGCTTGTAGTACCACCATACTGTCAGTCAGTATTCTGATGGAGAAGTCTTTCACCTCCCTAGCATCTATTGCTATGGCCGCTTGGATGATGCCCATGCATTCAGACTGTGTTGTCCTTGCTGCATTAACTTTATAGGAAATTAATGATGGAATTTTAGAATATACCAATGCTTATCGATTATTATTTTTTTAAGGTCATTTACATGATTCAAAGGACAATGTTATTGGATTAACAAATGGCATTGATAGTAAAACAGATGTAAGTATATAGTTAAAATACCAGTTTTATTGTTTATGCATTATAAAAAATAGAAATATGAATGGATTTTATTTACACCAATTAAACATAGAATTTATTTACTTTTCTAAAAAATTTTTTTTGTGTAAAAATATTACCTTTTAAAAATTCATTAATATTTTTAAATGACATAGATCCCCAAAGTAAAAGAAGAGCCTGTAAGTGATGAAGATGATGGAGAGACAATACCCACCGACCTCTCTTTGGAGTGTATGTTATGTTCCAAGGAATTTAACAGCGTATCTGGTTTAAAGGTAAGAATTTTAATTAAAGTAATCAATTTTTTCTAATCTGTCGGTGGAGCTTAAAATTCATATTGATTAAATAGTTAATTAATATGAGGGTCAATTTTTTAATCTTAAGCTAAAATTTATTCATGGGATAAAATACAACATATGCATATAGAAATTACAGTAAGATCACCTGGGGCAAGTGTAACATAAATTAATTAAAACTCAACATCAACATTTAAATACTACTCTGTAGGGATTTGATATAGACAATTCAGTTTCACAACATCAATTAATAAGTGATTGTATGTTTGATCAAGCATTTTAGTACCTACAACTAGCATTTTGTAATTTCAGGTAATTAAAACTAATTGAGGTGGAAGACTGTTACACTTACCCATTAATGAGGCAAGTGTGACAGTACGCTTCTTTTTGTAGTTATTTTTTTATCTGTGGTTTTCAACAAAATTGATGGAAACAATTTGAACATCCATTTTTGTATAACAATGAATTTTCCCCAACATGGGGCATGTGTGACTGTTTTTAACTGATATAGTGGTGTGCTTTTAAATAGATTTACTACACTAGCTCTGGATGTTTTGTAAGTATAATAAAGTCAATGCCAAGTGCAAAATAAAATTTAATTCAGAATGTTAACAATTTATAATAACATAATCATAAAAACGTGACACTGTCACACTTACCCTGATGTTAGGTATTAGGTCAGGTAAGTGTAACTGTATCTGTATTTCAAAGAATAGTGAATTTCAGGTCGCAGAAACATAGTCTATAAGTACCAATATTATTCTTTATCACTCACCTTGTATCTGGTTTAAAATAATATATCGAAACAATAACTTCACCTCTTAAAATTGCGCTGCCTGTCGCCAGTTGAGTAGTTTTTAAAATAACGTCTGTTGATAAAATAGTTCAAGCTCAGTCTCTGATAGATGAAAGGAGATTAGTTCATGTTTCTAACGTCTCTTCAATTTTTCCATCAACTTCCAATGAGAAGATAGTATTGACATCGCCAAAATGTTCAGCTGCAACAGAAAAAAGAAAACCAGTTCTTGTTTATTACAGTTCTTCAAGTGATGCTTCAGACTTAGATATTACCGGCAATGATCAGTGCTGCCCCATGCTGCTAAGTTCAGTACATCGTTTCGACTTCGCAGATACGAAACATGACCCTCAACCATCTCTGTACGATCTTCCGAGTACGTCCGGCCTACAAGAAAATATCGTATGTTCTAGCTCTGAATCTGATCTTGATTTGGGTCTTAGTAAATCATTTATCAAAGATAAATACATGACTAAACTTCAAGTCTCAGATTTATACACTTCTTCTTCGTCGTTTGATGATGATCTCGAGCAGAAAAGAGAAACCACTCCAAAAAAACAAACGATTAATACAAAACAAAAGTTAAATTAAAACACAAGCTCAACTAAAGTCATGAGACTAGATCTTCGGATGATGACGAGCCGTTAATTAACCTAATAGAGGATAAAGAAGAATCATTTCATGCTTTTTTGCCTACTCCAAACTACGCTACGATAAAGTCTTCACGTCCAGGACAAAAAGCTATTAATTATAAGGGACAAAGAATAGTTAAAAATTTATTTAAAACTGAAGAAAAAACGAATGAGATGAAGCAAGCGACGCGTAACAAAAAAGGAAAGTCTGCAATTAAACGAGACCAAAAAAAGAAAAACAAAAATAAAAACGATTCAGTAAAACGGCTAAAAAGAACAGTACAACAACAAAACAGTATAAGATCGAAAATAGAGATGAAGAAAAGTGCAGAAGGTGGAAAGCAATGCTACTGTCACGAATGTGGTGAGAGTAGAATGGAAGACATGATACAATGTACTGAATGTCAAAAGTGGTATCACGAGGAGTGTATGGGTCTCACAAAAAAAGGTCTCATATTTATATGCCCAGATTGTGATTAAAATATCAAAAATTATCATCCTTTTTAGTTTCTAAGTTTGATTCTGAATTTAATTTTTATTTTGTTATAATTATTTTCGTTCTCTAATCTTAAGCATTTTAGACATTTCTGACTTCAAGACTGAGTATGTGCCATGATAAGTTATAATATTATAAATTGTATTTATTTATTTTATTATAATTAATATAAAAAGTCATTAATAATTGTTAGTTTGGCCTTTTTAGGAACATTTTGGCCTTACAAAGAACAGACCCATAAGAAGGCCATTTTAGGTTAAAAAAAGTTTTTAAGTTCATTATAAAACGGTTTTAATTTATTTCATACTACTTTAGTTATACGATAGTGTTCAAGTAATGTTCATTGAGTTTTTTATAAATGATAAAAATATATTGAGCGTTTAATGTTTCGCTTAAATGAAAGAGCTTATTATGTAGTTTTAGTAAAAGTATATTAATTGTTACAACTCTATTTTTAAGTTGAACGACTGATGTATAATATTGACCTTGTTTGGAGCCGTGTTCCTTGCAAGGCAATTTGGAAGTGCTTAATAAAAGTTAAGTTTAATAAATAGTGATTAATGCTAGGTTAAAAAAAGTGATTTATATGATACACAATAAAACAAAGTATTACTTGATAATTTGTTTTCTTCAATTATCCAGTTAATAAACGAATAAAAAGTATTTACTCGTTAGATTGGCGTTCCATGGTCCACCCACCTTAATATAGGTGGTATTAATTAATACGCATTATTATTGACAATTTCGAAAGTAACTTCTCCAATTACCTCTCTGCTTTAGCAGAATTTTCTTTGATAGTTTTATTAATATCTGGCGACATTTATTACACGGCAAGAATTTATTTAGGGGGTTAGGTAGAAAAAAATGTTTTCTGGTGGAACAGTATTTCCGAAAAACATATTTTTCTAGGTAATTTTTTATAGTACACTACATTTTGGTGTTTTTGTAATAAAAGTTATTATTTACCTGTTATATTTTATCATGTGACATTCCTTTATTATGGGTATCTTAAATGTAAATGATATTCATCATAAACGAGAGACCGCCTCATACTAGTAAGCAAAGTGTAGAATGGGCCCCACTGAATGGAGTGTTGATCTTGTAAGGTATGCAGAAAGTTGATGCATGCAGGTGACTTAGGGCCATGACTTAGAAGGCTATGTTTAGTTCAGGACTTGAGAAGGTTGTAATGATGATGATGATGATGAAGTTAAGTAATCCATTTTCCAAATATATTGTTTGAATTGCCTATACCTTCAAAATCACCTCTTGCCTCTCATCATCCATGTCAAATAACATCCCTTTTATTTTAACCAGGCGCATGTAATCGCTCAACATTCCTATAAAACTGTAAGAAGAAAGACTGATAAAAATTCCCCAGAGCAGAGGCTAAAAAATCACGGTTTCATTTGTGGAACATGTCAAAGGAGTAAGTAAATTTTAAATTTGTGTGCATGTACAAATAAATTTATAAGTGATTTTAGATTTATATAATCCCTTAATATTTTTTAAAATTACATATAACAGAAACATAAACACTCACGTTTGTCCCCCAGAGGGGTAGGCCGAGACTACAGACTTCCATTTGGCACGATCCAGACACACCTCTCTCGCCTCCTCTACATTCTATTCATATTCATATACCTACGCATACATGCTCGTCGGTTAGGGGTACCCCTTTAGGCCGGATTTTTTAAAATTATCTTTTGATAAAAAGTTAAGTAAATGTCAACTTCAAAGAATTAAAAATAATTTTAATAAAAGTTAATTTTTTTGAACCCTATGCAGTGGATTAGTGAACAAATATTACAATCTCAATGTCATTTAAATAGTTTCATTAAAAAATTGGAATTTATCCTCCATATTTATATGCGAAGAGCCGTGGTAGCTCAGATAGTTAGCGCTCGCTGTAATTTTCACAGTACAAGTAAGCAAGTAACCCGTCCATCTCTCTGTCGCCGAGTTAATACCAGTTTAACAGAACTTAAATTTGAAAACGTATTGCCACCAGATATTGCAAAATATTTCAAAACCCTTGCTGTAAAGAAATCCGCAGATTTATAGGGGATTTCCGTTACAGTTATTGCATCCATAATATATTTAATTGGATATTTGGTTATTTTTAATACTAGTACGGGGGTAGTAGTAATAACTTTATATAATTCTGGTAGTACATTAGAATCCGCTAATTTTAGACCTATTTATGTATTAAAAAAACTCAGAAAAATAAAAAGATAATAATTTTGAATCAAATGTATTTTTTTATTCAAATAAATTACTCCACAATCATCAATTTGGTTATACAAGGGGTCGCTTGACGACTGACGCAGGTGTTGCGCTTATAGAAATATATTTTAAATGCCTGGGAGAATTCACTAGATGCCTTAGGTATTTTTTGTGACTTTCCAAGGCTTACGATTGTGTTCATTATGAGAATCATCATGAGAAACATTACAGTGTCAAAAATTTCGCGCTTAGACATATTATTTCATATTTAAATACCAGAACTCAAAAAGTCATTATTACTGGTAAAGGTTCTTCCGGATCAGTAGTATCAATGGGGCATTACTCAGGACTCGATATTTGACCTATTCCTGTTCTTAATCTATATTAATGACTTACCTTATCCTGTAGGGAACAATTGCGATATAGTATTATTTGCTGATGATACCTCTTTAAATTTCAAACTCAAACGGCAGTTAGTAAATTTTGACAATGTAAATATTGGTTTATCGAAATTAGTACATTGGTTTAACGCAAACAACGCTCTTAAACGGCAATAAGACAAAATGTATTAAATTAACTAATGTCAAACATTCGGATCCCAATGTGCTCTTAAATGGGGAGGAGTTGAGTCACAGGATACCACTGTTTTTCTTGGTATTACTCATTTTAAATAAAATTAAAAAGAAAAGCTTACACCGCTAAGTGCCTACGTCCGCCTGGCTGGGTGGACGTAGGCACTTAGCGCATTAACGGGTACGGTCATTCGGTTAATTTCTATCCGAATGACTTACGAATGTGTGCGTGCGTAGTAAAATAGTAGGCATTAGATATTTATAAATGACCATACCTTCTGAATGTAAAAGATAAAAAAGACAGAATGTTTGGGATTTTTATTAAATTTTTCACCATTTACCTATGTTACTTATTCTGAACCCTTGCAAATTTGGGCACACATTGCAAAATAACCCTTGTACATAATATAGATATTTTATATTGAAAATTTTATATTGTGCTTATAAATTACAATATGGTGTTTTTTCCAGAATTCAAAACATCGACAGACCTAATGGTGCATGAGACGTGTCACAACAAGAGTGTCTGCTATGCCTGTTCTGCTAAGTTTGATACATTCGAACAGCTCACAAGACATAGCCGACGATGTAAAGCCATAGTCAACAAGGAAGTGCTCAAGCCAAAAACTTTGGAGGATGTGAAGAGGTGAATAATATGGTATGAGGATATGGAATTACAATGATTATCATCATCATTATAACCCTTCAAAAGTACACTGCTGAACACAGGCCTCCTCCCCCAAGGAATGCTACAAAGTACGGTCCTGAGCCACCTGCATCCATCGACCAGGGTGTTATGCCATCCAATATAAATATAAAGATGTTTCTGCTAATTTTTTATAATTTCTCCTTTCACGTGTATTAAGTAAGATTTTTTATTTTTTTATTGAAGTTAGTCTTGTCAGAAGTCATCCCCTGAAGACTAAGATGGAATGCTTCATTGCCAGTAAAAATAGTCGCCAGTTCTTGCCACTCACTATTTGATACATGATCTGTGAGAGTGTGGATCTTTCCTGGTTTAGTCGACCCATTTGAGTTGCGGCATGGCTCTTCGATATGTATACTAGCTTATTTTTTTAAAGACTGTTATGTACCGCTATCACTGACCTCTATTATACAAGTATGCTGGACTGGCTGGATACACTGTGACATAATGAGGCGATGTGTTTTTCGCCACTTTGGCGTTGATAGCAGTAGTGAGCGTTCACGAAAATAATAAGACAGAAGATAGGGCAATAGAGATAGGACAGTGTGACAAAATATATCGATAAAAAATTCTATACACAGGCCTATCTGTAACGTCCATTATGTTTATGTATCATTTTAATATAATGCCATCCAATAAATAAAATCAATCAATACTTATGTCTTAGATACAAGCTTTTTACCTCATATAAAACAATCATCAAAAAACAAAATCGACGCTGTGTTTGTCTATCTACGTTTTTCTTCGTAACTATAGAACGGTTTTTGTTCCGGGTTTCACCATTGGGTATGTAGGTTCATTTGAGAGGTTAAGAATAGTCCAATGATTAAAATAAACTGGAGTAGGTAACTACGAAATTTTGTAAAAATTTATTGTTAACCATTCATTTAGTCCTCATACTAAATGAAATCAATAAGTGGCCACTATTTGAACAATATTGTTACGAGCTTGAGGTTCGTGACAATAAAAATTGCCGATAGAATTATCTAAATTAACACTTTAATTCACTTTACACTAATTAAAGTTAAAAATACTAATAATTAAGCACACTGATTCACTTTATTCCGCTCCGAAGCTTCGCTTGTCTCGCCAACTTCGATACATCACCGATCGCATCTTGCAGCGCCTATAAATATAAATTAGCACCGAAATATCCAGAATATTCAAGTAAACACGCGCAAGGTACCGAGAGTTCGAGTTTCAACTTCTAGAAATTTAGTTCTTCGGTTCGAGACTAGATGGCGCTGTCGGTTGAAAGATTAGTGATGTCATTTTCTGGAAAGCTCCCCTCGCTCTCGTCTTTCTTTGACACTAGATGGCGCTAGTGCCGTCGACTTAGGCGCGTAACAATATCTATTGGTACAATTGGAATTTTAGGTAGAAATAAAATCGATAAGTATTATTGACAAAGAACTCTTCAACACTATTAAATTTTATTGTTTATCAAAAATATGTAATTTAAAGCCAAACATGTTAGTAATTACAATATGTTACCATACTTCCGTACTGGTAATGAGTATGACAATTCTCGCACACTATCATTGTTACTAAAAATACTCTTTATTATAAGGTAAAGGCACCTAATTCCGAGGGGTTCTAAAATTGGCACCATATTTCGAGGTATTTAGAAAAATGCTTTTGCGAGCGATTTACAAGCACTTTTTTGCTGCAAGATATCTTATTTATTTGATGTAACTTTGCATTGTTAAATCATCAAAGGTCTGGAGTAGTTTGTATAAGTTTTAAAATAATCGGTTAGTTTTCCGTCAGCAGCTAGTCCGAACGCACGCTTTATATATTTTGGACCTTATGCACGTGAGTACCATGATTTTTTAATTACTGATTTTTTGGTTATATTTGTACAGTTTGTGTGAATTACATAATTTAAGTTAAACTATTTCAAGGATCAGATTTTTATTCGAAAAGCTTAACTGTCTTAAAAATGCCGCGGCATTAGGTGTCAAATATTTCAGCCTGTTCCTTATTTCTATCTATATCAGGGAACAGCGATTTCGGATACTTAATTTCTTTTTAATTTTCGGGGTTGTTTTAATTATTAGGCTGTTCTGCTTTGAGTTCGATAATTTTAAAAGACAATGAATATAAAAACCTATTTTCGAGGTATACTTTTGCTTTTCATTCACTAATTATAACATGTCAAAGGTGATCTATTTAGGTATTTTGTTAATTCATTGTATCGGAAAGCTGAAAAGGAAAATTTAAGTGAATTTGCAATTCAAAGCAATTTTTATCGAATACGTATTATATTTTATTTTATAAATTATGCATTATCATGCAGTTTTTAATACTCGGAATTAGGAAACTAGATTTTTTGGTATGAAACACTATTCTACTATATTGTTTGTACTACTATTGTAGTAGTACAACGAGTATAAAAATAAAATTGATGGGTGAATTCGTTCGATCGTGTTGAATTTAATTGGATTTTATTGCATAAGTATGAAATATTTATATTGATTATGAGGGTGAATGCTTATTACACATTCAATCCATCTATCCCCACAAATATTCACATACTTATAAATAATGCAATGATAATAATACTTCTGGAAAATTTGCTCTCGCTGTAGGGTGTATGAAAGAAAAACAAAATTAGTCGATTAGACCTTTACAATTAATTAATTGCATTATTAAAAATAAAATAAACTTGTCAGGTCTATATCCACGGGGATGATTATTCATAATTTTTAAATAATAATAATTTTGCTTGTAGGATAATGAATCCTAGAAAAAAATATACAGAAGAGGATCTCAAGAACGCTATTACAGCGATCAGAAATGGCTGTAGCGTTTATAAAGTTTCTCGAGATTGTAACATTCCTGAAACCACATTGCGAGACAAATGCGACAAAAAATATTGTACTGATATATTAGGTAAGTTAGGAGCGCTAACCATCTGAGCCGTGGTAGCTCAGATGGTTAACGCTCGCTGTAAATTTCACAGTAGGCTAGCAAACCGGGTTCGATCCCCGCTGGCACCAATGAAATTGTTAATTGCAATTTTAAGTGCTGATTTACCACGTGCTCGGCGGTGAAGGAAAACATCGTGAGGAAACCTGCATGTCTGAGGAATAAGAAAAAAATATTTCGAAGACATGTGAAGTTCGCCAACACGCATTGGGGCAGCGCAGCGGACACTTCCTTGCCCTAAAACCCTCTCAGAAATGAGGGGAGGCTTGTGCCCAGCAGTGGGACGTATATAGGCTGTAACTTTAACTTTTAACTTTAATATTAGGCAAAAGAATCATACTCACTAAATCAGAAGAAACAAAAATTGTTGACTATTCGTTATCTAGAGAAGCAGGGTTTTCCAGTTTCTAAGACACAATTAAAGCAAGGAGTGGCCAAGTTCGTTGAAAGCTTAGAGCGACCAAACACATTTAAAGATGGCATCCCTGGACTGGACCTGGCCTCACTGGCTATCCACTTTCGTATCGAGACACCCAACTGTTGCAAAGAGAGTAGCGCAATTTTTGCCAACCCATCGAAACAAAATTACTGAACAAGGCATACGAAGTTGGTTTGATAGAGTTAGGAGTTACTTTGAAACCAACAATTTGCTGGATGTACTTGAAGATGAGTCAAGAGTATATAACTGTGACGAAGCGGCCTTTTTACTCTGGCCAAAAGAAATAGATGTCTTAGTAAAAAAAGGAAGTATGCGTGTGTATAACAGAGTTGCTAACGATAAAAAAGAATGTTTGACTGTCTTAGTCAACGTTTCTGCTGGTGGCGAAATCGCCCCACCCATGGTACTGTATCCATACAAACTACTCCCAAAAAACGTGGCACTGACTATACCGCCTGAATGGGGTGTAGGATGCACGGAGTCAGGGTGGATGAACATGGACGCCTTTTACGAATACGTGGTGAATGTATTTTACGAGTGGCTGCTGGAAAACAAAAAAAAAACAATGCAAGTCGCTTTATTCATGGATGGCAACACCTCACACATTTCGCTGCCACTAAGTCTTTTTTGCAAAGAAAAAGGAATAATACTGGTAGCATTACTACCAAATTCGAATCATTTACTCCAACTACTGGATGTCGGAGTATTTCCATCAGTTAGGGTCACGTGGAAAAATGTTGTGCACGAGTTCAGAGTAAAAAATAATCGCGCCAAATTAAAACGCGTAGATTTCGCTGGAGAAGTAAAAAAATGCTTTGAAAAAAGCCTTATAGCAGATACAATCAAAAACAGCTTTAAAAGCGCTGGATTATTCCCATTCGATGCCAACAATATTGAATTTTCTAAGGTCATGCGTCAAACATCAGGCAACATTAAGTAATACCACAGTTTAAAGAGATATAGTTTGGAAACGCCTTTGATGTCAGTCGATACCGCCGCCCGTGTACCTAAGTATTTACTGTTTAGGCTGTCCTGCGCAAATATGCTAGGAGTTGTCACGAAATTGGGATACTTCTAAATTATTATTTTTATTAAACACGATCTTTATTATTACAAGAATAAACACATTTACAAGTGTAGCACTGTCAAATATTTTCAGTATTCGGATTAATAGTGTTTTAAAAAAATATGAGGGAAACATAAGCATGAGCGCTATTTGAAATCAACTTTAGTAACTCTAAACTACAGTAATTCACCATTATAGATATTATATTTTTCGAAAACGTCACCCAAAGTTAGTTAGATAAATAGTTTAAAACACGCTCGCGTCAACCGCATGTATTGTACAGTAGTTAGTGGAGTGCGATGGCACAAGGTCGCGCCGCCCACTGCTCCGCAAGGCTCCACAAGAATATTCGCTTCACAACTGTTATACTCTCTTTAAACTGTGGTAATACGCAAGAATTATGTACAGAACAAGCAAGTGGATTTCTCGAGCAGTTTAAAAAACGGCTGGCACCAGGAGTGCTCGATCTCTTTGTAGAGTCCGGATATGAGTGGAAAGGTGGGGAAAAATACCGGTGTTTAATTCAATTCTGAGAGAGAATTTAACGTCAAGAATTCCAGCGCTCCATTTTCGACGATACGCCAATTGTTAACAACATAGAACACTGTGATATACTGTCATGTATATGCTATCATGAATATGGGAATTGGAACAAATACAAGTATCATTTTCCCTCTCATTTCGAATGCTGAATCAATAATGAACAGTGAGATCGCTTCACTAAATTGTTCAGCAACTGACTCCGTAATAAACGTTCTACGAGATATTTGTCATATTCTAGCACTGATGTACAATTGGAACCATCACTTGGGCTTGTAATTGAAGATGCGTATTAAAATCCACAGCCATGTGGTTCACGGAACGGAGATCATTCTGTATACCAAGCGAGATCACCCTGGACCAATCGCTGGAGGTTCAAAACCCGACTGGAAATATTCAGAACCAGAGCGTAGCTGAAGTACTAATTAGTCAAAAATCCTCGCAGATCGTCGCCAACGTGCATATTGTTACGTGCGAGGTAAGTAAAAAATTCCGATTAGGATAAGAAATGGATTTTTTTACATAGACAGTTGTCCAAAATCGCTAAGCTTCTGCGATGAGGTTCTTAATAGTCGCAGATGTCGTAGGTTGGTTATTCGTAGTAGTTTCCTGAACAAGAGTTCACATTCAAAGTGTACGTAAAGTTGATTCTTGCTTGCATAGTGGATCAGTACTCTCAGCATTTATAGCGTTTTCTATTTTATGTTTACATATTTTATTACTTTCTAGAGGCCTCTGACCCTTATCGTCGGGAACATTCTCATGAAATGTGACACAATACGAACTGGCTGTCGTAACACTACTCATCCCCCCCTCTCCCAGATATGATCGTCCCATCATCACTCGTTCCGTGATATCCTGCTAGTCGATCAATGTGTACCAACTTTGCTTTTCCTCCCTGGCCTTTCTTGATGCGGTATGTGGCGTCATCATCCCTTTTTACCATCTTCTCATTGAAGGTCCTTCCCGTCGAGCTTGCAACCTCGGCCTCTTACCCTTTTTCCTGAGAGGATTATGTAACCATACAAGAGTCCCCATGTCATATATCTTAATGCTTGCTCTCCGATGATGACTAGCCTTCCTCCTCTCTCTAGTCAGTTGTTCATTTTTGATAACAATTTGCTTAGACTCCTCTTTCAAATTGTCGGCATTGTTGTGACCTTTTCTATCATTTTGTTGCCTCTTGTCTTCAGAATTGACTCACAACTCCTTCTTAACTTGCCCTGGGATTTTTGTCGTTACAAGATTCTCTAACCTTCGTACTTGCATAATGTCCTTTGAACGATAAATTTTACCAGAGCTGGGTTCTCTTCTTGCTCAGGAACACTTCTTGATAAGGAAACGCCTCCAAAACACAAGCGTGTTTTTTCACCGCTAAAAGGAGCCAGCTTACTCTGGCTCCTACTTTCTGGTATGTATCCTTGGAATACACTGATCGCCTTCAGTTGTTAGGGGTTGAATTTTCTCCTAACCTCAACTATGGGCGGTTCATTGAGTTCAGAGCCAAAGCAGCTACAAGGAAGCTAGGTGTCCTTGCAAGAGTGGGGCGGTACTTCACGCCGAGGCAGCTTCTTACCTTATATAAAGTGCAAGTTCGGGCGTGCTTGGAGTACTGCTGTCACATATGGACTGGTGCTGCGAAATGCCACCTAACAGCATTGGACACTCAGAGACGTACCAAGAAGCTCATTGGTGACCTTGATTTTGTTGAAACCAACTTTTTTAGCCTCGAGCACAGGCGCAGAGTAGCCAGCCACTCAAGTATTCTATAGGATGCATTTCGGTTAGTGTGCGCAGGAATTTACACGCTTTAATTCCTCCCTCTCCTTTCCACTATCCGACTACCAGACGGTCGGCGGGTTTCACCTCTTTGTCGTCGATATTCCACGCATTAGAACCAAACGGTTTGCTTCTTTTGTAATGCGTACAGCAAGAGTAGAATAATTTACCGGCGTCTATTTTTCAAAGTATGAGTGAACAGGCTTTTATTGCGCTAAAACAGTGCGATTTATCATCTATGGCTACAGCACCACTTACCGCTAGGTGGCATTGTGGTCAAGCACTGGCTTATAAGTAAATAAAAAGGAAATTTCAGCACTCCTAGACCGATACCTACAACGCACCGCTGATATTTTAAGAAATCCAGGCCTAAGATGCAGTCCTCGTTGGTGCTGGCAATCAATACACAGTTAAAGTATGTCTATTCCTCAATCTTAATACGTTCGTATCGCCAAATACTGGCAACGGTTGACCAGTAATTGTTCGTAGCTGAAATGGTTATCGCTGCTTCCATTGTTATGGTTCGCTTTAGGAGTTCCGGTCTTATAATTCTTCAGTGTCAAATACATATCGCCGACCTTTTCGTTTCAATTGCCCCCGATAGTCAGCATAAAGAAAAATAAGCATGGCCGTCATTTGAATTCAATTTTATTTGGTAACTCGTATGACAGTAATTCAATAATATTTTTTGAAAACGGCATTTAAAATTAGTTAATTAAGTACTGTAAAACACGCTCGCTTCAATCGCATGCATTGTACAGCAAAATTAGTGGAGTGCGCTGGCACAAGGTCGTGCCGTCTACTGCCCCGCAAAGACCCGCCGTTGTTGTACACAAGTACATTCGTTTGACTCTCTTTCAACTGTGCTATAAACGTGCTCCATGTGCCTGTCGCCGTCTCTAGGGCTTCCAACAGAACACTCAAAGATCTTCCTTTTATAGGCAGCCACTCGAGAATAAGCTGAGCGTCAACAGGCCCTGCCCTTGAAGAGAATGTTAAAATGATATTTGTAAGCAGCCCATGATGATGTCGCGTAAATCACATTTTCCTAAAGTCGGCAATCGGTGCTACTGGTCTGAGGTACATTGACTGATTTTCAATTTTTGAAAATCCCCAGAGATTGCCTGAGGGTGGCAATCGGTGCAGTTGAGTCTATCTTCAGGATTTTCAGTTTTAAACACAACTATTTCTTTTTCTACAGTTTTCATCTTATCACCGAGAATTTGAAGCCATGTTTTTTTAACGTTACCCTCACTAGGATTTTCTCCTGTATCGTGGAGGCAGTTTACATACATAAATTTACAAGGACAAATATCCAGACGTAGAGCAATTATTTGTAGGCCATACAAATAATACTTGTTCCGTGCGAGATTCGAAACGGATTGGAGTCAGCAGTATGGCCTCTCGACTCTTTCTGTTCCTGTTGCCGTCCAGCATACATTTCTGCTTGCCTCGGGTGCGTGGAGTATGCTTTTGTTCTTCCAGTGGCAGTATCGGTATTCCGATTCTGACACCAATTGTTACGTACGGGGTTTTATTATTTTAATTGGATATAGTGACATCATTTTATTAGAACGTTAAAACCTCATCTAAGAAGACTGCGATTTACGAATGATTAAACCCTATTTGAATAAATAAAGTTGATTTACGAACACTATGTATTATTCTTCTTTCTTACCTTTTCCTTTGCATTTTGTACACTCGTAATTTGGAATCAAATACATCGGAATAAGGTGTCTCTGACTTCTTTTCATATTTAATTATTTTAGAATACAAATCAAGATGTAATAGTCAAACTTATTGTCAATGTCAAGAGTAGAAACAATTTTGGTTCTGATAAAAATAGTCAAACCTTCAAAAGGGTTACAGTAAATCTCCTTTCGAGTTTTAGTAAAAATACCTCTTAAATAGGTGCCTTTACCTTATTACTAACACGAAACATAACAGAACTACACAAGTTTTTTTAAAACTTGAAAATACTCGTTTTAAGCAATACAACGGCCATTTGCAAATTATGTCAAAATCGGCACAAACGTTTTGTGTGTGGAGCATAGCCAGTCCAGCGTATTAGTATATATGGAGGTCAGTGACCGCTATCTATCGAAAATTATTGTGTAATTTATGGTGAATGTAATCATAAGTCACGAAATCCCTGTGGTTTTCCATAGCTGTCTCTTACTATATAATGGTAATATATACATATAATCACATGAAGATGTAATACTAAAAAAATATAGTTTTATAATATACTAGCGATCTGTCCCGGCTTTGCACGGGTAATATTTGGATTTTACAAGAGCGCCACCTACCGGGTCTAACTATGCCTATAACATACGCGGAAGTGTAAGCTATATGTTTACAAAGTTTTACCGCAATCTGATGAACGGTTTGGCAGCGCGTAAAATTCGAACAAACAAATATTAATTTTTATATATTACATACAAATTATTCTGAAGAAATTAGATATAGCTGTCGGCAAATAAGAATGACTAAGGCACTCCTCGAAACTCCCCCTTCCCTAAAATTCGAATCTAATTATTATGTGTATATGAATAAAAGATACATAATTGTGTTTAACAGTATGCATAATTTTCAGGCCTATATTCCAAGACCTATTAAGAGTTATTAGTACTGAAAAAAAACCAACGAAAAAGATGTTAAAATGTTCAAAATGCAATGAAAAATTCAGTGATGAATATTATATGAAAATCCATGAAGAAATTCATCATTCGGTAAATAGTCAAACGGTGAAGAATAAGGGAGGAGCAATAAGTGATATCAAAACTACGACCAATAACCGAAAGAGTATATTTGGTAGAAGTAATTTGCCGTAATTTTAGTTTGGTCTATTTAAATAGAAAACTGAAGGGGATCATAACATTTTGTAATCAAATTCATTCATAAACTATCTAGATGACAAAGTTGTGTTACTTTGTACTTAAATAATTTTGAGTATGTCTTGTAACCGTGTAGTGGCGGTGTAAGAATTTCACTACCCCATATCGTCCAGAGGGTGTAAGAGGTGCCAGAGGGAAAATATAACAAGAGATGGGCAGCAGCATCTTCCTGACGACTCAAAATAATATTGCCTTAAAAAAACAGCAGTTGCCAACCCGCTTATCGAGCATGGCAACTGTGGCAAAATCCTTCCATTAGGCAATCTATGGGGGAGGCCTTTGTTCAACAGTGGACTTTTATAGCCTGTAGTGGGTTATTGGATGAAGTAGGACTTATTTAACGGAGTTCTCAATAATATAAAGAGCAAGAAAGATTTTAAGATCCAAGTTTTAAATTTAATATTTTAGGAGAAAGGTGCTCTCCTGATAACCAACCCCAAGTGTATGCATTATTTTTCAAACTAAACTTAAAGATATAGACCAGGGTCGATAATTTTAGAAACGAAAAAAAATTAAAGTAGGATGAAACCTATTGGGAAAAGGAAGGGAATACCACTAAAATGATAGGAAAAAAAAATTGCGTGCGATCTGAGGTTGGGAAGGGGTAGGGGGGGGGGGGAGTTTTTAAGGGTAAAAATCGGTAAATCTCGATTTCCGGCAAAACTACAAGTCCTATCGAAAAAAGTTCAATGGATACGATTTACGTGTATATTTCTATCTAATGAGATTTTCTAATATATAAATGTAATGAAAATTTAATAAATAAACTTTTATTACTGAAAAAAAATAGCAGTAGTCACATTTTTTAATAAAATCCCCTTTAAATCGTATTTTTAATATTTACAACTATGTTTTTTTTTCGATATTTATGTTTAATTGGTTTGTAATTTTTTTTGTTTATTAATATAACATGGAACCTAACGTTTTTCGAGTAATAAAAGTAAAAATTTTAATGAATACCTCAAAATTGTACATAAAGATTTAAAAAAAATCGAATTTTAGTATTTTTCGTTTTTTTTGCATTTTCTGAAAAAATTTTCAATAGTAATGTATATTTTTTTACACCATCAGAAAATAGAGATATCAACGAACAAAAAAGCCCACCGACCTTTTTGAAAAGTCAGATATTTTGACGTGAAAATTTTCGATTGAAAATTAGGGTGCTTTTTCGATATCGAGTCAAAATAGGGTAAAAAAAATTAATATTTTAAATCTTCAAAATTCCAGTGTGTTTGGGACATAAAGAGGTAAGTTTTCACCATATATCATGAAAAAAAAAACAATTTTTTTGTAAAAGATAAAAATAAAAAATCAAAAATGTGGTTTTTTGGATTTTTCACATGAATTTTGAGGTTATGGAGAAAAACTATCTAACTATTGACTAACTATTGAACTTTTTTCGATAGGACTTGTAGTTTTGCCGGAAATTGAGATTTACCGATTTTTACCCTTAAAAACTCTCCCCCTACCCCTTCCCAACCTCAGATCGCCCGTAATTTATTTTTCCTATCATTTTAGTGGTATTCCCTTCCTTTTCCAATAGGTTTCATCCTACTTTAATTTTTTTTCGTTTTTTATTATTTTTGACGGCTTTGACCCTGGTCTAATATAAAAGCTATGTTGATTAAATTTGACCAATGATCTTCTGTTTAGTCGAGTGTATGTTTACTACCCCAATACATGTTAATATGCATTGAGCTGTCGGTCGAGTTCTATCAAGTTGTTAATATGAGAACCTCGTGCACTTCCATAGACTAAAAAGTTTTTTGTTTAAAATTGTATGTATGGCCATACTTTTTGTGCCACAATTTTCTGCATTAAATAACTCATTGTATTCAAAGGACTTCCAAAGCAAGGAAGGAAACACTAATTTAAACTTACCTTGTTTACCACGTGTAACTGTTAAAGCAAAAAGCCCCCTTGCACGATTGTTTGTAATGGATATAAGTAAAATATTTAATTTGCCATTTTTAATTTTACTTCATACTTTTATTTGTACATAAACATTTTAAGTTCAAGTATCTGTAAATATTTTGTGGAAGGTTTTAAGTATGTAATGCATTGTGATTTATTGAATAATGATTCTGTTTAAATATATACAGCTGTATTTTACAGCAAGCAAATTTTTGGTTTCATTTTCAATATTTTGTTATCATCTGTGGAATATATTTTTTTGCATTGAAAATAATGTTGTTAATAAAGCTATAAACATTATTAATACTTCAATTAACCACTCACAGTAAGTTTAAAATGCTGCTGTTGGGATTTGGGAGTGGTTCATGCCAGAAGTCGAATGGCTGATTCGAATCTTCAACTTTCCGAATTTTCAGCCTCAAGTTTTTACCTTTAACTATTAGGCTACATGGATGCTTAAAGCCTCGGTTACACTAGGAGACATTTTGTCACGCAACATGACGCGGAACACTCAATCTACGCGACAATGCAACGTTGCACAGTGACCCGCAACATTTTACGAGACGCGGACATGTTGCTTGTTTCCACTCCGAGAGCGAACGCACGTGTCCCGCGTCAGTTTCGCACCATTTTGTTACCGGGTGTAGTCGTATGCACAACATGCCTTGCCTTTTGCTTCTGAGCTATACCTGAGTCATATTTTGTTATGACTCTGCTATCAACTTCGAACCAAGATTATCGAAATAAAATAAAGAAAAATAACGCGTGGAAGGATATTGCCAAGGCGCTTAAATTACATAGGAAAGAAATCGCCTGCATAGTAATAAATGTTACCGGTTTGCAACATATTGATATGCAGAAGAAACAGCGTTGGTGATAGCACGCAGACTTGTGGAACATTAACGTTAATAAGATTGTAATTGAAGCATGCACCGTCTACTACGAGCTTGATGCTCCGATCTGCAAGAAAACTGGTAATCCAATTACACAATTTCCGAGACGGACGCTATCTGGCCCATTCGACTTGTTGACATCAAGGGAGAGGATTGCTCTACGCACCGAGCGCTGGGTAAACAGTACATCCTGCATGGAGCACTCACACCACGAGACGGGAGAGATCAAGAGTTGAGTTGGACGCAAAGAGAGTGCCTAGCAGATCGGTTTTGTCCTTTGCGACAAGAGCTAGTGACTCACCCTCCCTGTGCAGAGATGGTGGAGATGGCTGACAGAAGTTCCCTTGGACAGCCTTGGCAAGAAACCAGAATGCACGTGTTCCCGATAGAAGTCGAACTAGTTTCTCGCCAATTCTGGAGATGCGCTCTGACTTTGCCTAAAAATGTCATTGACAACATTTTTGAAGAACCTGGAGGCGGAATTATACTTCTTTTTAAGACCGCTGGTATTTGCATCCCGAGACGTCAATGCGTGAGCCTAGGCCTGGTAGCACTCTTGCTTATGGCGTGATGCAATTTTGCAGGAGCGACCAAACCATCGCTGGGTTCTGCCTCCGATAGGTACCACAGATGGAATAAAAAGTTCCTTTCCCTGTAGCACGTCAACAACGCTGGGATTAGACGGCGAGAAGCAAACCTGCCCCCAAGGGTAGAATGCAAAAAAAGATCGCTTCCCGTCCCAATCGGCTGACCAATAATGCCAAACACGGCAGCAACCTGCAGAACGCAACCGCGATTGGAGCGTGAGACTTCTGGTACTATTCTACCGATCAGTTATTTCGATAATCGAAAAGTGTACCACAGTGAAGCATAAGAATCTCCAGTCGCCAATTAATGCAATGGCAATTCAGATATGAGGGCCGACAGTGTTTAGTATTGTATCCTCTTTGGTTATGGAAGGCCCGATAATTTGTAATAAAGTTTTAAAGTCAGATGTTGACATTCATGTAAAATTCACAAAAGATCCGTCAGACATTTGGAAATACTCTTAAAATACTAATTTTTCTTTCTTTTCGTTATAGTAAGAAATTCCCCATCCACCACCTTCTCTTTCAATTACGTTTCACTCCCGAAGTACTATGTACGCCGCACTAATCGTTACAATCTTCTAGGGCGACATTTCTGTAAACACTGACTAGTGTGGCCTGCAAAATGTTCCGCGACTGTCTCGGGACATTCCACGTACCTAGTTGTTGAGCGACATGTTGCGCAACATGCCGCTCCTCTTGTCCCCAAGTGTATCCAAGGCTTAATGCATCATTAGGGGTTATCATGCCAATGCCAAACTATCATTAGGGTTGCCAATTTTATTTTTCAAATATTTTATTTTCAAAAATGGTACATGGCAGAAGAAATTAAGTTTTTTTATCACTAAATAAAATGGCGACCTGGTAAGACGTGTGGAGTCGACAGATATAGGTGATAAAGATATTAATAGTTACTTTGCAACCATCCGCTCAATAAAATTAAATGATGTATCTTACCTACTTTGAAGAGCACCTAAATATCTTAATTATAATGGATTTCCGCAAAGTAATGCCTGATTCTATTAATTAGATATAGGTGACTCGGAATCGTGTTATGTGATATAAATAGTTATGTGATATAAATGCAGACAAAACAATTATTACAATGTTTCGTTATACTCATTGCTAAGCTACTGCAACAAATTCAGAAGCTCTTTTATGGAAATTGTTTTATTCTTTTTAGATATTTAATTTTATTCCAATAAGGTACCACAAAATTGCGTATTTAAACATCGAATTGTATTTAACCCACTAGAACTACTTATTCTTATTATGGGGGTATAATAAAATAGAGTACAAAAAACAATATTACTTTAAACAAATTTAATTTATAATTCATATTCAACAAACAGTGCACGACATTGTCAAAAATCACTAATTGTGCTTTATTCCTTCCCAAAAAAGCGAAAGACATCACAGGACCGAAACAATCAAAATGTCAAATATGGTCAAAGGAAAATACTTCGAAGATAATTAAAAAAAACAAGAACAATAATACTGTATTATTAAGAAAACAGAAATATATCCTCTAATACATTTGATGTATGCTTTAATGTCCATGAATTAATAAAATATAATCTGATAATTATTTACTCAATATATTACAATATAAATTTTATTAAATAAATTTTCGCATACACTATAAAGATATATACAAAATTTTAAAAGTCGGTTAATATACAAAGCATACATAGATCAAAAGACAAGTGAGGTAACCAGTAATTACATATTTTTTTAATTAAAAAAAGACACGACTGTGCCAAAATAATGGAATAAAGGAATGTTTATACAAAATAGAAATCATTTTAGCTTATAATAAAATTTTAATGTTTACAAATACTATTCAAAAATATAATTGATACGAAATGACTTGAAAATTTAGTATGCTGTAAAAAATCATTTTAATACAAGAATTTACATGATCTAAACAAAGTGCTTCTGACTTCAGTGCTTAGTTCCGGTTCAATTCATTTAAAATGCGCAGTATATATAGGAACAGGTTGATGATGTCCATGTAGAGGTTGATTGTTGCCAGAATGTACTCCTCGGGAGACAGTGTGGTCATCATCTGTTGGGTGTCGAAAATGAGGAAGAGGCTGAAGAATGTTGCTCCGGTAAAAGAGAGAGCAACTTCAAAGGCCGAACTCTGGATGAAGATTTGGAGTAAGCCGCCGATGATGAGCACGCTAAGTCCCGCCACGAGGCTGTGTTACAATATAATATTTGTTTAGACATTAATCCTTCACAGAAAATGTAAAACGCAAATTATGTATTCGAACATAGCAGTAGCTACACACATTAATTAAGATACATATTATTAAAGCAAATGTCAAATAAGAAAATATTACACTTACCCATATCCAACAAAGGAGAAGTCGCGCTTGGTGTTGAGCGTGTAGAGTGTGAGCGAGAAAACTACAGTAAATGTGAGAGCAAGCGCTTGTAGTACTATGAAAGTGTCATAGAATGAGACCACCACGCCTACTGTGTATGCCTGAACTGCGGTCTAGAAAATAAATATTTGTAGAATCAATAATAAAATTCAAATTCACCTTTGTATAAAATTATGGAATAATAATAATTAAATGAATATAAAACCAAATGCTTACTATATGAGTAACTTGAAAAAAACTTGATGTATTTAGGAAAAATAAATCGGTACGGTTAAAGAAAATACTCACAAATGCGGCCAGCAGATATAAGTTGGCAGGGTAATCCCGTCGCTTGGCAATGAGCGCGAACAACGTGACCAAACTCAGGATGAAAGCAATGAATACCATCCAGTCACTGAAAGATAAAATTGTTAGATTTTGAATTACATCTAATTAAGTATTGACAGTGTAACTCATTGAAATGGTAACATGAGTGCTGGCTGCATATATTATGTCCTGCTAACTATCGAACAAGATTGGCAACGCACAAATAACAGAACAATATTAAACCATATTCTTGTATTATTTCACTTATTTCTAAGTTGTGATTATTTATAGTCGCACCTATTCTTTGCAGATAAATTTTGTCACTATAATGATTTATTTTTTATTTTTGTCAATTTTTGATTGTAGTGGAGCAAATAATATTGTTGTAACTTTATGCAGAGCAATATCGCACTAGTTGACATTTAAACACAAAAAATAGCTGGATGCAGATGGTCCAGGACTGTAAATTGTGACAGTCTTTAAGTCCTAGTTGACATTTAAACACAAAAAATAGCTGGATGCAGATGGTCCAGGACTATGAATTGTGACAGTCTTTAAGTCCTATGTTCAATAAGAGAAGTTCGAGTAATGATATTGGTCGGTATATTATGTCAATGTGTCTATAATCTGCAATTGAAATTAATTGAAAATTGTATGAAAGAACTGAATGATATTTTTTTTTAAAGAAAGTTGTACACATTATTTATGTATTAATGCAAACACCTAGAATTATTGCAATAGAAGTATGATTTAATGCATGTATAACAGATTCCCAAATTTGTTTGACAGTTTGTCAAAACGGCTGCAGTTCATAAATTCCAGTATATGCTGTCCTATAGTCTAAATGCAATTTTTATTTACATTGAAACCAGAAAGTTGTCCTTTTCTAGAAGAATATTTCTGATGACTAATTAGCCATTTTTCGTCAGAGTAGATATTTCTTGAGTAACATTTATTGATGCTGATAGACTGTATCTGTTGTAGAAATAACAGATATGTCTTTTATCTATGATAACACAATATTTTGTAAATTGAGGCTTTAACCACGATTTCAAATGTATTTACATCTTTTATCTACTCATTAAAAGTTTGAGGACATAAATTCGTTCAAGATTCAGCATCCGAATAACAGAACCACTAACAAATATTTTATAAGGGATATTTAAATTTCAAACCAGCTCAACTTCAAACAAACTCAAACTGTCGTATTGTACTGCAAGTAATGCTAAATTTTAGTTAATATCATTGATGACGAGGGGTGTTCAATGTATTTTCTTGTCTGTTAGAAAAAAGATAAAATTATTGATATATTATTATTTTTCAACATAGTCTCCCAAGACATTTACTTGTTCATGAAAAAAGCTTTTCTATTCCCTTGAAAAAATATTCTTCGTCTTGGCCTGAAAAATGCTCATTTACAACAGACTTGAGCTCATTATCGTCAGTAAATCGCTTTTCCCAAAGGTATTTTCTTATGTTTGGGAATAAAAGTAGTAGTAGTAAATAAACTTAGGGTCCTGATGGGTGGTTAATTTCCTCAAACCCGCAGTCTCGTACCGTGTGAACAGGTGCATTGCCATGAAGAAGCAGCACTCCCAGCTTCAGCAGGTCCAGGTCAGCTTTCCTCTTCTCTTTTTGTTTTGCTTCTCTTAAACGGCGTAAAGTGGCTGAGTATTTGTCCGCGTTGATGGTTTTACTTTTTTTGTGTACTCGTTCTAGTATTCTTTTGGAATCCCAAAACACTATGGCCATGATTTTACTGGCCGATGGAGTGACTTTGAAATTCTCGGAGTCTATTCCCTTTTTATGCCATTGCATAGACTTCTGTTTACTCTCAAGGTGTGAACCCACCTATCATCTCCTATAACTATCCTATCCAAAACACTTGTTGAGTCGCTACCACACAGCTCTGAAAACTGACTACAACAGTCAACCCGCACCTGCTTTTGAAGCACAGTGATCATGCGCGGCACCCATCTTGCACTGACTTTTGTGAGGTTGAGATAGTCATGTAATATGGCGTATATATGGTACCAACAAATAGGTTTAGTCATTCCTGCTAACATCTTAATTCTTACTCTTGCATCTTTTCTAATACAAGTTTTTCAATAATTTTCAAAATTTCCAAGGCCATCTTCGATGCTTTCCCCGCCTCTTTTGAATTCACTTGAACCCTTTTGTATGGTTGACATTGAAGGAGCAGTCTTGGTAAACGGCCACCATTTCTTCATGGATGTTTTTTGAGCTTTTCCTTGTTTAGTGAGGAATTTAATCACCACAAGGTGTTTGATTTTTTTCAACATTGTTGAGTCAGTCATTCCCATACTCTATGACTGTAGGTTACATAAGAAGTAATGAAGTTATCAAGACGAAATTTCATATTTATAACCTCAGGTAGTGTTGTGAATTTTTCAACTACCCACATTATTGGCAAATCACCCTAATACCGAGAATGTTAATGAAATAAAAATATAATCATACTTTTTATGTATAAATTCCTGCACAGGTTTCACAAGCAGAAAGACTGCTGCAATAGCTACTGTTGCCAGTAGTTGAATAGTGAGGAGGCCATATACTTTGCGCACAAATCCCAAGCGAATCTCCTTGTCAGCATTAAGGACATTGTTGCGATATGCAAAATCATCCTGAAAAGAAAAAATACCAGTTTTGCAAGATTAGTTTAGAAAGAATTGAATTGAATCTCGAAAGTCTAAGCTTAATGCCTCAGCTGGGAGCATTAAGTGGGGTGTATAGCATAGTGTACATTTGGCTTACTTTATGACCAGTTGCCAGTCAGGACATTGTAATACAAGACTGTGTATTTGTCATGAAAGTCTTCAGCCCATAGAATACTTTAATGACGCCATATCCTTAGTGTTTTTGTTCCTCTTAGGTGCACATAATATGGAAAATTTATGTGGTAAAGCCACGCTGGAGCATGTCTGAGTCGGCTCCAATGGGGTAGTCTTGCTAACACAAAATACCAGTGTGAAACAGCAAAAAAATACCTCTTTAACTTGTAATGAAGCATTACATTTTAGTCCTCAGGGGTGACAATGCATCTGCATTTTGAATCTTGATTCTAGATGTAGATCGCTAAGGGATATAGCATTTGCTTACCATCAGTGGCACTATGTGCTCGTTGTCACCCTTATTTTATAAAAAAATATGAACTTCAGACTTGGGCTTCCACCGCTAGTTGTATGAGGAAGCTTTTGGTCGCTCAATTAGCTGTGAAAAGGACTTTGTAATGATAACTGCAGTAGAACTAGAGTAACAAGTTGAAGTAACAATGAGGCGGCCATGTAGCTTGAAGTATGAACTACTCATGAAGAGTTATCGAATAGTAGCCTCATATCATAAGCAAAGTGTGGAGCAGCCCTCTACTAGATGGAGTGACAACCTGGTGAGACATGCAGGAAGTCAATGGATGCAGGCTTCTCAGGGCCATGTTTCCTTAGGGGTTGCCTATGTTTAGCAGTAGACTTTAAAGGCTGTACTAGTGATGGTGAATATGATAGGAATAAAATATGTTGGAGAAAACAAGTTGTTTAATTTTTTAAATTATTTTTTTTATTAAAATTTATCATTACAAAGATAGACTCAAGAAATAATACATTTACACATATAGAACAATATAATTACATATAATACTCATTTTTTTCTAATCACTTCATTAATATAATTAAACTAAAAACTAAACATTAATGAATTAATACAATATAATATATAAATGAATACACATATATATACATATATTAATGAAAAGGAATACTGACAATCTTTACATACATTAAAATAAAATAACACATATAATGAATTTTGACATTTGTAATTTATATTCTGGAAAAACATTTTGAACAGTAAGTTATTTATAGAATAACAGAGAGTTAGTAAAGCACATGTTCTATAGATGAGGTGCTATTCTAGCTATTTCCTTTACCCAGGAATTTTAATTCAGGGTTTCTAAGCTGGTGTTGAGAACAACCACTTGAACTACCTTTTACGTGGTAGAGCCATGCTGCAGCCATATTACTGGTATAATTGTAGCATGAATGGGTCAGCTCAATTGGGGAAGGGCCAGCATTTATGTATGTATTGCCGAATGGGTCAGCTCAATTGGGGAATGGCCACGCTCTCACAGAATACCAGCGTCAAATAGCAGCTGGACGCTGCTGTGTTTCATATGGTGAGTGTAGAGAACCGGAGACCCTTTTTACTGGAAATGAGGCATTCCATTTTAGTCCTCATGGGTGACAACGCATCTGCATTTTGTTTTGTTATCAAGGATGGATGTAGATGTCTATGGGTCACAGCAACCACTTACCATCAGCTGTGCTGTGTACTTGTTTGCTGCCCTTATACTATAAATTTACTTCAAATCATAAAATAAAAGTATTAATTACTTCGCAACCTTCCGCTAACTAAAGTTGCGAAGTAATTAATATTTTTATTATAATGGATTTCCGCAAGTAACGCCTGATTCTATCAATTACTTCAAATCTTTAAAAATATTATATTGCTGATTCATCCTTTAGAAGGATACTGCATAAATCTCTGTCTTCCTTTCAAACTTTGATTAAAATGCTAGCACAGTGTAAAACTGTCCACAGGAATTACAAGAATTAATTCCCCACCTCATTACTTTGAATGTAACTAGTATTCAGATATGCATTGTTCTTCATGTGTGTAAACTATGGCAAATATCCCCTGTGAGGCAATCTATATTGGAGTTCTATGTTCAACAGTGTATTTTTAATAGGTTGTAATTAGGGAATGCAATCTCGCGAGATTTTAGACCTAGCCGAGTAGAGAGACTAGGATCCTGGTTTTTTTTTTTTTTTTTTATTGTTTATTTTAAAATAAAACAAAATATTACGTTATAATATAATATTCGTGAGTCTTATTCTTATTATATAAACTGAAAATCAGCCTTCTGCATCTGCAGTTTTAAGAACAAAAAACTTAAAATAAAACAAAAAGAACACTTCAAAATATAACAAAGATCAGCCTTCTGCAGTGTTAAGAACAAAAAACTCAAAATAAAACAAAAAAACACTTCGAAATAATTCGAAATGTAACACTTATTCAGCCTTCTGCAGCATTTGTAATTTTTAAGGATATGTAAGTATTATTAGACAGTGTTATTAAAAGGATAAGTTATTTTTGAAAGTGGCTTCTCAAAAAACACAGCATATCAAGGGTTTCATCTGATAGACGACTCCTGATTTTACAGGCCAAGTACCCCGCGGCCGAAAATGCTCTTTCTGCCTCTACACTAGTCGGAACCACAGTCTACAAACAGTTGTGTACAAACTGTTTTTGAGTTTGTCGACATAGTTCAATGCCAAATTACATTAAATGTTAACTAAAATAACCAGTTAATCACAAAAATCCCTTAAATTCAACAAAAACTAGATAATTACGTAAACAAATGCACGCATGCTGGCAAAGTGAAGACAGTGAGTGAGCCGGGCCTCGTCCCCCGCGAGTAGTGCCTACAGCATGCTCAGCAGTGTTGCCAAATTGACAGGTTTCCTGCTAGATTGGACGGGTCACAGAGGTTGGCAACGGGAAAAAAATTGTGTTTAACGGCTAACGGATGTTTAACGGGACCGTTATAGGTATTATAAAACGGATGTATGTATAAACTTTGGTAGATTGAATTCTTAAAAATAATCCATGTGTGTCAAGAATCGATATCAAATCAATTCATTCTTAATATTTAGGGGGGAATAAAAACTGGAAAATCCCTACTTGATGGGTTTTGACAGGATTATAGTGTTCTCTACAACGGGAGCTAGATTTTAATGTTGGCAACACTGATGAGCAGAACAGGTCGCGCGCAACCGCTTTACGATATACACACCGATTTTGCCGCTCGATCTCACAATCTCGCGAAAAAATTGAATGAGACCCAGTCTCGCAAAATATGGACGAGATCTCGCGAGATCCCGATCTACGAGACGACATGAGATTGCATTCCCTAGTTGTAATGAATAATTGAATAATTAATAATATAAATATAATTTAGAAGTTATGCAAGGTTGGAAAAATTAATCAGTTGTATGATGATTTTGGGATCTTTATATGAAAATTGATTATGCTTTTATTAAACATGAGACATTCAAGATGGTATTTCTACAACAGTCGGAAATTGTTTTTAGTTCATTTCCATGTAATTTTTCTTACATTAATATTAAAAAACTGGTTGTATTACACAATGACTTCGTGTATAAAACATCACAAATAAAGCAAAAACATTTTCATTGTCATAACTGAGGCCATACATAAATTTCCTTAGTAAAGAAAATAAATTAAGAACCGTGAGCCTGTATAATAGAACAGATTCAATTGAATAGATTATTTAGGATAGCTAGAAAGGTAGCGCAATCTTTTCCATGTTTATTGTCAATACGTAAGGTCAGCTGACGAATTGTTGCACCATGTTATTATTTCCATTTATAGCTTTTACCTTTATCGATTCCTTCCCTCCTAGTTCACAATCTTCTTGTGCGTACATTAATGGTATTGTAGCCATTTTTTGGTACTTCTATTTAAATTTATTTAGAGTATTGGTATGTAACAAAAACCTCAAATAATTTGTTTTTCGAGTAGTTGTCGTATTCGTATACGTGACAGCTATGATGACTTATCTATGATGATGACGGTGATGGCTGACCTTGATGGTTGACACCAGTGACACTGACAGCACAACGTTTTTTTAATAAGTTTTTTGGCTTGGATGCTTGTTTTTAGACATGTCTTCATTTCATTCGGCATGTTGTCGCTAAGTCGATAATTTAACGTCGGACACTTTGCTCTATACGGATCGTACGTCGTACACTTTGCTCTATACGGATCATCATTCGCAAAAGTAGTCATGTTTTGAAGATACACCTTTTCTTCCACTGTCATCGGTACTTCTGACTTATATGTTTCGCCTTTTTTGTCTTTTTGGTGAAGTAGGGCCTTCAGAGTCACATTCACTCATATTAACGATTATTAATTACAATAAAACACGGAATATGGAATTATTTCACTAGCAACCGTAATTTTGACACATTACAAACGAGCGCCAGGTCGTACTCGACTCGTAGGTGAAACTGTTATATATATATATATATATATATATATATATATATATATATATATATATTATGTTTAATTTATGTATTACTTGAGATATCTATGTTTACAGGTCGAACCCTATGCGATAGTGTCCTCTTTTTCATTATAAAGTAAGTCTTTTTTATAAATATATCTAGCTAAACAAACTAAAAAAAAAAAACATTAATAAAATAAAATAAAAAATACAAAAACTTAACAATAAACAGAAAAAAAAATATACAAAATCAGCTAATACTACAAAAAAAAAAATCGTTTTCGAAAAAAAAAATTGTTGACCCTGCAGGCCATCCCTGAAACTTCCCGCTAATTTAATTAATAAGAGTAATTTAAAAAAAAACAACTGTTTCGTTAACGATATCTCACGAACGAATCAACCGATTTTAACCGAACCAGCGGCGATCGACTTGGTTTTTCAAGGTTAGAAGCAGATTAGTTTTTGGAATCGATTGGTAAAGCCGAAGTTTGATGAAAATCTTTGGAAATCCGCTTAGTTCATTTCAATCGGTCAAGCTGTTTAATAGCACGCAAGCATAACACACGCACGCACGCACGCACGCACACACACACACACACACACACACACACACACACACACACACACACACACACACACACACACACACACACACACACACACACACACACACACACACACACACACACACACACACACACACACACACACACACACACACACACACACACACACACACACACACACACACACACACACACACACACACACACACACACACACACACACACACACACACACACACACACACACACACACACACACACACACACACACACACACACACACACACACACACACACACACACACACACACACACACACACACACACACACACACACACACACACACACACACACACACACACACACACACACACACACACACACACACACACACACACACACACACACACACACACACACACACACACACACACACACACACACACACACACACACACACACACACACACACACACACACACACACACACACACACACACACACACACACACACACACACACACACACACACACACACACACACACACACACACACACACAAACACACACACACACACACATACAGAATGATTTTGGATCTTTAGAAAACTGACATTGAATTTTATTTCTATGCTGTTGATGCGCAATTTGAATAGCTTTTTTAACAGACGCTCAGTATTTAGCAAATTCAATGTAGTCAGATCTTAGTTTCGTTTCTTTGTACCTTTTGTGTAGTGTGGCTTTCGTTTTTATATCGCGTAGGTATTATTTACGTTAGTGGAAGTACGTCGTCTCAACCACAACCACCTTTTCATTAATTTTTTACCAAGCTGAAAGACAGGAACAGGTTCATAAAAGTGGCACCTATGTGCGTCTCGTTTCGTTCATTATACTAGTGAAAAAGAGTTTCACTATTACTTGTTACGTTTAAATGTGTCACAAAATACGGCAATTGACTCTAGTGAAATGAAATGTTTTTTCACTAGTGTCATGAACGATATTTATGAAAAAAGAAAAGAAATCATGAATTCCCGTATAATACGGCATTATACAAAATATCAATGGCTTTACAATTTGGACTTCCCAAAAATTCAATTTAAAATAATTTTAGGATTAATCATATTGGGTCCTTACATATGAAATTAGCGTTTTTTCGTACTGACCACTTTGATCTGAAATATAGGAGATATTGGCTTGAAATTCTAAATTCAAATTTATAAATACATTTAGCTGGTATATTTAACCTTAACCATTAAAACCGTGCAGTGGGTTTTGGAGGAATGCATGGCTTCAGAGGTATCTTCATACATTTTCTCCACCTCGTCATAGAGATGGGCCGAGGTTGGTGCATACAGGTTTATGACCTTCAATAAATACCGTTTATTGATTCTGAGTGTAAGGTACGCTACCCTCGTTGACACACTTCTAATCTTTACAACTTTGTTAACGGGAGACTTGTGGACGTTAAATCCGAAACCTTCTTGGGACAAATGATAGAACAAGTTGTCGGATTCGAGACTCTTCGAAACTCAAAGAAAACAACTAAGTAACAAAAGAAAAAAGACTTATACTACTATTCCTCCTGTACAAAACACCAATTTCATATGTAAGGACTTATTATATTTCACAGAAACATATTCGCTGTCAAGTGACTGTTACACCAAAATTGGATAAATAAAAAAACCGCGTGCGCTGCACAAACGTTAAAAAGTGTTTAGTCAAAGAGACCGAAGCCCATTCAACATTCCATCATCAGACTCAGATTCTTCCTTCTTGGTCTCTTTATCTTCCTTCTTCTCCTCAGCTGCCGGTGCAGCAGCAGTTACGACCGCGGCCACGAGAGATGCACCATCAACGGGCATAGATGATAACTTCTCGCGTCCCTGCGCGATCACCTCTTCAACACTCTTGCCATTGAGCTCAGAGATGACCTTCTTCAGTTTCTCAGAGTCGGCCTCAATATCCACAGAGCTGAGGATCCTTTCAACGTCAGCAGCGGCTGGAGAAGCCTTACCGCCCAGCACGGCTACCAGAAAATCATAAATGTATCGACGTGTATAATATAAGTTTTAAAAATGCTGCCAAAATATACTAAGAATCAAGTTATAATATGCTAACTTTCTTTAAACATTTAAATTTAAACGTAGTTTTAACTTGGTCGATTCAAATTGCTCCTTAAAACCCGATTGTCGCTGACTTGATGTTTTCAAGAGGAATTTAATTAGAATTCTCGAGAAAATTTCTTCAATAAAGATGCTCAAGATAAAATTGTATATTTAATTTAAGCGTTTTAGCTACTGGCTATGAGTGGTGTCTGTTTCGGCACTATACCTTTTTATTTCATTGCTAATGAATACGGTGAAAATTACTCTTTTTCTTTCATAAATTGTTTTTATTTAATATCAAGTCACTTAAAATTAATTTGCTAATTGACGTTAAATAATATTTAAATTTTGTGTTTAATTTTAAACTAGCAATTGCAAACTGGAATTTTTTTTGTGAATGACGATTTACGGTTTACGATTGACGGTTTTTATATGGTTTGGTCTTGCAATAAATAGAGTACATACAATACTAGAAAAAGTAGCTATTTGGCTTGCCATCGATTGTAATAGTTAGAAAATACACATGTCCCATTGCTTTGGTCCGCCGTGCTATCCCAATACATGTTGGCCAGACTTCATATGTTTCGAAATATTTTTTATTTTTCAGACATGATTTCATCAAAGAAAACGTAGTGAATGCCGATACCGACGGAAATTGAACCCGAGTTCGTCATGTCTATTGCTGTATTATATTGTATAACTCATTTATTATAATGTTCCCCGCATTATAATTGGGATTCTAATGAGTATAGTATCTTAACTTGAAGTTTTTAGAGTCGTTTCTTGCAATTTCACAGGTTTGGCGTATTGCATACAACATATCGACAGCCATGAGATATTTCTGACCTGTCTCAACGTCTCTTCTTTCGACACCCATAAGATGAAATGGAACGATGGTTTTTCTTACACCGCAACTACAACCAACATTTGATCTCAGTAATGATCATATGTGGTGCAGCCGCTGAAGAGTACTGTAACTGCACTACGAACAAATCTTCTCGATCGGGAAAGGACCACGCTGGCACAGAATATCAATCAGCGTAAAGTAGCAGCAAAATGATTTGTGTTACGAGTGTGGATAGAACAGTAATAAACGTTACAATTCCCACACTCGTTCATGCAGTATAAAGTATTGCGCAGGCAACTATTTTTGTTCATTCCAAGAATTTTATACGTTGTTTTTGTTCTGTCCGTCGTGGTAATTCTTTTATAACGGTTAAAAAGGATGATGTTGCAACGGAGTTGCCATTCATATAATAATAATAATAACGTCCTCCAGACCGAATTTCGGCCACGGCGGCCTGCTTCAACGGAGGCTAGCCATCGGCGCAGGACAGAATTATAGTGCCCAAGTGTATGCGTAAGCACAGGTGCACTCTCTATTCTCTCACTCTCATAATCCGATGGGACGGTAAACCGACACGACCGGAGAGAGATCAGGCGCAGGACCAACGGCTTTACGCGCTTTCCGAGGCACGGGGGTGAGAAGAGTAGAGAGTGAAACAGAGAGTGCGACTCCGGGCAGCTACTGAGAATTTCTTGACAGAGGAACTCAATAGTTAATTTTTTTGCCTGGCCCGGGATTCGAACCCAGGACCTCATGATCAGCAGTCGCACTACTACACCCACTAGACCAACGGGGCAGGCATCCATATATTACAGCCTATAAAGGTCCACTGCTGAACATAGGCCTTCCCCATAGATTTAGTGGTTATACTTGGCAGGCGGTTTGACAACTACACTTTTTTCTTTTTTTTCTTTTGTTATCAGGAAGATGCTGCTACTCATCACCTGCTTCAATATCCCTCTGTCACGTCCTACGACACCCATGGGATTATAATATAGAGTAGCGGATATTCTTACATCGACACCACACAGTACTTTACGGTTATTTTTGTAATATATTGTATTTTTAACGCGTTCCATGAACGTGTTATTACGTAAAGTTGTTACCAAGAAAAACCCATTTAGTTAAATAGTTTTGGGTGTATTTTTGTTAGCGACGTATTGTTATTTTTTAAATAAAATATTTTACTATTTTGTAATATTTGTATCTTAGGTTAAGGTTTGTTTTGTATAGTATGGTAACGGTTATTTTATAAATCATCTGTAGGTAGACTTGTATATTTGTTATAAAATTCTTAAGGTAGATGCCAATGAGCGAAGCCTTACCAGTAATCTTAGTGGGGAGTTACCCAATCGCCGCCTGTGTGCACAGACATACGTTCAAGTTGTATTGCGTTTTGAAAAATGTAACGGTATTTCTTGCTTTTCTGGCACAATAAACATTTTTGTAAGCAGCACGAGTTCTTGTCTTGCTATCGATCCAATTCAATTCTCCAACAGTTAATGATTTCTTAAATTTACGCGAACACTATTGAATAAAACTAAATTCACGAATTTTATCGCCTTTATTTTACTACTTTTACTTATTATTAATTCCCGACGTTTCGGGTGCTTTACAGCACCCATGGTCACGGGGGGGGACTGAGATGTTTGACGTCCCAATGTCATAATTAGTCCCTTCAGTTTTTGAATATTAATCGGACCATAAATTAATATTCAAAAACTGAAGGTAGCCGTAAATTTAGTTTTATTCAATCTCCAACAGTTGTTTGTTATGGTGAATGACGATTTCACTGGTAAGGAAGCATTCGCTTAAGGGTTGTAAAGCCCCTGCATTTAGATTTTTAATTAAAGAAGGTTCTGTGTGATTGTTTTGTTACTCTTAGTGATGCTATAAAAAACGAACAACGAAAACGACTTATAATAAGGCTATGAGCTCACCATATTATCTAATAAGCGAATTAGAGGACAATAATGATGACGATGAAGAATACAATGAAAATCCACCTTCGAACATGGAAGAAGGATGGTTGGATCACTTCAATAGTCCAGCTCCAGGACCTTCGAATTGTCAACCACATTCAAGCCTTCTTGGTGTTGCAGCGTGGAGGCAACAAAGTAGAGAACTTATATGGAAAAATCGTAATTTGCAATACAGTGAAGAACGTATACGTTTCACAGGAAATACAGACCTTTCCCCTCCACTAGCCGCGCTTGAAACACCATTCCAATTTTTCTCCGAATTTATGAATGAGGATATACTCACTGTTCATCATCATCATTACAGCCCTTCACAAGTCCACTGCTGAACATAGGCCTCCCCCAAGTAATGCCACAAAGCACGGTCCTGAGCCACCTGCATCCATCGACTTCCTGCATATCTTACCAGGTCGTCACTCCATCTAGTGGGGGGTCGCCCTACACTACGCCTACCGGTTCGAGGCTGGCTGTCGAGATCCTTTCTTCCCTATCGGTTATCGGTTCTTCGAGCTATATGGCCGGCCCATTGCCACTTCAGCTTACTAATCCGTTGGGCTATGTCGGTTACTCTGGTTTTACTGCGGATATCCTCATTTCTGAGTCTATCATGCAGAGAAACTCCGAGCATAGCCCTCTCCATAGCTCGCTGAGCGACCTTGAGCGTCCTCATACGGCCAGCAGTGAAGGACCACGTCTCAGATCCGTAAGTCATCACTGGCAACACGCACTGGTTGTACAATCTAGTTTTTAGAGATTGAGGTATACCTGACGAGAAGATATGTCGTAATTTCCCGAACGCTGCCCAGCCGAGTTGAATCCGTCGATTGACCTCTCGGTCGAAGTTGGACTTGCCTAGTCGGACTATTTGTCCCAGGTAAACGTACTCGTCAACAACTTCGAACAAAGTGCTCCCAACAACTACCGGCATAGGTGTGACATGGACATTAAACATGATCTTTGTTTTGTCCATGTTCATCTTAAAACCTATCCGTTGGGAGGCACCTATTGAGGTCATTGAGCATAGTGCTTAAGTCCTCCAGCGATTCTGCCATGAGGACTATATAGTCGGCAAATCGAAGGTGCGTGATGTACTCGCCATTGATGTTAATACCGTATCCTTTCCAGTCCAGTAGCTTGAAAACGTCTTCCAATGCAGCGGTGAAGAGTTTCGGGGATATAACGTCACCCTGTCTTACACCTCTCTGCAGTTGGATAGGTTTCGAGCTCTGGTTCTGTACTCGGATAGCCATCGTAGCCCTACTGTACAAACACTTCAGCACTTCGATATACCGACATTCAACTTGGCTACGCTGAAGGGACTGTAGCACCGCCTAAATTTCGACGGAATCAAAGGCTTTCTCATAGTCCATATACGCCAGGCAAAGTGGCAGATTGTACTCTTCGGTCTTCTGTACAATCTGCCGCAGGGTATGTATGTGGTCTATGGTACTGAAGCCTTTTCGGAAACCGGCTTGTTCGGGAGGCTGGAAGTCGTCGAGTCTGCGTGCGAGACGATTCGTAATAACTCTCGAAAACAGCACGTAGACGCGGCTCAGAAGGGAAATCGGTCTGTAATTCTTCAAGAGAGCGTTAACTGGCAGCGATCACCGAATGGTTAGAGGCACACTGAACCTAAACGTTCAGTTGGAGAGGTCTCGTCTAATGAAGTCAACGCTCCGTCCCCCTCGTGCTCTAATCCAGAATCCCGAAAACTTTCAGCTCGAGTTACGTAACCGCTTTCAGTGCCTACAAGATTGCAATGCAGTGGACGATATGAATGACAAGCTCGTGGAAACTGTCCATGCGGTCGAAGCTAAGTTCTGCAAGACCCGCCGCAGAAGAACACAAAAACTCTCCGATCACACTCTTAATCTCATGGCTGTTAGACGGGAGATGAGGCTGCAATCGTCAACAGATTTGACACCATACAGGCAACTGAACAGACAGATCTCCAAATGCATGCGGCGAGACTTACGCAACTTTAATACTGCTCGTATTAAAGAAGCGATCGAGCGGAACCAGGGCTCCAAAGTCTTTGCCAGAGATCTGTCTGCCAGTAAGAGCCAACTGTCAAAGCTGAAGACTGAGTGTGGCAGCATCGTTTCCGGGACACCTGAGATTTTGAGTGAGATTGAGAGGTTCTATGGGCAGCTGTACACATCATCGTTGGAGCCACACGCAAGTGTGAGTAACGATCCAAGAGCAAGTCTTATCCGACACTATTCCGATGATATCCAGGACGTCAGTATAAGCGAGATTAGAATGGCTCTCCAGCTCCTTAAAAACGGCAGGGCCCCAGGCGAGGATGGAATTAAAGCGGAGCTTCTGAAAGCGGTTGGAACACCGGTCCTTGAAGTCCTTCAGAAGCTCTTCAATTCCGTCCTCCATGGTGGCACTACTCCAGAAGCGTGGAGCAGAAGTGCGGTGGTCTTGTTCTTTAAGAAAGGCGACATTATTATTACATCATATTATAATAAAAAATAATCTTCTCCAGACTGAATTTTAGCCACGGCGACCAGTCTCAACGTAGACTAGCCATCTGCGCAGGACAGGATTATAGTTCCAAAGTGTATGTGCAAGCACAGGTGCACTATGTAATCGATGGTAATCCGACACGACCGGAGAGATATTAGGCAGGGGACAGGTGGATGGATGACATGCTTTCTGCGGCACGGGGTGTTACACCGCCAAATACCTGACTCCAAGCTGTTATTGAGAATTACTTTGCAGAATAACCCAATAACTTATTTTGGCCCGACCTAGGATGCGAACCCGGAACTTCATCATCTACGTTTACGATCACTAGACCAAGTAGACAGTCATATATTATCAATTCGGTAACAGGCAACAATGAAATCATTCATTGCAATTTTAGGTGCTGTTCTTACCAAGTGCCGGGCGGTATAGGAAAACATCGCGAGGAAAATTGCTCGTCATAAAATATTTCGAAGATATGTAGAGTCCACCAACACGCATTGCACAGCGTGACTGATCGTTCATAACCTGAGAAGGAAATGAGAAGACTACATGTATTTTATTTTATATATGTATATAGTATAGTATTTAGGTATATGCATGTCTGTATGTATGGATGTATGTATATGTTTTTATTATCTTTATTTTATATTAAGTATATTAATATTATAAAATTTATTATGAGGGTGCACACTAAATCCGCTTCTCTTTGAATCTGTCCAGTATCAGGCCTGCTGGAAGAAATTTCAATATGAAATAAGCAGTGCCTTTGTACAAAATATCTTTTTATTTTTCATTGTCACATTACTTCGTGTGTACATATATTGTTAAATAAATAAATAAATAAAGAGACCTGTGGATATAAGCTGAATTTCAGTTTACTTTTACTTGACTAATATCCTTTACTTTTATTTTTACTTTTATTTATTACTTTTTATAAGCCAATGCTTGACAACAATCCCACGTGGTGGTAAGTGGTGATGCAGCCTTAGATGGTAAATCGCACTGACTTAGCGTAACAAATACCTATTCACTATTGCCTTGAAGACGCCCAGATTCTATTCGGACGGAAAGTAAGACGCCGGCAAATTATTCCACTCCTTTGCTGTACGCATTCTATAAGTCGAAGCAAACCGTTTGCTTCTAATGCGTGAAATATAGATAACATAGGGGTGAAGTCTGGTCGTCCGATGGAGAAGAGGAGAGGGTGGAATTAAAGCGTGCAATTCCTGCGCACACTCACCGAAATGCATCCTATAGAATACCGAGAGGCTAGCTGCTATGCGCCTGTGCTCGAGGCTGACCAGGTTGCTTTAAACCAAATCAAGGTCACTAATGAGCGTCTTGGCACGTCTCTTCACTGAGTCCAACGCTGCCAGATAGCATTTTGCAGCACCAGCCCATATGTGACGTATGTGTAAGAAGTTATCCCGGCGTGAAGTACCGCCGTACCCTTGAGCAAGGACACCAAGTTTCCTTGCGGCTGCTTTGGCTCTGGACTCAATGAACTGCCCATAGTTGAGGTTCGTATCATGTAGATAAAAATGGTATAGCTATGGCTTAGCTGGGTAGAAGTCTATTTATTCTTGTCTTAAAAAAGTGAGTAACACTGTATTCAAAAGGACAGACGATACATTAAAAATGGAACTCTTAATACCTAAAATGTCGACTGGTGTACCTATAAGAACTCTAACATAGTATGAATATTAAAAAAGCTTTTAGCTTGTACATAAACAATCAAAATCTTACCAAAGTGTTTTTAAAGTGATAACCATTACGAATACTCGTAGCACGCTAAATGCTCCCTCAAACAAAACTGCTTTGTACATCAAAAGCGCGAGGCCCGCTTGGCCCCGATGCATTTCGTCAAAGCCTAACTGCATTGTGCGATACCGCATTGCACCTGAACTCCAGCACTGCGCAAATTAAAGTCTCCATAGTCACATGATAATATAATATTGGGCGGTGGTTTACCGCAATAAATTGTAATTTACACAGGGTGGGAATGTATCGATTTTAGGAAAATACTATATATGCCAATTGAATATTATTAAAGTATTGAAACGACAGAAGCCTAATAGTCAAGTAGAGGACCGCGGTCTTAGGCAGAGATCTATAGACCGTACTTTGAATTTGCTCAGACTTTACTTACGAAAAACTTAGTATGTTTAGCACGATCTTTGATTCTGAATTTACATTTGTATCAGGCCAAGATTAAGGTAAGCTTATAAAATTCAAAAAATTTAATATTTAAAATTGGAAAACAATCCAAATTGAATTTCGTAAAATAAGTTATTATTACATTTAACTAATTTTAGTTTAAAATATGAGCGCTGTCAAATAACTGTGTGAAACGTAAAGATTTTGGTTTATTGATATTGTGTGCATTTTAAGTTTTTTTTATGTTTAAGATGCTTGATCTTTTTATTACGACTGGCTTTGAAACTTGAACTCCTGATTCTACCTCTTATCTACCTATTTGATCTACGCTTCCGGAATTTGGACCCAACATTCCTTGAGCCTTTCTGTAACCCAGGTTGTTTAAGGACATTGTTATTTATAGGAGAATATAGTTTTATCTACTTTAGAAATTTAAAAATATTTGAACTTTTGGCTTTTTTTAACGATTGTGGAAGGGAACGGAAGAGAAGAGTGCAAAAATCATAAAAAAGAAGATTAAAAGAAATTCGAAATAAGTTTGAAATTACGTATATAAAAAATGAATAAATGCTATTTAAAAATTAAAAGGCGGTCTAAAACTACTTATTTAATGTTATATAAAAAAACAATTTAAAATTAATATGTTGGTTTTGTTTAATATACTGAGTTTTTCGTAAGTCGTCAATTTCGTCGAGTCGTGTCTTTGAATGAAAAGTTCTTGTTTGATAACCTAGTAATTAAAAGCGCAGTACACTTTTAATAAATGAAATTAAAAGCGCATTGTAGGCTTGTAGGATGGATTAACGTCATGATGTGCAGGTAGTTGATAGTTTCAGAGGTCTCAGGAGTGTGCTTTTTAATAGTCTATGGAGTAAGCCATTAGTCAACAGTGACTCAAGTTTGCCGCCTCTCAATTGCTTGTGTAGTTATCTGATTTTAGTTAAATAAGTGAATATTACCACGTTTTTATCAAGTCACTTTTTTATAATGATTTCTTATATTTACGCGAACACTACACATTGATTCAAACTACTTTTACGGATTTTATCGCGTTTATTTATGTTATTTTTAATTAGCGACGTTGAGTCCCCCGTGACCATGGGTACTGGAAAGCAGCCGAAACGTCGGGTATAAAAAATAATGTAAATAAACGCGATAAAATCCGTAAAAGTAGTCTGAATCAAAGTCACTTTTTGTTTGAGTAGTGGACTTTTTATAAGATGGAATAACGACGATGATGATATACAAGGTGGCGGTATTCGTCCTCTATCGAAAACAATGAGGATTTTTTAGCCTTCACGTTGCAGCTATATTATGGTTGTAGCAGGAATAGGTCGACTCGACTGTGGAAGGACCATACTCTCTTAGAATACCAGCTTAATGCTGCTGTGTTTTGTATGGGTTGGCCCCACCGGGAAAGGAAACCGCTTTCACAAAATACCAACGTGAAATAGCAGCTTCGTGCTAATGTGTTTCGTTGAGTGAGTATAGAGAACCGGAGACTCGTTTTACTGCAATCGAAGCATTCCATTTTAGTTTATTTATTTATTTAAGGGTCACCGACAGATGATACACAAATACTAAAACAAGAACCAAGCTTTGTGAGAAACATGCAATGTGCTCACCCAGTTATAGGTAACCACAGCTAACACAGAGTAATGTTGCGAAGAGTTAATTAAAATTTAATAGTACAGTAGCAAAATTGCGTATTTGTGAGAAATTAAAAGGGTTTTACATTTATCATCTAAAACTTAGATTCTAAATAAAGTAACATTTTTCTTCTGAAATTATTTAAATTGTCATTGAAAATATCTAAATCAGATGGCCTAGATATATCATTATACAGTCTAAACATTCTGCACAATGCTGAATTAAGACCGAGGTTAGTCCTGTGAGGTGGGACCATAAACAGCTTGTAGACATTAAATCGTGGTAATCTGCTTGGAGCATTAATGTTAACCATTTCAAGTAATTGAGGACAGTCAATGCCATTATTACATAGTTTGTGGAGGAAGCTCAAATCCAAAAGTTTGCGCCTGTTATATAAGGAAGATATACGGAAATGCTTCAGCCGTTCATCATATGAAGTTAAGGAGCGGTGTCGGTTAAATTTCAATGCTAGCATACTAAGGAATCTCCGCTGTACTCGTTCAATTCCACTCTTATGAACCTCATAGAAAGGAGACCAAACTTGAGAACAATATTCAAGGTTGCTCCGAACTAAGCTGTGAAAGAGTAGTAGCAATGTTCGAGTATGTCTGAACTGTTTGGTGTTTCTACCTAAAAATCCGCACATTTTGGACGCCTTCGTTATTATACTGTTTATATGCGGTACAAAAGACAGTTTACTATCCAACAAAACGCCCAGGTCTCGTATACACTCTACTTGATTGAGTACTGTGTTGCCAATTTTGTATGTAGTTTGGATAGGAGTATGTTTGCGTGTGAATGACATATGATAACACTTTTTAGCATTCAGAATCATATTGTTTTGAGTACACCACTCGATCAATCTATCCAAATCGGCTTGAATAAGCTGGGAGTCTGTTGATGATCTAACAGGTCTAACGAATTTCAAATCGTCAGCAAACAGGTAAACTTCTGTGTTCAAAAAACATTCTGTCACTGAGTTGATCAAAATTAGAAACAAAAGGGGCCCTAAATGTGACCCTTGAGGAACACCCGAGGTTACCTTAAACGGTTCAGACTGGCTTCCATTAACAACTACATAACACTCGTGACGAGTTAAGTAAGATCTAAACCAATCCAAAATAGGGCCACCAATACCACAACTACTTAATTTCGTCAAAAGTATCTCATGGTCAACTTTATCAAATGCCTTGCTAAAATTAGTATAGATAGCATCGACTTGAGAACCCTGATCGACATACTGGATAACATAATTGGTGAAGGCAATTAAATTAGTAGCGGTGGACCTATTTCTAAGGAAATCATGTTGATGATCAGTAATTTGAAATTTTAGTAAATTATAAACATAAGGGTAGATTAAAACTTCAAAAACTTTAGGAAAAATAGATAAAATGGATATTGGTCTGTAATTTCTAATGTTATTCTTAGTACCATCTTTGTAAATGGGAACAATTTTAGCCATTTTCCAGTAGGTAGGAAATATTCCAGTTTTAAGAGATTCGTTGAAGATACAAGTAAGTGGTAATGATAGTTGCTTAGCACATTGATATATAAACAACGGCGGTAATCCATCTGGGCCAGGACCTTTATTTAAGTGAAATCTCTTTAGCCTAGTGAGAATTAAATTATCCGACAGCATAATAGAGCTAAGCGAGGATGAAAATGAATGGACACCATCGCGTTTATGGTAACAAACTCGTGGATTTAGACTTTTACTATAAATAGGTGAAAAATTTTTCGCAAAGAGTTCACTTATGCTTGTTTCATCCGCTCCAGTTTCATGGTCTAATTGCATACGGGATGGTATATTGCTACTATTTTTACGCTTATGCTTTATAAATGTCCAAAAATACTTAGGATTTGAGGTTATACTATGTTCAAGGCGTTTGTAATAACTATTATAGCACAGTTTCATTAAATTTTTTGTTCTTTGTTTTAGCAAGTCTAGGGCAATTTTATCCATCGGATTTTTATATTTCTTAACGCGTTGTCTAATTTTATTTTTTTCTTTAATTCTCCTTATAAGACCTTTAGAAAACCAAATTGGATATTTAATGCTTTTAGGTGTGGTGAGTGGAACATGTTTACTTATAGTAGCACGCAATACATCATAAAAACGAGTAACCATTTCATCAACATTCCTACATAATGCAAATATATTGAACCAATCAACACTATCCAATTCATTTTTGATAGACTCATAGTTAGCTTTGTGGAAATTAGGTCTAGGTTGTAGGGATGGTTGTAAATGATTGATGGAGTGGAAAATAATTTCAAATACAAGAGGTGGATGAAAAGGATCAATAGCGGTTAATGCTTCGCCGGCTTGATCAACACATACGTTACTTTCTGATGAGAATATTAAATCAAGCATTTTCAAGTTTTTGTTTTTAATGTAATTGAACTGCTTAAGATTATTTAGGGCCATAAATTAAGAAATCATATAAAAGTATTGGCATTGAGAGTCGTTTAATATAGTAAATAGGTCATTATCATTTTTCAGCCACTCCAAATTAGGAAGGTTAAAATCACCAATTACCAATGAGTGATCAAAATCGGAAAGATTATTATTAGTTCCTTGAATTAACGGAAGGTGGTATATAGACTGCGCATATGCAAAGCTTTATAAGGTTTTTACCATTTCTGAGATTAACTACAATCCAAAGATCTTCTATTAGTCCAGTGCCTTCATTTCTATTAATCCTATGTGAATCAAAATTTCTATTGACGGCAATCATTACACCACCTCCAGTCTTCTTTGAAAATGATTTAGTCAAATCTCTGTCTCGTCTATATACAGCATAATTGTCGTTAAATAACTCTAAATCGTTAACGTTATTTTGTAGCCAAGTTTCCGTTATTACAACAATATCGTACTCATTCATACACATGTTACTATAAAATTCATTAATTTTGTATTTAGGCCTCTACAGTTTTGGTAATAACAATTTAAGGCAGCAGATTTTGTGCAGGTACACATAAAAAAACAAGATATGAATAAATGAGAAGAAATCTAATCGGTTAAGTATTGTAACGAGGATAAATTCTTAATAACAACAACAGGAGCTGATTCCGACTTTCTCACAAAAATGCGGCCACCTCTTACCCAAATGAACTTGTAGTTCTTTTCTTTAGCCTTAAGTCTGGTAGCCCGATGCAGATCTTTGTTACTTGGAGAGAGATGCTCAGTCACGAATACAGGTTTCTTGTCACCTCCGATACCCAAGTGGCTAGAATTAAGTTTGTCCGATTGGTGGTTCTTGTTGAATTTTATGACGGAAGCTAAAAATCCATCACGAATCAGAGGGCTGCGTAACTTGACAATAATTGATCTAGGTCTGGTGGTGGCAGGATTAGCCTTAGCAATTTTAGTGCACATATGAATATCTTCTTCTTTAAGGTCGAAGGAGACCACTTTTGCAAGCTGCTTTGTCAGTAGGATCAGATTTTCTGATTTATGTTCAGGCACACATTGCAATTCTAAGTTCGAGGCACGAGAGTGCTGTTCTATTTGTGCCACACGATCAAATAATTCCCTATTAGCGATGGTCAAGTCTGTACATTCCTTTTTGTAACCGATGACATAATTCAGACTTTTTGTTCAAATCAACCTTGATTTCCTCATATTGTGAGTTTATAAAATCCATAGAAGTTTTAAGCGAAAGCAAATCACTTTTTAAACATGCAATATCAGAAACACTTACTCGGAGTTCAGACGCAATCGTTTTCTCAATCAAGACGGTCAACTCCTTCGTTAAAATATTTTTTAGTTCTGACTGTATGATGTCCCTAATTTCATCGACAGTGGGGTAGAGAGAAGGGGCTTCTTGTTCATTTGTGACTGGAGAAGTACTGACCCTGTTGCCTCGTGATCGCTGCGATATCCAATTAGGTGACGGTTGAGTGCTCTTAAGATTATGCCTTACTGGTGTTTCCGTATTGTCGCCCTTGGGTCTCTTGCTGATGCAGCTTGGACAAATCCAAACTGGAGAGGGCTCACTAGAAGATTTCCTGGGTGGTAAATTAGCACAAAGCTCATGACATATTTGTTTGCAGTAAGCACATTTGCAGAAATTATCGCTTTTTATATCAAGCTTGCAACCCAAGCAGATTTTCGGCATATTAATATATTTTAAATGGTATATAAATAAAAAAAAACAACAACCTGTTGATAGCTCGCTACGGCGAGTCAGTGACGCAGTAAGTGCAGCGGTGGTTCGTAGAAGTATCGTAGCAAAGTGGGCGGGACTATTTGTGTCGTACTTTGGAAGCTCGTAGCACTGTCTAAAGTCGTAGATAACTAGCTCGGCAAAAATCGCAAACAATCGGGAAGTATCGCCTAGTTCTCAGGGTTGACAGCGCATCTGCATTTTAATTCTTAATCGAGGTTAAATGTAGATGTCTATGGGCCACAGCATCCACTTACCATCATATGGACTGTGTGCTCGATTGTCACCCTTATTCGATAAAAAGTAAGAGGTTATCAATTAGACTGTATGGTTGTTAGTATGTATGTTATGAGATATATTCGCATATTGTGAACCGTTTTTAATGAGTCCCTTTATTATAAACAATATAGAGTATGTGCAGTTATATTATTATGATTGTAGTATGAACAGATCGGCTCGACTGCGGAAGAAACACTTTTTCACAGAATACGAGTGTAACATAGCAGCTTAATGCTGCAGTTCCACGTTTGTCGCATTTCAAGCTTACAGTTATGTCTATCTGCTGTAGTAATTTAAACATATTAATATAAATAAACGTATATTTGTTCCTATCGTTCGTGTCGATCTTAATAAGAATATGATCTTTTCACAAAACGTTCTAGTGTCTCGTATGAGTTTATAGTACCCACGCGATACTCTATTCTATTATATAATTTTATTATCCGCGACAAATAAATTTTCAGTGACAGTTTAATAGTTTCATATTTTATTTTAGTTTATTTAGTGCTCGGTGATGGCGGTGTATGAGAGACTTAAACTCCATTTAATTTTGTGGGTGTCTCAAGAGGCTACAAAGTGTGTTTTATTTTATAGATTAATAATGACAAACGAGCACACAGTTTACATAATGGTAAATGGATGCTGTAGCCAATATATATCTGCGATCTTCGATTAAAAATCATCTTGCGATCTTCCATCAAAGTCAGAATGGATTGTCACCCTGAGGACTAAGGTGAAATGCCTCGTTTCAGAAAAAACGTCTCCAGTTCTCTATACTCACTCAACGAAACACATTAGCACGAAGCTGCTATTTCACGTTGGTATTTTGTGAAAGCGGTTTCCTTTCCCGGTGGGGCCAACCCATTCGTGCTTCTACCATAATATAACTGCAGTGTGGATTTGCCACGGAAGAAAATAATATTTATTTAATCAGCAACATTAGCAGGCGTGCGCACATGCACAACAGCTCACCCGTTGTCATAATCAGATAAATGGTGTAGGAAGGCATAGAAAAAAAACCAAATATAACACAACAAATCGCTAAGATTTCATCGTAATCGGCTGAGGGAAAAATATAAAAATGTTCACGTTATGTATACATAGATGAATTAAAACACCGACTTCAGAATGTAAAATTATTTTATTCTTATTAATTTTTTAAAAATAATTAATTCTTTTTCTTAAGTTAATTTCTTAACCTTTTTGAGTAGAACAAGTAATATCACAACCTCATTTTGCCACCTTTAGGTTTTGAAATATTTCTTCAAATTTATGAGGATCAATACCTCTGAAATATCCTCCTCTCCTATTTAATAAAAAAGGATTATCAAAACCAGTTCAGCAGATGACCGAATTTATATGGAGAAAAAGGGACTCATCACGATGACCTCTTTTTCCTAGAAGAGGCCCCACAGAAAGTGGTCTTGGTCGAGCCCCACGGTTCTACAAAAAAATTACATTGACTTCATTATGACGATCAGTCGGCAACTGTTCAGTGATTTCAAGGTAAAAACTGAATGGTAAGAGTTACATTGAATCTTGATGTAATGTTTGAGAGGTCACGTCAAATAAAGTCAACGCTCCGTCCTCCTCGTGCTTTCTGCACAGCTGGTTTCTGAAAAGTATCATAGACCATATACATACATTTCGGCTAATTGTACATAAGATGTTGACTGTCGGTATATCGAAGTGATGAAGTACAGTACACACTTCACCGCTGCGTTAGAAGAAAGCTTTTTTTTCAAGCTATTGGACTGAAAAGATTACGGTATTAAGGCGCTCAATGGCGAGTACATCACTTGCTTTCAATTTGCCGACGATATCGTCTTTATGACAGAATCGCTGGAGGACCTAAGAACTCTCGCTCGCAATCACTCACTATGCTGAATGACCCCAATAGTTATTAGTGTCTCCAAACGGATAGGTTTTAACATGAACATACACAAAACAAAGGTCATATGTAAAGCCTATGTAACAATTATGCTGGTGGTTGTTGGCAGCACTACTCTCGAAATTGTCGACGAGTGTACCTGGTACCTAGGTACACTCGTCGACTTAAAGTATCATCAATATATAATATCAATAATATATACATATATATATATATATATATAATATCTTAAAGTATCAATCGAATTTAAAGTAAATAGTCCGACAAGCTATGTCCAATTTCGACCAAAAGGTCAATCGATGGTTTACTCTTCTGGATAGCGTTGAAGAGATTACGACACATCTTCTTGTCAGGATACTTTAAAAAACATACAACCTGTGCGTTTTGCCAGTGATGACATATGCATGAAAGATAATAGTGCCGTAGTATTTTTACACATTATACTTATTTTATTTAGAGAATTATAAAAATCAAAAACGTAACAACTAATTATAGTAGAACCACGCTGCAGCTATATTATGGTTGTAGTACGAATAGGTCGGCTCGATCGGAGAAGGACCACGCTCTCACACAATACCAGCGTATAATAGAAGCTTAATGGTGCTGTGTTTCGTATGGTGAGTTGGTGAGTGTAGAGAACCAGAGACTCATTTTACTGGAAACGAGGCATTTCATCTTAGTCTTCAGAGATGACAACACATCTGTTTTCCTTGTCGCCTCTCTCTTTTCGGCGGGGGCCCCCCTGGCGGTGGGGGGGGTTGTGGGGCTTTCGGGTGGGTTTTGGGTGGCTCATACATTAAAACCTCAAATACATCTATCTTTCTAAACTAATAAATCTAACAATAATAATAATTCCTTGCCCTCAATATTGCGCAGTACCTTTTATAGTGACCTGTGCCCTAACCTCTAATCGTAATGGGTCGAGTTTGTCGATACATTTGTAGTTAGTATCTGCTTAATTGGAGTGACCACTCCGGGAAAATGCAGCTCTATTTTGCTCTCTATTGCGGCGAGTCACATCAACCGTTAATAGTGTTGCCAGGTATAGGAAGTAATATTTCGGGACGGAAGGTAAAAATAATCGGGAATTTGGTTTTCACATCGGGACACCTACAATGGCTACAAAATATAGGTTTTTTGTAGCCTTTTTGTGCTTTATAATTATTATTCGGGTCTGATCTCATGAACAAATAACTTTTCATCCAAACATCGTAAAAACTGCATATTCTTCGTCTATGTTTTTTCGTTTTAGGCAAATCAAAACATTTTTGAACTATTTTTTTTTTTGCAGTCTCTTAAATTCTCAAATCACTCATTTTAATATAATTCTGTTTAAAACTTTTGTGTTTTTTTTTTCGACTGGTGAGAAAATGTCGTAGTAAAAATATTTTAATGTAATAGTAGATAACAGATGTAATCATTTTTGCTGTCAAAATTATGGATTAAAGTATAGAATAAGAAGGTAAGTGAAAATCGGGACATTTGGCTTCCCGATCAAGGATGAATCGGGACGTGTCACCAGACCCTTGAAAATGGGGACGTCCCGCGCAAATCGGGACACCTGGCAACACTAACCGTCAACCACACAACGCGTCGCTAGTTACCTGTCAGCTTTCTATCCTTTCGATGGACGTGAATCAGTATTGCGCCTTTATTCGTATACTAGCTGTTACCCGCGACTTCGCCCGCATGGTCACTGGGAAATGACCTATCCATTGCTTTTTGAATTTAAAGAAAACTGAGTTTTAAAGATTTTTCAGAGATGCAGCCATTAAAAGGAAACGGAGCAAAATTGATTCGTCAGCCTATTTAAATGTTTTGAAACGCAGCGTACAGGAAAGCATGAAAATAGCCTGTTTATTCAAAATGGAAATGGGATATTTTTTTAATTAAAGGAAACTGAGCATAATTATCCGTCAGGGATGCAGACTTTTGAAAAGAAACTGAGCTAAATTGATTCGTCAGAGATGCAGTTTTCTGAATTGAAAGGAAACTGAGCCAAATAAAAGATCCGTCAGAGATGAAGCCTTTTGAGTTGAAAGGAAACTGAGCTTAATAGGTCCGTCAGAGGTGCAGCATTTGGAATTGAAAAGAAACTGAGCTAAATAGGAAATTTCGAATTGAAAGGGAAGATCTGTGGGAATTTTGAAAAAAAAAAACTAACTGAACACTATTTTAAGACGCTACTGTACACAATGTTATATGTTTTTCGATTCGGGGAAAGAATGTGGAGATTCTGGGCATTTGACAAACGCGAACATGCTACATACAGCTGACCATGAGAGAAGCACGGTTTTTCTAAGTTGACCCCCGCTACCTGTAAGGTTTGCCCTTGCGCTTTATTAATTGTCATTGCAAAACTGAGCTTAATAGGGAACATACATATATATTTTTTATACATATTTATTTTTTCCTACGCCTGTCAAAATTGTAGCACCGATTATGTTCCGTCCAAGATGTGTCACACGCAGCCTTGTCCCGTTACTTAACCGAGGAGCATCTAAATTTCGCATTAGCATGACTGGGAAGCTTATGTGAGGGCACACCTGACAATTCTAGAGAATTTAGAAACTGCGGGATATGAAGTGCTCCGTTCTGTGTCCATAACTGTGTCTACTGACAAATACTCTGTTATTTCTCCTGCTACTTCGCTTAATATATCTGAATTTATTTTGTTAACGCTCCATTTTTTGGTGCAAGAATCGCTCTTTCACATATTTAACACATTTATAAAAAAAATTGCAATTCAAGATAAGTCGAAAAAGTACAAAAAGTTTTAAAAACAAATTACTTAATTTAAAACATGAATTAATTACCTAAAATATTATTTGTTATAACAATATTCATTTATTATAGTATGTTTACATCTCACATCATCATCATCATCATCATCATCATTACAGTCCATCATAAGTCAACTTCTAAGCATAGGCCTCCCCCAAAGAAGGTATTGAACCACCTGCATCCATAGACACGCAAGCAACTACAAGGTCGTCCCTCCATTTAGCGGAGGGTTTCCCTCACTTCGCTTACCAGTATAAGGCTGAAAGTCGAAAATTTTCCCTCCATCGGTTGTCTGTTTTTCGAGCTATATGGCTGGCCTAATAAAACTTAAGCTTGCTGATCCCTTGGGCTACGTCGGTTACTGAGGATATGTTTACGATGTCTATGAGGCAGAGACACTTTTCATAGTTCGATGAGCAACTATGACCCTGACTTAGCTAACACATCTATGTATATTTGTGCTATTGTCTAACGTGACTTTCATGTATCACAGGGGTCGATATTTCATATTACCTCTTGACGTACGGCGATGTTCGTGGACTGGGGGCGTTGCCGCGTCAAGAAAGTAAATTTGCACTCGCCAACAGTCTATCAATTTGATAGCCCACCCCTATTGTGTAGAAAAAGATTACCTTCTGTATACTAAAATGTAGGTCACAAAAATTATTGCGTTCTATTTTTCTTATTAGTAGAAATTTGGATTTAGTTATTCTTTTTGCAAACATTATATTAATATACATACATATGAAATAATAAAATGTAAGTAGGTTTTTATTTATGTAATTAACTGTCAACTAAAACTAGTTTGAGATGATATCATCGTTAACTTCTCGATCTCGTTTGAGACGAAGTAAATATATTGGTTATTTTTAACATGTTAATCTTATTTTCTACACTTAAAGGATCTTCTATATTATTCTTTATTTAATTTTCTGTGTTTTAAGATATTTAGTCCAGACTCCAGACAGTGATTGCCCGTCACAAGTATGCAGCAGAACATAGCCCTCACCCAAGGAATGCAATACAGCACGGTACTGACCCATTTGCCTCCATCGACTTCCTTCGTATTTTACCAGGTCAAAATTGCATCTAGTGGGTGGCCGCTTACACTTCGCTTACCGGCAAGAGATTGCCATTCGAGAACCTTCCGTTTTTGGTTATTTTAAGATATATAATTATGCAATCATAAGGCACCATTTCTGACTATTATGGTGGCATGTATCTTATACTAATTAAAATATAAGTACAATTCAAAAAACTTTAAAACACAGCTGTACAACCATTGCGTGTTGTCATTGAGGACTTTTGTACCGAAGTAGTCTTTTGTTGCTGGCAAAATCAGAATGATCAAAGTCGTTCATAGATTTTTTTTAAATTTGTAAAACGTTACCTCCACACTAGGATTTTCTCCTGTATCGTGGGGGCAGTTTACAAACATAATTTCACAAGGACCAACACCCAAACCCGGAACAATTAATTGTAGGCCATACAAATACTTTTTCCCTGCGGGATTCGAACCCGCGGCCTTTAGCGCTGTAACTCATTGCTAAGCCACTGCACCGTGGAGCCGTCAAAAATGCATGCATGATAGAATATGTAACAAGGCCATTCGCAATAAGCAAGAGTAATCGATATAATGCAAAATATGTTCTGAAACATTTCTCCAATTTCAAATAGAACCTGCGCGCTGTTCGTTTTACGCAAATAAATTACACGTGGCCTAACAACCAGACCAGGAACAATATATCGCTTGTCCGGAAGAATACAGTATCATGTCAAAATTTGGCACTAACTGACTTAATAATACAGTTCGACTAAAAAAAATTTTGAAACCCTTTGAAATTAGGTCGATTATCGCTTTCACCTTGAATAAACCAATTACGAAAGTTGCATCTATATACTTCTAGCTCTTTCTGTTTCGCTAGAAAAAGGAAGAACGACACGTTTAGTGTTGATCCTGTCCTTGAACTAGTTTCACCCGTGTTGTTATTTGAAGCAGAGTATTATCTATTAATGATACATATATTCGGTTTTACCATAAGAAGAAAAGTGTACTATTGTGATTTCTTGCTGTATTTTCCTTTAAGTAAGTATTTTATTTTCCAAATCCTATTTAGAACAGAGTTATAACACGAAAATTAACCTGTATTCTTCACTATAACGTAACGCTTAGTGTACCCCGCATTTAAATGAACTAAGTATTATTTTGAGTTGTGCCTATGATCTATTAAAAGTTTTGTGTATTTTTTTGTTTGCTACTTTATTCACCAAAAGTTGTATCTTATTCAAGTATTATTACAAAATGTGTCTGTGTTCATTTGAATTTTAGTTGATGTTAATGTATCAAAGGTAAAAACTGCGATGTTCTCTTTACAACTATTTAATTTAGATAGCAGTTTGTCTAATTCTGTCTATGATCTTCAGTTTCATATTCTTTATTTCAGAATAATCTAGTTTTTTCTGTGGTATCACAGAAAAAACTAGATTATATTTGAAAATGTATAGTAGCACAGGGTGAGACATCAAATAACCGTCAATATAATTTGAACTCATCCGAAAATCTTGATACTAGCTTAGATGAACAAGGCCCCGGCTACATCGAATGTTTAGAAAATGTTGATTTCGCATGCGAATCTGATCCAAATAGTAAGACCGTTTAAGAAACACAGGTCATAGCTACACATCAAAAAAATCATTCCAGCCAGAAAAGTAGGGCCACCATGTGGTGAGAAGTGTCGTCTAAAATGTTCTGCAAATGTGTCAGAAGAAGAAAGATAGAACATCTTTCATGAATATTACAATTTGGGCAACATAACGATGCAGAGACAATTAATTATAAACAGCACTACTATAATTAATCCAAAATATAAATACACAAATGCGGCAAATCCTAGGCAGAGCAACAATGCATTTTATTTTTTGTTTCAAAATAATAAAGTACGTGTTTGTAAAACGTTCTTTAAATCCACACTTGCCTTAAATGATCGCGTAATAAGGACTGCCTTTGAAAAGCGTATACCTACAATGAGTAACGTTGTAGCTGTAGATGGTAGAGGAAAGCATGGAAATCATGCCAAAATACGGAATATTATTAAATCCGAAATAAGGGAGCACATACAATCTATTCCGACTATGGACAGCCATTACTGTCGCAGTAATACTAATAAGCTTTATATTGATAGCAGTAAAACATAGATTGATCTCCACAAAGATTACGTTATGTCAGACTGAATATAAGCCATATGGTAGCTATGTTTTGTACAGTCATATATTTAATAATGAGTTTAATATTGCCTTTTATTCACATAAAAAAGATAGGTGTGATACTTGTGAGGCTTTCATGAATGCTACCGGGGAAGAAAAACAACGTCTTAAAGTTGAGTATGATACACATTTAGTTGAAAAAGATCTATCGAGAGCCGAGAAGGAACAAGACAAATTGAAAGGGAGCAGTGTGGTAGTTGCTGTCTATGACTTACAAGTAACAATGTCTTGTCCAAGGGGTCCCCCCTGAATGTGAGTGTGAATGAGATTGCAACTTGCGTGTGGAATTATGTTAACCAAATTGACACAAAGGCTGAGCAATTAGTTGATGTAATATTCTACAGTGATAATTGCTGCGGGCAGCAGAAAAACCGTTTCATGATTTTAATGTACATCTTAGCAGTAAATAGATTTCAAAATATTCGTTTTATTACTCACTAATTCCTAATTAAGGGACATACCCAAAATGAAGGCGATAATTGCCATTCTCTAATTGCAAGAAAAATTTAAAAATCCCTTTGTTCAACTACGATATATACACCTTATCAGTATTTTACTTTAATTAGAACTTGCTAAATCTAACAGTAAACCATTCGCAGTTAATGAATTAACCTACGCCAGCTTTTACGATTTTAAAGAAAATGCCAACCAAAGATTGGAAAAAACTTTTCCAAAAATATTCTGAATGAATCTGTAAAAATGAATGATTTCAGTATTAATTATGTGTCTAAATCAGAACCTGGATCTTTTGTTTTTACAAAACATCTTACTCTGACACCTCCTATAAGCAAATAAAAGTAGCAGGGTCCACTCACAGCACTCAAAACGACTTGATGTCACCGAATTTACCTGCAGCTTATTCTGAGAGGATTAAAATTACAAATAAAAAGAAACACTTGAAGAAACTGTTGAAATTAGTGAAAAAAAAACATAATTCCTAAATACTATGAAGATTTTTATTAAAATTTATAAGTAAATTTTATATATTTAATACAAATCCTTATAGTAGTCATGGTTTCACTTATTCAATAAGGTATCACTTATTATTTTTAATAATATTCTTAAGTATGTACTATGAGGACTTTTTTCTGCTTTCATTCGAATTTTTTTTCTTGTGTAATTAGTAATTAACTGTGTTTTTTTTCTCAACTAATAATTTCATAATTAGTATGTTTTTTCAAAAAGTTGTTGTTCTTCAAATATTTACCAGGTTACACTTTGCTTGCAAAGCGTAAAGTTCCTATTAAGTTAACATAAGTAATACTAACTTTTAACATTTTTGAGATTTTTATTTTTGTTTTTACTTTGTTAAATAATAATACTGACTAGTTCAATAAGTACCTTGTGATTTTTGTTTTGATACAAAGACTAGAATTTAGATGTAGACTAGAATAATACCTTAAGATTGTTATTCATTAGATTTTTTATAAGTCAAGATTGATGCTAAGGTCTTTTTGTAGTAAATAAGTGAGAATTGATTTCATTTTTTTGTTTTTTTCATCACTTTAATCGCATTTAAAAATATATAAATACTGTTTTCGTTTTAAACTAAACATCTTGAACAAAAGTAAAATTCAAAAGAATACAGTCACAAGTGGTAAAAAGTGTAAATAATTTAATAAATAATGGTAAATAGAGTAATGTCTTTAAAGATAATTATAGAGTACATACTAATACATATTAATAATAAAAAACAATCTGTTTATCTTATGGATATACCACAATATTTTTTGGTTAAAAACTTTAATCGCTTCTCCTGAAAAAGTATGTTTTTAGAGTTAATACAGTATTCTTGCGGGCAAGCGATATTATTACAGACTGAATTTTATATCTATAACTTTAAAGCCTTGTAATTTGTATGTCATCATCGTGGTTTTATGAAAATCATTGAATTTGTATGTAAAGTAAAACTTAGTTAAGTAAGTTTGCATTAAAAAATTAATTCCAAGAACTTATTAACAGGCGTTGTTTCACAAACAATCTAAAATTTTCTTAGGTTAAGCTTTTGAATTTTTAACAAGTCGCGATGCTATACCGTGTTAAAAATGGTAAAGTACGATTTCAAAGCAAATTATTCACCATCTCTAGAACTTTTTTCTATATAATACTAACTTGGTATTAGCAATTTAGTTAATAGTTGCTCCTTAAGGAACATTACCTATTTACATGCCAAATTCGCAGCCTTTAATACTCGTAATTATAGTTAGTGCCATATACCACAACTTTGAAGCGAAAATATAAATCCTCTTTATTCCCCTATCCCGTGGGAGTTTCGGAGAATTCTTCCTTCTTCCTTGTTTACATTTTAAAGGGAACCTATGTGGAAAATTTCAGCTTCCAGGTTTAAGGGTTTGGGCTGGACGTTGATGAGTCAGTGAGTGATTATAGTGATTGAATAGGCTGTTTTGGTATATTTATATAAAAAATAGGTAGGTATACACATATATATGTATGTATGAGTTAGATAAAGTACTCGAAAGCATTTTAAAGAGTCAAGTGATAATTACAATTGTATTTGAGAAATAGGAGGCATACTGTTTACAAAATCCTAATTTTTGTTATATGCTACAATTTATTTGAAAAATTAATACTGTTGAGGATTGTCACCAAATACAAAATGATTTGGATGTATTATATGACTACGGTGACTACCTCGTTGGTCTAGTGGTTGTAGTAGAGCGACTGAGATCATGAGGTTCTAGGTTCAAATCCCGGGTCGGGCCAAAAAATCTATTATTGAGTATTTCCGTCAAGAAATTCTCAGTAGCTGCCCGGAGTTAGGAAGTTGCAGGTGTCTCAACCCCATGGCTCGGAAAGCACGTAAAACCATTGGTCCTGCGCCTGATCTCACGCCGAATAGAGAGTGCACTTGTGCTTGCGCATACACTTGGGCACTATAATCCTGTCCTACGCCGATGGCTAGTCTCCGTTTAGGTAGGCCTCCGTGACCGAAATTCGGTCTGGAGGACATTATTATGACTACGGTATATACTGAGAGAAAATTGCTTTATGATATGAATGATACTTATATTTTTTGCTAGAAAGAAAAATAAAATCTTGTACGATTACAAAGTAAATAATAAAATTCTTCCAAGGGTTGACGAGGTGAGAAACCTAGAGGTAACGTTAGACAGTGAATTGTTGTTTCAATCTCATGTAGAAGACATTCATATTCAAACGTAGTCATTGTTTTAAGAATTCTTCTACTTGGTATCTATATAATTCTTTTGTTCCTTCCCTTCTCGCGTACGCATCAGTTGTATGGAACCTCATATATCATATGTATACAAAAGCTATTCTAAATAAATTTGTAAGGCAGATCTTTATAATTTTATACATAAAAATAATTTGTCACATTGTATCTCCGCGATGAGCTCCTAACTACTAAACTGATTTCAATTAAATTTTGCACGCTGTGTGCAGTTTGGTCAAACTTGAGATAAAGGGTAGTTTTTATCCCGATAAGTAATCTTTTTTTTTAAATAGAATAAGGGTGACAAACGAGCACACAGTTCTCCTGATGGTAAGTGAATGCTGTGGCCCATAGACATCTACATTTATCCTCGGTTAAAAATCAAAACGCAGATGCGTTGTAACCCCTGAGATCTAAGATGGAATGCCTCTTTTCCAGTAAAAAAAGGTTTCCGGATATCGGACTCACCATACGAAACACAGCAGTATTAAGCTGCTATTTTACGCTGATATTCCGTGAAAGCGTGGCCCTTCCCCGGTCGAGCCGACCAATTCGTGCTACAACCATAATATAGCTGCAGCGTGGCACTACCACGTATAAACCTTAAATATTTTTTATCTCGACTCCACCGAGTCAGTTATTCATTCTTGGGCGATGTATACGATTTTACAACAAAATCCCAGAAAATATACAATATTTGACATGTATACAGTTGAAAAACTTTATTAGACTAAGTTTGTATAAAAAGGGTTATTATAATATGAAGAAATTTATGGATGACAATAACCCCTGGGAAGGGTGATTGCTACCGACCTATTTCTGATTTGTTTTATGTTGTTAATGGTAATACATGATTCTAAGCTATTATTTTTAAAAAATAGTCCCGCTGGGTTTCTTGCTGGTTCTTCCAAAGACAGAGGTTTTTTTGCCAACCAGTGGTAAATGAAAAAAGTGACTTTCAATGTAGTAGTAAGTATTGTTTATAATCTATATTGAATAAAAAAGTTTCTATTTCTATTACGAATTTAAGAATTTTTTAATGGACAAAGGGTCGTGGAAAAGGGCAGAACAACGTCTGCCTGGTCAGCTAGTACTCGTATATAATTCTTCTGTACGTGTCTTTGTCACAGAATTCCTCCTAAACGGCTGGACTGTCTGAGTGGGTCCCTGAATAGTTTAAATTCACAATTAGATCCAGTAGCTGGTGCTGCAATCGATTTTTAGTTTTTTTTTAATTTCCAGGTCCAATAGTGGAATATAAGTTTGAGAATGAATTATTACCTTTAGAAGTCCGTAGATGCGTTAAAAATTAGGCCTTCTCGTGCAAATTAATCAACAATCACATTGATTCCAAATACATAGGTAAAATTTAGTTTAATTCTCCATATTTAAATTAACGTAATAAAAAACCCTTTTGATTTGTCGAAGTGTAAAACCAATTACTATAAGAATCGTTTTCATATTTGTAATAATAGTAATAATCATTTTAATGATATCGATATTTCTTTTGGTAAATTTGGTTCGTTTGTCCAATTAATTCGTTTTTCTAAGCTATGTTACACAAAAAAGATTAATTATTCAGTTTGGTTTTATATTTAAACTATTAAGGTGTGCTTTTTCTAAATTGTCTATGAAAACTATTTTTGTTAATGTATAAGTCACATCTGCATACTACATTCCCCTGGTGTTGCAGTCGTTAATGGGCGACGATAGTCACGTATCATCAGGTGTATATATATATGCATATATATATATATATATATATATATATATATATATATATATATATATATATATATATATATGAACCGTGGCTCAGAGGTTAACGCTCGCTGTAAATATAACAGAATGCGAGTAACCCGGGTTCGATCCCCGCCGGCACCAATGAAGTTGTTAATTGCAATTTTAAGTGCTGATTTACCATTTACCACGTGCTCAGCGGTAAAGGAAAACACCGTGGGGAAACCTGCATGTCTGAGGAACAAGGAAAAAATATTTCGAAGACATGTGAAGTCCGCCAAAATTGGGGCAGTGCTGCAGACACTTCCTTGCCCTAAAACCCTCTCGGAAATGAGGGGTGGCCTGTGCCCAGCAGTGTGACGTATATAGGCTGTAACTTTACTTTTATATATGTATATATAATAATTTATCTATACACACACACACACATGTATATATATATATATATATTTTAAATATATATTTTATATATATATATATATATATATATATATATATACACGTAATATAATTAACTCACTTTGAGAAAGTAGTTTGTTCAGAATCGTTTATTGAATCGATTCCTATCATTTTTAATATAGGTAATTTTTTATCACAAAAATAATTAAAACTACGTAAATTACAGTCACACTAAATCTGTACAGTCAAAACAAACTGAAATGGATCGTTACTTAAGGCAATAAGACCTTTAAGAGTGCAGTTTTATTTGTATTATTACTAATTCTGTCATTTAATAAAAATAAAGAAAAATGAACTTTATTTCAAGCATGTTAAAGTCTTGTGTCTGTGCACGTTAAAGACTGTGACCACAACATTCTTCCGGAATTAGTATAACTAATTTGATAAATAATCAGTGCACAAAAATGTTTAACTAAAAATTCAGTGTATGTATTATGATTATAACATAATATACTATTTGGGGTGTCTGAGGGTGTGCGTTAATTACGTTACATATCGTATATATTTTTATAGGATAGGGTGACAAACGAGCACACAGTCCACCTGAGAGTAGGTGACTGCTGTGGCCCATAAACATCTACATTTATCCTCGATTACGAAATATCTCTTAAATTTATAAATAAAATTCAAACACGAGCAGACAAGCCCTCATGAATAGCACTACTTCAGATACACGACAATGTTTTAACATCTTAAGCACATCCACTTCATTCTCGATAAAATGTATGATACAAATGAATCGTAAGATTCCACTTCCTTATGTGTATAGTGTACACGTACTATGTGTATAGTGTGAGTGACTTAGAAATGCTAATTAACAGGCACAATTAGTAGGTACTATTATTATGAAGTGAAATTAAAACAATACAATAAAATGCCTAGGCCCCATGTTACAAAGTTTTGGAAAGTAATACCGTAGGCCTTTCAATTTATTACACATTTGGTCCGTATTGTTTCGTTTCCATTGTAATTTGGGAATGCATTGTTTCATTTGAACGGAACTCGGGTAGTTTGTGCGCTTTTCAACCGTAATAAATTAAATTAACTGAACGCGTAGGGTGTCAATATATTGTTCATTTATCAATGTGGTGCTTAAACTTTGGAATAAGAAGTTAACTTTGCAAGAATACATTATATTAACAATCTTAAATTAAATAACTAAGATATGCTTAAAAAAATAAAAACAGCCAAGTGCGTCGGGCCACACACAACGTAGAGGTAATATTCCGCAGTTCCGTAATTGCCCGTCACAATACGTGAAAGAAGGGTCCAGGCTTTCTGTATATATTACTCTACTCTATGGAAGGGGCTTTCTTGAAAACTAGCATATTACTAAGTTCGCGGTTTGACCGCTATAACGACTTAAGTGGGCCCAAATAGGACGGTGTTAACTGAAGGACTTATTTTCCAATCAGAATTATAGGGTACTAGCTGTTCCCCGCGACTTCGTTCGCGTGAAATTTGTTACGATTGAATTTCATGGATTTGAATTTTTTGCGAAAGACCCCAAATCTTTTCTAAAATAAAAATAAGACTAAGTTACTCCTTATAACATCAGCTATCTGCCAGTGAAAGTCCTGACAAAATTGGTTCAACCATTTCGCACATTAGCCGGAACAATTTTAAAAATTGTTTTTTATTTTAAAAATATTTCGTATAACTGTGCCCCGCGGTTTCACCCCGTATATCACGTGTCTGCGCCGCGCAATTAATGTAGTACTTTTATCTATCGGCATATGTACCTACGTTATACAATACAGCAAAGTTAAATTTTATACACTCTCTCTTCCTCTCCCAGATGAACGCCTCAAAAAGTGCCCCAAAACCATCCCAAAACGCGTTCAGTTTTAAAGATAACTGTACACAGTACATGAAAAGTTTAGAGGTACGAAACGATACTTGATCAACTTTCTTACTAAACCTTTTATACACACGAAAGCGATATCATTTATAGTTTTTGCGCAATCTGCCAAAAAATATGAACATTTGTTATATTTAATCGATTTCTTTTGGTCAAAGTTTAGGTTTATTAAAATTTTCAACTTTACCGCCAAAATATGTATGACTAAAGTCAAGAATAGAATATGTTCTTTAAAAAGAGGTACAAATTATTTCTTAACTCTTTCATTACAATAAAACTATTTATTTGAACGACTGTAACCGACTTTTGTATCGACCGGTGATCTAATTAAATTTTAGAACACAAAAGCTACTATTGTCACCTAATTATGATTATTAGATATATTCCTTACGCGGACTATTTTTAATAATGAATACTTTAATCATGTAGCACATAATTTTTATGTATAATAAGTTTTCTCAGCGCACGCCAAGTAATGAATTTTATAAGCAAAATTTTGCTACTTTGGGTTACAATTTTCTTAAAGATCTCCAATTTTTTGAAAACAAATTAAGTTATGTTACTTTGTGATAGCTTTCTATTGGTAAAAAAAAAATATTAAAATCAGGCTAGTAGTTTCTGAGTTTATTCGGTACAAACAAACAAGCAAACAAAAAATCTTTCTTCTTCATAATATTAGTATAGAAAATGAACTTTTATGTTATTATTTTTCACTATTTTTTTATTTTTTTATTTTTTTGTTGTTTTGTAATTTTGATTATTTTATTTTTATTAAAAATATTGAATAAAACTATTATTTACGGATTTTATCGCGTTTAATGCAACTTTAATTTATTTTTACCACGGGTGCTGTAAAGCACCCGAAACGTCGGGATAATAAAAATAAATTAAAGTTGAATTAAACGCGATAAAATCCGTAAATAATAGTTTTATTCAATGTGTAGTGTTCGCGTAAATTTAAGAAATCATTATTAAAAATATTGTTATGTTATTTAATATTACTATTATATTATTATGATATAATATCTACAAGACATAAGCCATTAAATCTATTAGTTCAGGGCTTCCCTGTAAATCATATTTGATGTTGTTTTATTTTGTGGCAGCAAAATATTCCCCGTATATGAGGTAGCTTTCTAGCTGATAGGCCGGTGATGATGGTCGCTACAGTTAAATTTTCCTTCAATTCCTTAATAAGTAGCCTCATTCCAATGCACATGCTCGGGGGGCTTAAATTTCTCTAAAGCACGATTGGCGTTCCGATTTTTAACGTCAATTTCCTGTGATGGCAGTTCAGAAGGGTTTCATCATCATCATCATTACAGCCCTTCTCAAGTCCACTACTGGACATAGGTCTCCCCCAAGGTATGCCACAAAGCACGGTCTTGAGCCACCTGCATCCATCGACTTCCTGCATGTCTTACCAGGTCGTCACTCCATCTAGTGGAGGGTCGCCCTACACTTCGCCTACCGGTACGAGGCTGCCACTCGAGAACCTTTTTCCCCCAACGGTTGTCGGTTCTTCGAGCTATATGGCCGGCCCATTGCCACTTCAGCTTACTAATCCGTTGGGCTATGTCGGTCACTCTGGTTCTACTGCGGATATCCTCATTTCTATGTTTATCACGCAGAGAAACTCCGAGCATAGCCCTCTCCATAGCTCGCTGAGCGACTTTGAGCGTCCTTATACGGCCAATAGTGAAGGACCACGTCTCGGTTCCGTAGGTCATCACTGGCCACACGCACTGGTTGTACAGCTTAGTTTACAGGTTTTGAGGTATACCTGACGAGAAGATGTGTCGTAATTTCCCGAACGCTGCCCAGCCGAGTTGAATCCGTCGAATAAGGGTTTAGTGAATTTAAAATTTTCTGTGAGAAATGGGCTGCCTCTTCCATATTAGTCACGGTGTCGATTGATTTGTAATTTTTTATTTGGCCGGGGACTTTTTGAATAATCAGATTATTTCGTTGACTGTATCATTCCTAGGCGACACTATTGCTCTATAACATAACCAATGAAAGTGCTTTTCGTACAAATTCTCGATGTCAGGGTATACTGTATCTATTACAATTTCTAAATTATGGACTATTTGGCCTAAACTTTTACACGTGGTAGAGCCATGCTGCAGTTATATTAGTAGTATAGTTGTAGCACGAATGGGTCGGCTCGACTGGGGAAGGACCACGCTCTCACAGAATACCGTAAAATAGTAGCATAATGCTGCTGTGTTTCGTATGGTGAGTGTAGAGAACCGGAGACCCTTTTTACTGGAAACGAGGCATTCCATCTTAGTCCTCACGGGTGACAACGCATCTGCATTTTGATTCATAATCGAGGATAGATGTAGATGTCTATGGGCCACAGCAGCCACTTACCATCAGGTGGACTATGTGTAAAAATTTCTTCTTAAATTTTGAGTGGGAAAAATAAAATGTTTTTATGATATTATTTATTAGTTTTGTAGGCGTAATTAATATCTACAACTATGCCAAATTACAGATTTGTAGCACCTAGGGTCTCTGAGTAAAACCACGGTCGGTCGGTCGACGGTAGGTAGTAGTAGTAGTAGTAGGTAGTAGGTATCGTACCTAGTTTGCAATGTACCTCCCACCTTCCTTCAATTGCGTTCACTATCACTGTCAACAATAGTCCCAACATCACTATGCTAGGAAGGACACCATCGTCGATAATAGACTCGCTCTTAGCCTCTAAACGAGCCATCATAAGCAGAAATAGACTCTGCGAAGGCTGACTGCTAAGTAACTTGTGAGTCAAGCCAGTTGTCCATTTATACAACTCGCTGACGCTTCTCATGAACTTTTCATGCGACATGCGAGTAAGCACTAGGTAATTAGGTTTAACATCTTTAAATAAAATTCTCACAGAGAGATAAAAACAACAGAAAGAGAACCAATGATACTCCCATTATTCATACGATAGTGCTACTTAAGAACCTTTCTCTCCCATTAGTCAACGATACTTTGAGCCAAATTATGACCAGTTCATTGCCACTTCAGCTTATTGATCCGTTGAGCTATGCTGATGACTCTAGTTGTATTACGGATATTTCCGTTAGGGATTCTATCATACGGAGATCCGAGCTAAGCCCTCTAGCTAGTTTAGCGAGTTAAACTTCCTCTTACGGATATAAGTGAAAGACCACATCTCTGTTCAATAGCAACCCGCACTGGCTTTACAATCTTGTTGGATCTGTCGATTAACATTTAAGTCGAAGTTGATCAGTCGTCAGTCGTCAATAATTACGAGCGTATTGTCGCCAACATTTGTTTTTTCCATGAAGAGTCAGACTAGCGATTCGCCATAGATATAGAATACAGTCTTTATTTTTGGTGAATTGAATAAAATTTATTATTTTATAAATTAAATGAGTATAATCATCATTATCATTAAACAGTCTACTGCTGAAAACAGTTCCTCAACGTTTTAAATTTTCCCTTGTTTCTCATCTCAACATCTTATTGAAATAGAAAAAAATATGCATTATATTCGTCATTTGAAATGGAAATGCTCACGAGGAATAAAAGGATTTGATGTCTGCGCTCGCAGCGCTGGATAGCTTTACATTGAATGTTTTTAATTAAACATTTAGTGATGTGACAAAGAAATATTAAAATTAACTTCTTTTGCTTAGAAATATTATTTATTATACTTAAGACGCAACGTGAAGTTAAAAGCATTTACTACTTGCATGTGTGTGTATTTTTTAAATATGTTTATTACCGCCACTGCTCAAAATGAAATATTCCTTCATTTTTTAGCCAATCTTATTGACAAATCAGAATTCAGCTAAGCTCTACTACTTTCGCGATCAGCACGACAGTGAACTGTGTTAAATTCACGTAAGCTGAAGGAGACAACGATGAGTGCACCACGTGAGAGTCAATCTGAAGTACGAGAAGAAGCTGCTGGCGTTGATCAGGTGTGTCCTCTATTTGCAATATGATGGATGCCAAATTCAAAACCTAACCGGCTAGCACCTATACAGTCCACTTCTGCATTAATTTCAAACCGCATCACCAACGTTCTCTAATTAAAAAGTTGTAAAAACTTTCTACCTCTTAAAGTTTTGATACAAAATCGATTTTTTCTAGTTCCGATTTGTTTGGGAAATTTTATGGCAATACGCTAAGTGTTAAATAATAAGGCTTTTCATGAAATTGATAGATCTACAACTTTTATTTTAAATATTTTGTATTGCACGTAGATATAGAGACAATAGAAAGACAACTTAGTTTTATGTGGTTTTTCAATAGTTGCACTACTTGTCCAAAGACGTATATTATAGTTTACTAATACAAATAATTTATTAATGTCTCTATATATGAAAATCAATTACTGTCCGTTAGTTTCGCTAAAAAACGAAAATGGCCACACCGATTTATATGAATATTATTGTGTGTGTGTGTTTGGTGGCTGGTTTGGCTGGATGGTAGATTCACAATTGGATCCAGTAGCTGGAGCTGTTGTCGAGATTCATATATAATTTTTATAATAGATCTGCAGGTTTTTGGTGTAAGTCTGCGTGGACGAAGTCGCTGGTAAAAATCTACGGAGAATAAAGATAGACATCATTTCGTCTTCTAAAAAGCTAAACAGCTTATGTTTAAAAATTTTAAAAATATACAAAGTACCGCATGTGATACACACACATCACTATGACCTTCTGAAACTCATAAAAACAGATTGGTTTCCTATACGTCCAACACTGCTCTATACCTTTGTTCTCCTGGTAATAGAACTATTTCTGCTTACAGTACTTCATAATAATAAGTTTAAAAAGTACGTTAACAAACTCGATTATGTAATTATTGATAATTTTGTCATAATAATTACGATCTTTTGAGGAGACGTTATAGTACCTTTTAACTAATTTTAGGTTTTTTTTTCAATCTACTGAAGTGTGATTTAATGCGCAAAAAGAAAATGATATTATTAAAATTGAACATGTCGAAATTGAATGCTAATCTTAATAATTAGCTCGAAATAAAGATGACACTAAATAGTTATTCAAACTTATCTCCTGCGGAAACTCCATGATGAAACCATGTAAGATTCATATTAAATGATAAATCTTTTGTGAACACGTTTTATAACTTCGGTTAAATTCGTACTGATTTATTTTCGTTTCTATTATGTTTCATGAAAAAAATAAACTACACAATTCGAACAGTTCAAGAGTTCACGTCCGTCCTAGCCAATGTCGGCCGAGATTTTCTTGAAGTTGGACGGAGTCAAGTTGTATTTCTATGATGAAACCATGTAAGAGCCATATCAAATGATAAGGATTTATTGAAAACGTGTTATAAACTCAATTAAATGCGTTTTTTTAAAAGAATAAAGATGATAAACAAGCATACAGTCCACCTGATGGTAAGTGGATGCTGTGGCTTATAGACATTTATCCTCGATTAACAATCAAAATGCAGATTCGTTGTCACCCTTGAGGAATAAGATGGAATGCCTCGTTTCCAGTTAAATGTTCTCGATCTCTGCAGTGACCATACGAAACACAGCAGTATTACACTCATGAAAAAAATAAACAAAATCGAACAGTCCTAGAGCACGCACACGCTTTAGCAAGTGCCGCTGTGATATTTTTAAAATTGGATTACTTGTCAATAGTTGTTTTTTCTAATTCTTCCTGTTTTAGTTGATTAGCCCGAAAATTGCGGGGAGTGAAGTAAGGTTTTCATAACTCTAGACTGTAGAATAATATGGCCTTAATTGCATTATAGCCTTGGTAGCTTAAAGAATAAGTGTTCACCTAGTTTCATAGTATGCAAACAAACGTACATAGTTAAATTCCTACCGTCCTTACTGAAAATATTACTCGTAATTGAAAGCTCTGATTTATCATGTATCAATACACACACAGAGGAAAATAATAATTTCCCTCTAACTGAATTTAAATATCAGAAGCACTGTCTATTCCCTCACTCTCAATCCGATGTGGCAGCAATCCGACGCGACCGGAAAGATTTCAGGCGCAGACCCTCTACTTTACCTGCTTTTTGAGTCACAGAGGTAAAACAACGCCTGCCTCCGGACTCCAGGATACTACTTTCGTCCGAACCCGGGATTGCGGACCCTACCCACATGAAAACGTCATGCTCACGACCACTAGACCAAGGAGGCAGTCAAAAATACTGGGGAAAAACATCAAAAGGATAACGGCATGTCTAAGAAATATTGCATATCAAGGACATGTAAAGTTACTGCTCCGTAACCGTCATAGAATTACGAGAGGGCCTATTCCCAGCAGTGGGACGCTAAATGCATTCACTTTACTTCACTTTACATTCTGTAAATAATAATCTAAAAGCTCCTTGACTTAACACTTAAACTGCCGTTAGTCACGTTTTAAATGCAATACTCCGTACAAAGTGACTGACACGGCAGTCAAAGATTTAAAAAACGTTGGGCTCGTTACACAGTTGCAATTCGAATTGTTCAAAACTTATCGAAATTTATTGGCAATGTTACAAAATTTACAACGAAACATCAAATAAAAATGCACGCAAAATATCCGCAACACAGTTTGTTTTAAATTGTCCAATTTATTTTATCTGTAAAAACAGATCCGCATAGACAGCGCCGGTATAATCTTTTTTTCTCTGCAACGTGATTTACAACGCAGTTTTGAAAAAAACTTTATGTGTACTACTAACCGGAACAGAGACACTAAGTCTTCGATCTTCGTAGTAAATGTGATAATGTGACAGTTCTTTCAGAATGTCATCACACGGACATTATTAGGCGTCCTGAAAAAATATACTCAAGAAGTTATTTTCATTATTAATATAGATATTTTCTTGATGGATATCAATAGCTACAGCAGAAGTAGATGGTAGAATCACGCTGCATGTATATTACAGTGGTAACACGAATGGGTCGGCTCGACCGGGGAAGGACCACAAAGTGTAAGTGTAAAGTGACAGCCTATATACGTCCCACTGCTGGGCACAGGCCTCCCCTCATTTCTGAGAGGGTTTTAGGACAAGGAAGTGTCCGCCGTGTTGGCGAACTTCACATGTCTTCGAAATATTTTTTTCCTTATTCCTCAGACATGCAGGTTTCCTCACGATGTTTTCCTTTACCACCAAGCACTTAAAAATTACAATTAACAATTTCATTGGTGGCGGCGGGGTTTGAACCCGGGTTACTCGCGTTCTTTTATATTTACAGCGATTGTTAACCATCTGAGCTACCACGGCTCACGATTCGACTTTTCACGGGGAAGGACCATGCTCTCACAGAATACCAGCGTAAAATAGCAGCCTAATGCTTCTGTGTTTCATATAGTAAGTGTGTAGGTAGTAGTGTAGAGAACGAGAGACCTTTTTTTACTGGGAATGAGGCATTCCATCTTATTCCTCAAGGGTGACAACGCATTTACATTTTACATATTATATATATATATATATATATATATATATATATATATATATATATATATATATATATCTAGACTGTAGAATAATATGGCCTTAATTGAATTATAGCCTTGGTAGCTTAAAGAATAAGTGTTCACCTAGTTTCATAGTACGCAAACAAACGTACATAGTTAAATTCCTACCGTCCTTACTGAAAATATTAATTGAAAGCTCTGATTTATCATGTACACACACAGAGGAAAATAATAATTTCCCTCTAACTGAATTTAAATATCAGAAGCAATGTCTATTCCCTCACTCTCAATCCGATGTGGCAGCAATCCGACGCGACCGGAAAGATTTCAGGCGCAGAACCTCTACTTTACCTGCTTTTTGAGTCACAGAGGTAAAACAACGCCTGCCTCCGGACTCCAGGATACTACTTTCGTCCGAACCCGGGATTGCGGACCCTACCCACATAAAGACGTCACGCTCACGACCACTAGACCAAGGAGGCAGTCAAAAATACTGGGGAAAAACATCAAAAGGATAACGGCATGTCTAAGAAATATTGCATATCAAGGACATGTAAAGTTACTGCTCCGTAACCGTCATAGAATTACGAGAGGGCCTATTCCCAGCAGTGGGACGCTAAATGCATTCACTTTACTTCACTTTACATTCTGTAAATAATAATCTAAAAGCTCCTTGACTTAACACTTAAACTGCCGTCAGTCACGTTTTAAATGCAATACTCCGTACAAAGTGACTGACACGGCAGTCAAAGATTTAAAAAACGTTGAGCTCGTTACAAAGTTGCAATTCGAATTGTTCAAAACTTATCGAAATTTATTGGCAATTTTACAAAATTTACAACGAAACAACAAATAAAAATGCACGCAAAATATCCGCAACACAGTTTGTTTTAAATTGTCCAATTTATTTTATCTGTAAAAACAGATCCGCATAGACAGCGCCGGTATAATCTTTTTTCTCTGCAACGTGATTTACAACGTAGTTTTGAAAAAAACTTGTACTACTACCCGGAACAGAGACACTAAGTCTTCGATCTTCGTAGGAAATGTGATAAGGTGAAAGTTCTGTCAGAATGTCATCACATATATTATAACATTTGTAATAGATCTGCAGGTTTTTGGCGTAAGTCTGCGTGGACGAAGTCACTGGTAAAAATCTACGGAGAATAAAGATAAACATTATTTCGTCTTCTAAAAAGCTAAACAGCTTATGTTTAAAAAAATTAAAAATATACAAAGTACCGCATGTGATACACACACACATCACTATGACCTTCTGAAACTCATAAAAACAGATTGGTTTCCTATACGTCCAACACTGCTCTATACCTTTGTTCTCCTGGTAATAGAACTATTTCTGCTTACGGTACTTCATAATATACTTGGCTGGTATATCTTGACATATTTTATTAGTATTGGTTTATGTATGGATCTTAATTCCATTTACAAGTGTCAAGATAAGAAGTCTAAAATTCCTTCTGTTTTTTTTATAGAATAAGGATCACAAACGACAATGCAGTCCACCTGTCCTGTGGTCCATAGATATCTACTTCTATCTTCAATCAAGAACAAAATGTAAATGCGTTGTCACCCCTGAGGAATAAGATGGAATGCCTCATTCCTAGTAAAAAAGGTCTCTTGTTCTCTACACTCGCTATATGAAACACAGAAGCATTAGGCTGCTATTTTACGCTGGTATTCTGTGAGAGCATGGTCCTTCCCCCGTGAAAAGTCGAATCGTGAGCCGTGGTAGCTCAGATGGTTAACACTCGCTGTAAATATAAAAAGAACGCGAGTAACCCGGGTTCGAAGCCCGCTGCCACCAATGAAATTGTTAATTGTAATTTTTAAGTGCTTGGTGGTAAAGGAAAACATCGTGAGGAAACCTGCATGTCTGAGGAATAAGGAAAAAAATATTTCGAAGACATGTGAAGTTCGCCAACACGGCGGACACTTCCTTGCCCTAAAACCCTCTCAGAAATGAGGGGAGGCCTGTGCCCAGCAGTGGGACGTATATAGGCTGTCACTTTACACTTACACTTTGTGGTCCTTCCCCGGTCGAGCCGACCCATTCGTGTTGCCACTGTAATATACATGCAGCGTGTTTCTACCATCTACTTCTGCTGTAGCTATTGATATCCATCAAGAAAATATCTATATTAATAATGAAAATAACTTCTTGACTATATTTTTTCAGGACGCCTAATAACGTCCGTGTGATGACATTCTGACAGAACTGTCACTTTATCACATTTACTACGAAGATCGAAGACTTAGTGTCTCTGTTCCGATTAGTAGTACACATAAAGTTTTTTTCAAAACTACGGGTTAAATCACGTTGCAGAGAAAAAAGATTATACCGGCGCTGTCTATGCGGATCTGTTTTTACAGATAAGATAAATTGGACAATTTAAAACAAACTGTGTTGCGGATATTTTGCGTGCATTTTTATTTGTTGTTTTGTTGTAAATTTTGTAAAATTGCCAATAAATTTCGATAAACAACAATTCGAATTGCAACTGTGTAACGAGCCCAACGTTTTTTAAGTCAGGGAGCTTTTAGATTATTATTTACAGAATGTAAAGTGAAGTAAAGTAAATGCATTTAGCGTCCCACTGCTGAGCTAATTCTATGACGGTTACGGAGCAGTAACTTTACATGTCCTTGATATGAAATATTTCTTAGACATGCCGTTATCCTTTTGATGTTTTTCCCCAGTATTTTTGACTGCCTCCTTGGTCTAGTGGTCGTGAGCATGACGTTTTCATGTGGGTAGGGTCCGCAATCCCGGGTTCGGACGAAGGTAATATCCTGTAGTCCGGAGACAGGTGTTGTTTTACCTCTGTGACTCAAAAAGCAGGTAAAGTAGAGGTTATGCGCCTGAAATCTTTCCGTTCGCGTCGGATTGCTGCCACATCGGATTGAGAGTGAGGGAATAGACATTGCTTCTGATATTTAAATTCAGTTAGAGGGAAATTATTATTTTCCTCCGTGTGTATACATGATAAATCAGAGCTTTCAATTAATATTTTCAGTAAGGACGGTAGGAATTTAACTATGTACGTTTGTTTGCGTACTATGAAACTAGGTGAACACTTATTCTTTAAGCTACCAAGGCTATAATGCAATTAAGGCCATATTATTCTACAGTCTAGAGTTATGAAAACCTTACTTCACTCCCCGCAATTTTCGGGCGAATCAACTAAAGCAGGAAGAATTAGAAAAAACAGCTATTGACAAGTAATCCAATTTTAAAAATATCACAGCGGTACTTGCTAAAGCGTGTGCGTGCTCTAGGACTGTTCGATTTTGTTTATTTTTTTTCATGAGCGTAATACTGCTGTGTTTCGTATGGTCAGTGTAGAGATCGAGAACATTTAACTGGAAACGAGGCATTCCATCTTATTCCTCAAGGGTGACAACGAATCTGCATTTTGATTGTTAATCGAGGATAAATGTCTATAAGCCACAGCATCCACTTACCATCAGGTGGACTGTATGCTTGTTTATCATCTTTATTCTATTAAAAAAACGCATTTAATTGAGTTTATAACACGTTTTCAATAAATCCTTATGATTTGATATGGCTCTTACATGTTTTCATCATAGAAATACAACTTGCCTCCGTCCAACTTCAAGGAAATCTCGGCCGGCATTGGCTAGGACGGACGTGAACTCTTGAACTGTTCGAATTATGTAGTTTATTTTTTTCATGAAACATAATAGAAACGAAAATAAATCAATACGAATTTAACCGAAGTTATAAAACGTGTTCACAAAAGCTTTATCATTTAATATGAATCTTACATGGTTTCGTCATGGAGTTTCCGCAGGAGATAAGTTTGAATAACTATTTAGTGTCATCTTTATTTCGAGACAATTATTAAGGTTAGCATTCAATTTCGACATGTTCAATTTTAATAATATCATTTTCATTTTGCGCATTAATTCACACTTCAGTAGATTGAAAAAAAAAACCTAAAATTAGTTAAAAAGTACTATAACGCCTCCTCAAAAGATCGTAATTATCAATAATTACATAATCGGGTTTGTTAACGTACTTTTTAAACTTATTTTCCTTATAAAACAGGAAGAATCGGTATAAAACTATCGAAAAATAAAAACACTAAAACTAACTTAACTGACAGAATTGAATGTGCGGATGTTCGTTAGGTCAAACGATAAAAGCTCTACGTGTGTCAAACACTTCGAGTTTTATTTGCGTTCACTGAATCGTAGCAATATAACCTAATGCTGTCGGAAAGATAAGGTATGTCATTAACTAATAAAAACGAAGAAGGTAATTAAAAATGTCCAGTGAAATTTTAAACTTTTTATTAGAGATGGGCCGAATATGGATTTTACCGAATACGAATATTCGGCTGAACGGTCGGTAAAAATTTTACCGAACTGTATATTCGGCCGAAAATTATTCGGCAGGATCATCTCGGTGCCTAGCCAATTTATGACGAAACTTGTTACCACATAGCGCGCGGGATTAGCGCCAGACCCTGTGGTTACGCGGAAACGATTCGTGTATTTTAATTTTATTCGAGAGGATATTGTGCCAAGTGTCTATCCTTCCTTTGACCTATTGTCCCTCCGTACACACTGAAGGGGGGGGGGGGTGAGAGGGGAAAGAGGAGATTCTAGAAGGTGGCGTGATTCTTTCGACCAATGAGAAGCGCGCCCGACCGAGATGCATTGATAGGAAAGCCGAAGCAATATAAGCTCGCGCGCTGCCCTCGAGTTCTCTCTTGCCACGCGCCGCTAGTTTGAACCGCACCACCTGGAGCAGTCGAGCTCCAGAAGTAACCGCCTCACATAGTGTGAGATATCGTCGCGCACCGCTCTCTTCCTTCGCACCACTGGCCTGGATCGCAACTCTAGGGCGCCCCAGAAGACCCACCTCACGTCGCATCACAGCAACGGAAGCGCCTAAGCCGCATCGAAGTCACACCCCGGTAAGTGTGTTTTTCCTATAATTCAATGCCTGCTTGAGCTTTGTTTGTTAGCTAACCCGCACCATTTCATTTCTCCTAACGTGCTCAAGCAGGATTCCATCATAACCTAGGCAAACAATAGATTTCGGAAGAGCAAATGCATTGTCAAGGAACCGCGTGCCACATCCGCCATCTTGTTGAGGCAGCAGAAGCTTCACGCGTATACAGTCTATCTGGTATAACATCTCGCTTAATAGGGTCAAGGCTCGACCGGAGAATCGAACTCGGGAACCCTAAGGCCCGCCGCCCAACCATTTTTCAGTTCCTTCGAGCAGGATTTGGAACTGGTGCTTTGTAGCCTCATCGAGTCGAACTGCTGAACTAATTCCTTAGACAATGCATTCTAATTTAATATTGGATAGGTTTTAGTAGATAGTTTTGTTTAGTTTAAATTTAAAATTTGGTTAGTTTATTCGCATAAGTAAATCGACTTATTTATTTAAATAGTTTGGATCCGCTTAATTTTATTATCCTACCCACAATTTTGTAAAAAATAATACGAGTTTTTAAATTCTTATCTAGTCGACGTGCGTTATCTCGTTTGATTGCAAAGGTGTTCAATTTAACGACGTAATACGGCACGATAAGACAATAGCGTGTTGTGAGTGTGCATCGCATTGTGTCCATCCTCCAGCGTTGTACGATTGCTTGTGATTAATCTAATATTAATTATAGTGATTTAAGATGGCAGTTAGTGGAAATGAAATTAAACTTAAAACTCTTTACGCCAAGAGGGACGTACTCTTTTCACGTATACAATATATAAGTGATCACATAAAAAATATCAACGTAGATTCAGTGCGGGAAACGTTTTTATGTGAAATCGAAACGGTGGACTCTTTGCGATCGGATTACGAAAATATATTAGATAAAATTAATAGTTTAGAACTACAAATCGACCCTAAGTATACAGTGAACTATCAACCACTTCTATCATTTGAAGATATGTTGTGTCGAGTAAAAAGAATGGCAAAACTCTTACAGTCTCCAGCCCAAAGCGAAGCAAATCCAGAAATCCAGGTACGCCTACGTGAATCACTTAGATTGACCCCCATAGATATTCCGGTATTCAATGGAGATATTAAAACTTGGTCGTTGTTCATTAATAGCTTTGAAAATACCATACATAATAATCCATCGTTATCGGACGCTGAAAGATTGTATTATTTAATTAGTAAATTGAGCGGTAGGGCACAGTCCATTTGTTCGGGCTTCACACCAACAGCAAACAATTATTCGTTAATATTTGAAACGCTTAAAAACAAATATGAAGACAAGCGAATGTTAGCCTATTCATATTTAGACCAGATATTCGATCTTGAAGCTATATCATCCGCGTACATCACTGGCTTAGAGCAGTTTTTAGATAAATTTGTAGAATCGGTGGCTGCACTCAAGAACCTGAAATTTAATGACCTTATGGACGTGGTGTTTTTCCATATAATCTCCATAATCACCTTAAAGAAACTAGACTCGGACACCGTGCGTGCGTTTGAAATGGAGCGTCGTAGCTCTGAGTTGACGTCATTCGACTTATTAGCATCCTTTGTACGAGATGAAATAAAAGTGATATAGCGCTCCTCGAATGTCAAACAAGAAGTTAAGAAATGTGTCGATCGCAGACAGATCTCATCAACTAGGACTGCTGGGTCTCTAACGTACGTAACCGCTGCGCCTACATCGCCTCATAGCGCCTGTGTTCTATGTAAGAATAAACACGGTAATTGGTATAATTGTGCGACCTTTCGTAAACATTCACCCAGCGAACGTTATAGAATAATAAAGTCCAACAACTTATGTTTAAATTGTCTAAGCGATAGACATTTAGTTGCTAAATGCAATTATGGTTCCGTGTGTAACAAGTGCGCCAGCAGACATCACACGTTATAACATTTCGAAGGTGGCAACGTATTCGCGTCGAGTAAATCGGACAAGGAAACTACACATACTAAAGTCGACGATTCTAGCGGTTGACCGGGTGAAGTCGTCCTGTGCTCACTGTCGAATGCGGGAACGCAGTCTCCTTCCACCGTGTTACTGGGTACAGCCCGTATCGTAGTTGGATTCGCGTGGAAACGAACAAAGTGTCCGTACGCTGCTAGACAGCGGATCACAGAGTAGCCTTATAACGCGACAATGTTGCCAGCGTTTAGGATTGCTAATAAATAAGATACCTTCATGACCCGTAGTCAGAGGCATCGGAGGTACTAATAAAATTACCCAGGGCTCTATAAATTTGAAATTTTATTCTCGGCTAGATCGTAACATTAACTGAAATATAAATGCATTAGTAGTAGATAAAGTCACCGAGCGTCTGCCAACCGTTTCGGTCGACACCTCGACATTGTTTGATTTTGAAAATTTGACTCTGGCGGACGATACTTACGCCGTCCCCGGAGATATAGACATGCTCATTGGAGCATCGCTTTTCCCTCATCTTTTGTTACACAATGAGGTCAGGGGCAACTCCTCGCATACCGCGCCATACTCACTGGTGACCGTCTTGGGCTACGTCTTCGTTGGTTCCGCCCCTATCATGGATAATATTTCGGCAACTTCTTATTGTTGTACGGCTGTCGAACCGCTCGAGTCGTTAGTTCGCAAATTTTGGGAGATGGAAGAGGTGAACGTTCCACCTATAGTTAGTCCAGATGATAGATTATGAGAAGAAATTTACGTCCGCACGACCGTTCGTGATCGCGACGGTTGATATAGTATAGCGCTACCCTTTAAAGGAGATGTTTTCTCTCTCGGCGACTCGCGTCAAATGGCGGAAAAACGTTTCTATTGTTTGGAGCGTGGAATGCTCCCTTCACCCAAATTAAAGGAAGCTTATGACGGCGTCATTAATGAATATATAAGGGAGGGTTACATATTACTTGTGGCTCCGAAATTAGATAACTACGAAGACGCGCCGTCGTATTTCATACCACATCACGGGGTCGTTAGGGAAGACAAACTTATGTCCAAGTTACGTGTAGTACTCGACGCCAGTGCTATAACTAGCACTCACCTTTCTCTTAACAATATCCTCTATAGTGGGCAAAATTTACAGGGCAATTTATTTAATATAATAGCAAATTTTCGTTTGTTCAGTATAGCACTATCCGCCGATATTCGCCAAATGTTTCTTTGCATAGAGGTCCGTGAATGCGACCGTCGATTTCAACGCATTTTATATCGCTTTGACCCCAAGGAACCTCTAATGGTGTTTAAATTTAATCACGTTTGCTTTGGTTTAAAGTCGAGCCCATTTCATGCGCTACGCACGGTGAGACAGTTTGCCTACGATGAAGGTCTCTCTTATCCTAAAGCTAAGAGGGCAATTGAGAGTGGATTATATATGGATGATTTTGTGTATTCGGTTGATAGCGTGGAGAAGGCCATCCTAACCACCGCCGAGGTTATAAAGCTCATGAAAGCGGGTCAATTCGATCTCGTCAAGTGGACTAGTAATTCGTGTACGGTTTTAGTTACAATCCCACTATCACATCGCCTTTCGGCGATAAAGGAATTCGACAATTCGGATACGCACAAGGTGCTCGGTTTGTGTTGGTCACCTGAGTCCGACGTGTTTAGCTTTAAGGTAAACCCGCCCGCAGAAACGTGCACAAAGCGCACAATGCTGTCATGCGTTGCTAGATTATGGGATGTCATGGGTTTCTTAGCCCCGGTGGTGCTATACGCTAAGCTTTTGATTAAACAACTTTGATTATGTGAATGCCATTGGGATGACCCACCGCCTGATAGCATTGTTTGGTCGTGGCTGCGTTTTAGAGAGGAACTACCTTTACTAAGCGAAATTAAAATACCACGTCATATAAACGTCGATAGAAATAGCGTCATCACGGTCGTTGGGTTTGCAGACGCCAGCGAGAAGGCTTACGTTACGGTGCGTTGTATATTTTCACGTCCAGAATAATGGTAGAAATTCGATCAGCCTCATTAGCTCTAAGTCAAGAGTCTCCCCCCGTAAGGTCGTCTCTCTCGCGCGCTTAGAGCTTTGCGCGATGTTAGTCCTTGCCAAGCTTATCACCGCAGTTATCAGTGCATGTAGTGACAGAGTTCACATAGAAAGAATATTTGCCTTTTCTGACTCAACCTTTATGTTGGGTTCATTCTTCACTCCACCGTTGGGATATGTTTGTCACGAACCGAGTGGCCAAGATCCAAGACGAGTTAGGAACACGGAACTTTTATCACGTGTCCGGTACGGAAAACCCTGCCGATTGTCAATCCCGTGGACTCACCTCGATGCAAATAATGGACAATCCGCTTTGGTTCCACGGACCATGGGTTCACTTGGAACCCTCTCAGTGGCCAATAACCGATTTCGACCCTTCGTCAGTGTCCCAACCACCGGAAGAGAAGAGGCACGTTCTGGTGGCGAACGTTTCGAGCAAGGTTTCTCCATTCATTGCTTTGGCAAACCGTTTGTCCTCTTGGTCAAAATTATTGCATAGCGTGATTTACGTTTGTCGATCCGTGAAGCTTTTACCGCGAGTTCGTTTGTATATCGTACCGTCCGATTACAGCTATGCCGAGTTGCTAGTATTGCGTGAACTTCAACGTGCACATTTTTCCGATGAAATTACAAGATTACAATCGAATAGAACTTGTAGTTGCGCTTTTCAACATCTTAAGCCATTTTTACAAGATGGAATCGTCAGGGTAGGTGGACGCTTGTCTAACTCGCAGTTGAGTTTCGACCAACGGCACCCTATAGTTTTACCGCGTAAAGACCATATCATGAATTTATTAGTTGATTACCACCATAAATTGAATTCTCACGCTGGCCCCGACTTGCTGATGTCAATCTTGCGTCAGAATTATTGGATTCTTTCAGCACGTAATTTAATCCGCAATAGGGTGCACAGATGTATAGCTTGCTTTCGAGTACGTCCTAAGCCGTCATTTCCGGAAATGGCGGACCTTAGGTCTTGTCGAGTAACACAATCCGTAAAGCCCTTTATGCACACCGGGTCTGATTTTGCTGGTCCGTTTAAGGTCACGCTCACTCGCGGGCGTGGTATATGATCCACAAAGCTTACGTCTGCTTTTTCGTATGTCTGACTACTCGGGCTGTGCATATAGAACTCGTTGGTGATCTAAGCACAGCGGGCTTCATGGGTGCATTTAAAAGATTTCTTTCCCGCCGTGGCCCTGTAAGTAAATTGTATTCGGATAACGGTACAAACTACGTCGGCGCGAAACGTATTTTATCAGAACTACATGAGCTTTTAACCAGTAAATATTATAATTCGGAGTTCGCTCACATCCTAGCCGAGAATCGCATCGAGTGGTCTCTGAACGTCCCAGCCGCGAGCCATTTTGGGGGAAATTGGGAGACTAATATTAAGAGTCTAAAGAGTCATTTATACCGAGTAATAGGAGATCAAATTTTGTCCTTCGAAGAGTTAAGTACTGTGCTCGCTCAAATTGAGTGCGTCATGAATAGTCGCCCCCTTTGTCGTACGTTGTCAAGTGTGCTTTGTCGTACGTTGTCAAAATGTGCTGAAGTTAGAGCCGCTGGCTCTAACTCCAGCATTTTTGGAATTTAACGAATTTGAAGTATCTGCCCGCCATAGACATGGACGAGAACAAACTTAGTATTTCCGCACGCCATAAATTATTGGACCGGTTGGTGCAGTCGTTTTGGAAACGATGGAGGATGGAATACTTGCATACGTTGCAGTCTCGGCAAAAATGGAACACAGCAACTGAACCTTTAACTGTTGGAACTGTGGTTGTGCTCACCAAGGAGAATACGCCGCCTCTCTATTGGCCATTAGGGATCGTCGAAGAAGTTTTTCCCGGTTCCGACGGGTAACTAGGGTAGCTCGCGTTCGGACCACGACTGGGTCTTACATGCGTCCTATTGTCCGTTTGTGCCCTTTGCCCCTTCAATAGTTTAAATTAGCTTTCTATATTAGAAATTGTAGTCGAAAATTAGGTTTAGTCTTAGCGTTAGTTATTTTGAAGGGGACCCTTCAAGCCGGGGGGGGATGGTTATGCGGAAACGATTCGTGTATTTTAATTTTATTCGAGGGTATATTGTGCCAAGTGTCTATCCCTCCTTTGACCTATTGTCCCTCCGTACACACCGAAAGGGGGGGGGGTGAGAGGGGAAAGAGGAGCTTCTAGAAGGTGGCGGCAATATAAGCTCGCGCGCTGCCCTCGAGTTCTCTCTTGCCACGCGCTGCTAGTCTGAACCGCACTACCTGGAGCAGTCGAGCTCCAGAAGTAACCGCCTCACATAGTGTGAGATATCGTCGCGCACCGCTCTCTTCCTTCGCACCAGAAGACCCACCTCACGTCGCATAACAGCAACGGAAGCGCCTAAGCCGCATCGAAGTCACACCCCGGTAAGTGTGTTTTTTCCTATAATTCAATGCCTGCTTGAGCATTTGTTTGTTAGCTAACCCGCCCCATTTCATTTCTCCTAACGTGCTCAAGCAGGATTCCTTCATAACCTTGGCAATCAATAGATTTCGGAAGAGCGAGTGCATTGTCAAGGAACCGCGTGCAACATCCGCCATCTTGTTGAGGCAGAAGAAGCTTCCCGCGTATACAGTCCATCTGGTATAACAACATCTCGCCTAATAGGATCAAAGCTCGACCGGGAAATCGAACTCGGGAACCCTAAGGCCCGCCGCCCAACCAACCTGCCTCTCGCTTCCCGGCCACACGTGATATGTTATCGCATCAACTACTACTGAGAAAATTGCCGGCACACTATTTTTGTGAAAAAAAGTATTTCACTGTGTTATTCTTAGAGAGACTGACGACCAAATTAAAGTGAAATGTAATGTAATGTTTTTTTTGTTGGATTCCTAAAACATTTTATTAAGCTTTATATTATATATATATAGCTATAATTGGAAATAAATCTACAGTGCCTAAAAACATAACGCTATACAAGCAGATTTAACCCATAAATAAAATATACTTTCAATAGTAAAATTAAGAAAGACATGGCATTACTCAATTCGTAAATTTCAATACAGTGGACACCTTGAGTAGCACTATAACGAATGTTCAGTGATTCAACCGAATATTAGGCCGAATACGAATATTCGGTAAAACTGCCGAAAATGCCGAATATCGAATATGAAACGAATATTCGGCCCATCCCTACTTTTTATTACAATGTCAACATTTTTATCGTCTTTGATAAAAAAGTTTTGCTGGTGTTTTTATTGGTCCTTTTGAGGATAGAAGTATTCGCACCAGTAATAAACTAAGGGATGATCTAGTGGCAGTATAAGAATATTCACTACCACATAACATGGGTGTCGTAATAGGCGACATAGTGAAACAAACCGGGAAATGCGCAGAAAGGTCCTCCCTATAACAATTAGCAAATAAAAAACTTCGATAGACAGGCGGGATAGCCTGGTAGGCTATCCCGCCTGTCTCTACTTTGGTCGTTCAACGCCTGTCAATTGTTATCGTCATTCTATCCGTCGTGGTAATCCTTTTAGTACTAAGAAGGTGACGTTGCAGAGAGCCCGGCCTGTGTCGCATCGTGATGGGCTATGTTGCTCTTGGTTTGCATACACCATTTATTTTAGAATATAAACATATATATAGACCAAAGTAGTTGTCTGCGTAGTTCTTTGTAATACTTGTACGAGTGGGGGAGTTTAACCGCTTATTAAAAACCTACTCTCAAACTTAACATGTTGTTATTTAAATTTTATATCTAAACAACCAGTTGCACAAATTTATCATAATTTGTTACTTTTTGACATCACAATTACACCGGAAAACAAATAAGTTATGTTTTTTCAAAGAAAGAGCTATATGTACTAGCCTAAGTTAGTTTTCAGTCCTCTCCAAACTAGAAAACATCGTCGCTCTATGAATCTTCCTTATCTTATCGTCTTTCATAAACTCGTATAAATTCCACTACTGGTTAAAGGATATGGGTCTTTCTCATAGGAATCATTATTTTACATATCTAATCTTAACAAGAAGACCATACAAATGATTGCAAACCACTGCACCACGGATCCGTTCTTTAAAGGTTCTAGAGTTTTTTTACTATATGTATGTATATACAACACGTAACATAATTAACGCATTTTGAGAAAGTAGTTTGTTCAGAATCGTTTACTGAATCGATCCCTAACATTTTTAATTTAGGTAATTTTTTATCCCAAAAATAATTAAAACTACGTAAGTTACAGTCACACTAAATCTGTAGAGTTAAAACAAACTGAAATGGACCGTAACTTAAGGTAATAAGACTTTTAAGAGTGCAGTTTTATTTGTATTATTACTAATTCTGTCATTCAATAAAAATAAAGAAAAATGAACTTTATTTCAAGCACGTTAAAGTCTTTGCGTTCGTGGGTTTGTACTGTGACCACAACATTCTTCCGGAATTAGTATAACTAATTTGATAAATAATCAGTGCATAAAAATGTTTAACTAAAAATTCAGTGTATGTATTATGATTATAACATAATATACTAATTGGGGTTAGACAGGGTGTGCGTTAATTACGTTACATATTAGGTATAGTATTTAATTCTAATACTTTCCAAGAATATTTTATAGCGTAAAGTCTATTAAGTAGTGTTTATTTATTTAAATAGTTAAGAGTATTATCTAACAAACCACACCCAATAATAGGTGGCTACTGCAGCAAATGGACATCTAATACCAACTTTTAGCAAATAATGCTATGGATGCGATATAACTAACGATAATTATAAGATGATGTGGTAATCATACTGCAGAAACCGAAACAGCAATGCACGCACTGCTTCTTGGCGGAAGAAATATGTGAGAGGGTAGTTTCTACTCAAACGGACTCCTTGGCAGCAACGGAGTCCTACAATCTTTTTTATAGAGTGAGGGTGACAAACGAGTACACAGTCCACCTGATGGTAAATGGATGCTGTGCCCCATAGACATCTACATTTAAGAATGCTGATGCGGTATCAGCCTGGCTATCACCCCTGAAGACTTAGATGGAATGCTTCGTTTCCAGTAAAAAGGGTCTGCAGTTCTACACTTACCATACGAAACACAATAGCATTAATCTGCTATGCTGTTTTAAATTGGTATTCTGTCAGAGCGTGGTCTTACCCCGGCCGAGCTCAATCATTCGTGCCACAACTACAGCTGCAGCGTGGCTCTACCATGTAAGGGTCTAAAACCGCAATTAATAACAGTCGTTATGCTACGCTAGTTCTACGGACCTACGCTGCTACAGAGATTATACCGTTAAAAGTTTTCAAATAGGTATTTGTAATATATTTCTCTTTTACTTACCGACTTTACAGGACTGCTTTATTTAAATTGAATGATAAATCTTCGCGAATGATTTGACAATTTTAATGATTATTTTTTTTATGGATAGGTTACATACCTCAAGGGTAGTCCACTTATACAATGAAATCCATCAAATAATATAAATGAATACTTTTATTAGAAATTCCACCTCTAAGGGTAGAAAGAGTATCAAGTTTTTGATGTAAGTATTGTAATGATATTTTCACATTATAGCGTCTGAAAACGGGCTTTAATTTTTCTATAGACTATATCTTAGCACTGACTTCAAAGTTACTATTTGAAAATTATTTGACACGTTTTAATATTACGAAATCCGTTTTTTCTTTAAGTTGAAAATTTAATTTTTGCTACCCCGAAATGTATGTTAAGTGGAATTCATTTAAATCAAATATACATCGACAATATTATCAATTGAACGTGCCTTTGATATCCATTACTGGACGTAGACCTCTCCTAAAATATGGCGGCACGAGCGGAAAAAATTGTGAGGCAGTCTATAATCGCAGAATTAATACTCTCATACATATAGTTCCTATCACCAGTTTGATTTTGGTTTTGGACATTTCCGACATTAGTTGTGCGCTGGAGTTTATTTTCAGTAAACAGGGAGCTTAGTGTGATGATACATTTTGACAAAAAGTTGCCATATACTCGGAAATAATATTTATTAATAGAATAGAATAGAGTTATTTTTATACAATATTTATTACATTTAATTCTTATTGAAAGTAATATTTTACACTTACCACTGGTTTAAAAAAAATCTGTCCCGGGAAGAACTAGCAAGAAACCCAGCGGGACTTTAAAAACAACATAACTCACAATATGAAAATTTTTTTTAGAATAACAAACGACACAGTCATGAGGTGCTGACATCTACATCTTCTTCTTACTTCAGGTTGTCATATGGGATGAGATGGAACCTATCAGTAAAGTTTTTCTAGAATACAATTGTATTGTGCGTTCCTCGTCGTGCTACCGTAGAAAAATTTTATACAATATAAAATTTTATACAATTCTTAAGAAAACATTTAGAAACAGCGTAGTAGCGATCACCTCATTTCCAGGGGTTATTATCGGTTATGTACTCTTTAGTAGTATAATAACCCTCAATAAACAATTTTTGCTTGGTAAATATTTTAAACCTTTTGATAGATAAGGTTTGTATAAAAAAATATTAAAAAAATATATAGCCATAGTAGCTCAGGGCCTAAGCGCTTGCCCTAAATTTTACAGTTAATAAATTATGGTCCGAATCGAGATCACGTAGCAAACTCAAAAGTACCGGCTCGATGTTTTGAAGGTAGGAGTCAATGAACTCACCAGCGCGGGGAACAGACCGGGCATATAAGTTGTATTTGTAAATTAAAATATGAAGTGAAGGCTATAACGGAAGAAATGGAAAAAGACACGAAAAGTCTAGCAAACAAACGAGGTAACAATGACATTACTTTTTAGAATTTCTCTTTAAATATAACATTTAACAAAAAATCTTATTTAATAACAAATAAAGTAAATTTTATATGTCTTTATTGTCCCACTTCTGGGCACAGGTGTCCTCTCATTTTCGAGTGGGATTAAGGGGAAGAAAGTGTCAGCCCCGCTGACCTAATGCATGTCAGACTTCACATATCTGACATGCATTAGGTCAGAAATATTTTAAAAATTCAATTTTACAATATTTTAATTTTATTTATTCCAGAATGAAATATCAACATATTTTATACTACAGAATAGTAAGAAAATTCTGAACAGATCGTTTAGAAATAAAACATTTTGTAGTTTTAAAATTGAAAAGATAGAAAGAGAAACTAAAACAATGAAAAGATTTTAAACAAAAAGTGTCTTAGTAATTATTCAGTGGATGGGAGCTATTTCATTGCACTATGGGGGCTTAGTTCTCTGCGAATTGTGTTTGCTATCAAAGGAGCATGGTCAAGAGGTTATGATCCATTGAACAAATTTTCCAGTCGAGTAAAAGCCAGCGCAGTGAATTTTACGTCGGACCAACGATGCTACGCTCAAAACTCAAATAGGCGTGAAATTAATTTTCTAAAAGTGTCTGGAAACGTTTTAGGACTTCTGACTTTTAAATATTAAGAATTATTAATTTAGATGTTAGATATAGTATTATCGAATAATTCAGAACTGAGATTTCCAATTCGCCTGTCAGAAAATATACCTTTTCTTTGTTTGTGCGTTTATGCTGTAGCAATGGTGGAAACAGAAGAAAATCGCAAATTGCGAGTAACTTTTCAAGTATCCCTTAACTATACCGATTTAGCATTTAAACTTTTACTTTTATATAAGTAAGGGTAAAAAACAGGCACACAGTACTTTATGGTAATAGAGAAGTTGAGGGATTTTTAATTTTTTTGAAAGAGTACTAAAAATTATTAACAAAAATTAAAAAAACATTTTTTTTAACAATTGATTGTTCATGTAACTTACAATTAAAAATGGTTTAACTAAAATGTGAATTCAAACGTCAGTGACGTCGTTATATCGCTTTAGTAACGCCACGTTGTCAAAATAAACAAAATTGTCATTGCATACTAACAGTTACATATGTTTTGTTACGACACATGGTGTGATACGATTATAGGAAATACAAAAGTATAGCGTGATTGCGGTTAGTTCACAGCCTCAACGGATACGAGTATAATGACGTCGCAACCAATCACAAGTATTATTTTCGTTCAAAAATTTAACTATTTTTTATTAATAATTACTAAAAAATGGAATTGTTAGTAAAAATATTTAAATATACTTCAAATGAATTATTCTATCATTTATATACACATTTGTGTCAAAAAAATTAATGCAACTTCTGTATTAAATGCTGGTCCATAGCTAACTGCCATCACTAAGGGCTAAAGTGGAATACTTCTTTATCAGTTTATAGGGTCTACAGTTCTTATCACTTACTATACGGAAGAAGGTACTACTACGCAGTTATGTGAGCCGGGTATTCTGTACAAACCTGGTTTTTCCCCAGTTGAACCGAACCTCCACGTAATTGGGTCTGTGCGAGGGGATAGTCCACCACAGTACCGTAGTGATTTCTATCTTAGGCCTTTTTAAAGTTTATAGTCTATGCCTTTTATCATAAAGGTAGTGTTGCCTCAATTTATTGTTAATTGGAATACAATAATAGTTGCATAATTTACAGCCTATATACGTCTCACTGCTGGGCACAGACCTCCTCTCATTTCTGAGAGGGTTTTAGGGCAAGGAAGTGTCCGCCGCGCTGCCCCAATGCCTGTTGGCGAACTTCACGTCTTAGAAATATTTTTTTTCTTATTTCTCAGACATGTAGATTTTCTCACGATGTATTCCTTCACCGTCGGGCATGTGGTAAATAAGCACTTATAATTGCAATTAACAATTTCATTGGCGGGGATCGAACCCGGGTTGCTCGCGTATTGTGAAATTTATAGCAAGCACTTAGTCCCTGAACTACTACGGCTCGTAATTAGAATACAATATTACGAAAATATTTAATTGTATTAGTCTAATAATTTATCACCTACACAAAGTGCATTTAAAACTATCTCAGTAAAATTTTGCTTAGCATCGAAGTAAAAGCTGTCTAAAGCACACCGGAATACGGTCAGGGTCGATGTTTTCTGAGTTAGTCTTGACGTGTGCGACGGAATTATGCATGAGGCCCATTACCTGACCGGAGCAATTGAAGGATAAATGTGACCTTCGTCAATTGCCTCTCCCAGTCCGTATCTTGTTGGAGTAAGGGAGACTATAGAATTGCACGTTTTTATTTGAGCTTTCTGGGTCATGACGAGGCGTTTCACAAATTACGTTTCAACTGTTTAATACCCACTTTATTTTTACTACATTCAGTCAAACCTTTCCCAATTTAAAGGGACCTGAATTTTTTCTCATTATCATATTATCGTGGGATCACATTATATGCTTATTGAAAAAAATAAAACAATAAGTGTAGAGCTAAGTAAGAAAAAAAAAGAAAGCTTAAGTGTTTCAAAAGCTGTAAGAGAATTGTTGAGCGTGCACTAAGCATTGGCTCCTAATTTATATTGTTATGTGCAGTTAAGTTGACGCCTGTAAAAGTCGTATTTTAAAAAAAAAAATTTCATTTTACCTTAAGCAACTTTGCAGACAGTGCACGATGAGACCACTTAAAACAAAAAACTGATTTCAAAACTTAAAACAGCTCGAACGACTTTAAACTGTTTCATTTTAAGTCGTCGTAAGTTCCCTAACTATTAATAATTCTTATACATCGGATCGATATAGAGATTGAAACGTTTTTGGTTTATAGCAATTAGGTTTTACGGAGATCTAATTGGTATGCGCCTCGTCTTTAAATGTGACGACGATACTAATGTTCTCGCTTCGACACCGCTTCAATCTATCAAAGTTACTAGAAATAGAAATAGAATGAATACTAAATAATAACTATGAATAAAATTTTCATAGGCATTATTAACACTTATGTAAAAAATATATATGCTACTCTATATAAATTAAATTTGTACCTTAAAAATCACACAAATATGTATGAATATCTATTGTTTAGGCGCGAATTTTCTATATGATTTGTAAAATAACTTTTAAAACATGTGTAGGTAACACAAAATAAGATACTTGATTGTTTAAAAACATGTTTTGAAGTTATCTAAATTACTTCAGTGTTGATATGCCAATCTACATGAACAAACAATACTTCGCGGTATTTAAACATTACCTGACCATACTATAACGCAGTTTGTAATTGAAATTTTAACGCAAGAGATATTTTTATAATCGCTGATTTGCCAATTGTTATTAAGGTTGAGAAGTTCTGGACCGGCATTGGATAGATATTTTTACGTCTGTTACATTAAATAATGGTCATAGTAGCTCAGGGATTAAGTGCTCGCTGTCACTTTTAGAGTACGCGAGCAACCCTTGTTTGAATCCCGCCGGCACCTATGAAGTTATAAATTGCAATTGTAAGTGCTAATATCACAAAACATCATCAATTGTATGTCTGAGGAATAATATAATTTGGGGATATGTGTTGTCCGACTGCCTGTAGTCGGACAATTACTCACAATTCATCTCAAAAATGAGAGAAGTCCTGTGCTCAACAGTGGGGCCTAAAATAAGCTGTAACTTTCATATTTTTTCATATTTTTAGCCAACTTCAAAAATTATTTACATATCGACATATTTTATGTATGTTTGTTACGTGATACCTTCATCAATTTTAAAACCAATTTCGATGACATTTTTTCTTATTATATAGGTTCTTTTTAATATTAATATTCAATACATCTAGAGTGATATAATATAAATATAGAGTAAATTAAGGTAAAGTTTGCTCTTAATAGTGGATGAAGTTTTTAATATAGCTATTGTGATAACATTGAGTAAAAAAATAACTCTTATTAAAAAGTAAAAGTCGACTTCAAAGAAATATAAATTATGGAATAATTGTACATTCTGCAGTTGATTTTTAATTCTTCAATACCTACACTACGTATCAGCACCAACTTAAACATTTATAACTACCTCTTAAACGTGGTAGAGAAATGCTGAGGATTAGAGATCGTATTTAAATCTCCTTATTAGTTAAATAAAATATACAAAAAATTTAATTGTTATTAATTAATATTTTAATGTTATGTAAATAAATGATACGAAAAGAAATGTAACATACATACATAATATAACATAAACACTCCCATACCAGAGGGGTAGGCAGACACTACGGACTTTCATTTGGCACGATCTTGACACACCTCTCTCACTTCTTATACATATATATATATATATAATGTGAAGCATTTTCAAAGAATTATACTTATAATAATTCAAGATCATGTAATATGCAGCGCTGAAATTCTAAAGCTGAAGTTGAAGATAGAACCCGGGTTGCTTGCATATTTGAAACTTACAGCGCGCGCTTAGCCTCTTAACTAATGTGAGTGAATGTTAAATTAATGTAAATTTAGTTTTATTCAATGAGTGAATGTTGTAGTGATCTACACGAAATCTTCTGAGAAAGTGTAGAGACGGTGTTTCGAGGCAAGTTGTACATTAGACTCTTATTACAAAATCCACCCCGGCTTCACGCGGGTGATTTTTGGATCTCGACAACATATGCATGTATTGTACATATAAATCTACCTCTTAAATCATTCTGTCTAGTGATGAAAACCACATCAAAATCTTCACACCAAAATGTTATGTTGAATAGTTAGATCTAAGCGTGCAGACGGCGGGAAGCAATGTTTTCATATAGGATAAGTGGTTGCTGCGGCCCATAGACATCTACATCTATCCTCAATTACGAATCAAAATGAAGATGCGTTGCCATCCGTGAGGACTATGACGGAATGCCTCGTTTCCAGTAAAAAGGGGTCTCCGGTTCTCTACACTCACCATACGAAACACAGCAGCATTAAGCTTTTATTTTACGCTGGTATTCTGTGAGAGCGTGGTCCTTCCCGGTCGAGTTGACCCATTCGTGCTACAACTATACAACTATTATAACTGCAGCATGGCCCTACCACGTATAAAATAAACTGTGTTTTATACTATATTACGTTTTATTATGTTAAGTTATATTATAAGCTAATAAGTCTACTAGCTGGTAGTACTTCTTTACTCTCTAGGAGTTCAACTGTGTATGTACCGACTTCTTACCAATTTCTGTGTGTGTGCTTTGGTTTGGTTGTTCATAGAGCCAGTATAATTGCACAGAGCCAATATATTGACTGCCTCGTTGGTCTAGTGGTTGTAGTAGTGCGACTGCTGAACATGAGGTCCCGGGTTTGAATCCCGGGTCGGGCCAAAAATATCAGTTATTGCGTTTTGCCAATAAGAAATTCTCAGTAGCTGCCCGGAGTCAGGAAGTTAGCGGTGTCTCACTCCCGTGCCTCGTAAAGCACGTAAAGCCGTTGGTCCTGCGCCTGATTTCTCTCCAGTTGTGTCGGTTTACCGTTCCATCGGACGTTGAGAGTAAGGGAATAGAGAGTGCACCTGTGCTTGCGCATATACTTGGGCACGATAATCCTGTCCTGCGCCGATGGGTAGTATCCGTTGATACTGGCCGCCGTGATCAAATTTCGGTCAGGAGGAGATTATTATAATTATAATTACACAGAAACAGGAACAATTTCTTTTAAATTCAATATAAATTATAAATAATACTTATTGAAAGTCACTCTTGTGTTTAATTTAGTACTGGTTCGGAAAATACCTCTGTCCTGGGAAGAACCATTAACAAACGCAGAGAGAATTGTGTTTTTGAAAAAAATAAAGAACAGTTTACAATCATATATGTTATACAATTAACAACATAACAAATCAGAAATTACTTTGCAGTGATCACCTTATTCCCAGGTGTTATTATCATCCATAAATCCCTTAATATTATAATAACTCTTTCTATACAAACTTAGTTTAATAAAGTTTCTGGACTCTGAGCTGGTTATATTTTGTATATTTTACAAAACCTGTGATTATACTGCCTCTCTTTTATACTGTACTGACTTATTTTAGTCCTTAGAAGTGACAACACATCTCTAGTCTTCATTATTTGCAGTTGGATATATTTATTCAATGTTGGTAACAGGTGTCCATGGGCCCGTAGCCTCATACCATTGGGTGGCCTGTACGTTCATTTGTCAATATTACAAAAATAAATATTTGATTAGATATCATAATTTTTTAAAGGATTCTTTATCATTTTGCGATTTTAAGTGCTTGGTTGTATAGAAAAACATCGCCCGTCTGCTTACAAAAAGTAGTTAATCTTTAATGTTAGACTTAAACTGTTAAAGAAACTTTTTTTTAAACTATAACTTAAACGTAAGCTTATCAGTAAACCACGTTGTGTAATAAGATGGCGAAAGAATAACTGTATATATAAAAAAAAAACTGAGGGCATGCTTAAACCGCCCAAGTACTAAAGTAGTGCGGCGAACTTCTTCAGTGTTATAAAACTCCAAAATGACTCTAAATGACTTTTAGAATTAGAAACCAGTAAACATAGTAGCTTTCGTGATAGAGCGTCTTTATTTCGACCTTTTTTGCTTTGCTTAGGTTAATATTTCCAAAAATTTATTTTCTCTCGGTTAGATGGGAAGGCTTCTAAAGGTTTAATACTTTTGTAAAATAGGATTATACTCTATTCTACTTCTATTTATCTAAGCTATCTAAAATTCGTGCTCATCTACGAAGAGCCTATAACCGATATGGTAAAGTATATAACATATTTAGTTCTCGTGTGGCGACTTCGTACTGGCAAGCGTAGTGTTGGGTGACCCCACTATATGGAGTGACGACTGCTGCAGGAGGTCAAAAGGTGGCTCAGGACTGTGCTTTGTAGTAAATTCATGTTAGTGGACTTGCAATGCGCTGATGATAATGGTAATGATTCTGATCGTCAGTAACAAATATGCTTCCGTTATAACTAAGCATCTGCGAGAGAATCGGATTCCTTGTAGAATCGAATACCACCAGGGATTTTCCCTGACCAATATGACTAAGGGACCTTCAAGATTAGATCCTACTTTTTTAAATGACGGCAACGCATATGCAGTCTGTAAAAAAGATATTCATAGGCGGCCGTAGTCACCAACCATCAGGTAAATTCGTTTGCCCTCTAATATATAAAAAATAAAGACATAACATGGTTGTCAAATTAGTCACTCCAATAATTTTTTTTATAGACCAACGAGCTTACATTCCATTGGTTGCTGTGGCCCATAGACATCTACATATATCTTCGATTACGAATCAAAATGCAGATGCGTTGTCACCCGTGAGGACTAATATGGAATACCTCGTTTCCAGTAAAAAGGAGCTCCGGTTCTCTACACTCACCATACGAAACATAGCAGCATTAAGCTGCTATTTTTCACTGGTATTCTGTGAGAGCTTGGTCCTTCCCCGATCGAGCCACAACTATACTACTAACAGCGTCATGGCTCTATCACTGTAGATGAGACGAACATTATTTCGATGCCTTAGCGTTCTTCTCAGATCTCAAAAATTTGCAGTGATCAAAATGTACCCTGCGTTCATTTACGGTATTATGTCCCATTCCGTCTGCTTAAGGATTTGTGCTGCGATGCCTCATATTTGAATAAATTGGAATTTTCAATTTAATCATAATTACAGTTCAACAGTTTAAAAAAATACATCATATTGCATTAATTTGAATTCAGAATTCCACGTCAAATGCAAGATACCAAATTTAGAAATTTAGAAAACGACCATTATGATTTCAATAGCCTCACGTAAAAAACATCCTAATTTCAATACAGAAGGAAGCTGGGTACTACTACCTGATTGGGACCCTGTAATTCATAAAAATAAAACTAAACCCAAGCATACCACTGCAATACTTCAAGACACAGTAAGTTTATTCTGCATAGATCGGAAGAACAATCTGAAGGTACTCCGGGTTAACATTGACATTGGGACGTCAGTCACCACAGTCCCCCGTGACCATGGGTGCTGGAAAGCACCCGAAAAACGTCGGGAATTAAAATCATTTAAATGAAACGCGATATTTTTATCGCGTTTAATTTGAATAAAAAAGTAGTTTTAATCAATGTATAGTGTTCGCGTAAATATAAGAAATCATTATAGAGTTTAGGATATAAAAAAATTTAGAGTTGATTTAAAAAATAGAATAGATAGAAATAATATACGAAAATTTTTCTCTAAATATGATCTAATTTAATAAAGAGCTTTAAGGTTTTATTCAACGTTTTAATTCTCTTAAAAAAAACATTAGTGTGGCGGACTCGGATTTTATCCTGTATTGTGAAAACAGCTTAAATACATAAATTTCACAAGGACAAACATTCAGGCCCAGAAAAGATATTTGTAGGCTATACAAATATTTCTATCACGCGGCCCTTTAGCGCTACAACTTATTGCTACGCTACGAAGCCGTCAGATATCGTTTATGGTAGTCCTACGGGAGATCTCCCAGCAGTTAACTTGCGACGGGCTGTATGATGACGATGATGTTGATAAAGAGCTGGAGAGTGATTGGTTGTTGTTCAAAAAGCAATATTTCCGTATTACTAGTGCTTCCGTCGAAATTAATACTTCTGTATTGAACTAGTACTGTACGCAAAATGAGCAGCGCAAAGTCGATGGGGCCGGGTGTGTGTGTACTCAGTGGAGCGGGTCCGCAGATCGGGCCTACAATGCACGTTGTTTATCCGCTAGGGCGCGGGGGTGGAGTGAAGGCAGGCGAGGGGCAGGGCTCCTGGCCGGGCCCAGAGTATTCAGTCTTTCGACGTCTGCCGCCACAGTTGCACGTGACCGCGAGTGCACCAGTATCCCAGCAATTACTGACATCCCGACCTTCAATCCGTGCGAACGAGACGTCTATATCAAGGTGAGATGTATTTAACTTTTTTCACCACAAAATGGAATCTTTTCCTTTGGAGTATACTAAACGAAATCTGTTATGTAATATATAAGAAAACTCTAGACTGTTATTTTTAATATAGCGTCAAAAATTAAAAGCTTTTAATCTCGTAGCACTTCTCGTAGATATCATGTGTTTTTATTGTTTTAGACACAACAGTATTCGGCAAGGGATACGTAGGGTAAAAACTGATACGGTTCTGTTTTCGGGGTCAAGACAAGGTCTTTCGAATGTAGTTGTTGATAATTTTCGAGATCAAATAGGGTTAACGTAGCAATACGCGGCTCCCACGACCGCAGCGTTGTCATTTCTTAGTTATTACCCGGAAAGCCTCGACCTTGTTCCGTACACGGATGGGGTTAGACAATTTTCTTTCTTATTTGAATTTCTAATTTAATTTGAGAATGTACCATCAATTCTTGCATCGTAGTTTCAGCAAAGGTTTATACTATATACACTTTTAAACCGAACTCAAAAATACAAAAGTGTTCTATATTCTACGCTTTATGTTTTTTTGTATGATCACCTATTTCTTAGAAACGTCTCAATTGATTATTTTTTATTTATTTAGGAGATTATACTTAAGGAGTGGTCCCATATAAATTCAAAGAAGATATTCCATCCTAAAAGTGGAAAATAGGTGATGGAGATATTAATGTAACTATTAAGACATCATTCAAGTTTACCTTATGAAGTCGCCTTGTATTTTATAACATGTTTTTTTTATAGCATTGAGTGACAAACGAGCACACAGGCCACCTGATGGTAAGTGGATGCTGTGGCACATTAGGCATCCACATTTATCCTCAATCAAGAATCAAAATGCAAATAGGTTATCACCCCTGAGGACTAAGATGGAATGCCTCGATTCCAATAAAAAGGGTCTCCGGTTCTCTACACTCATCATACATTACGCTGTTATTTTACGCTAGTATTCTGTGAGAGGGTGGTCCTGCCCTGGTCGAGCCGGCCCAATCGTGCTTCAACCATAATATAGCTGTAGCGTGGCTCTACAACGTAAAAAATATTATTGTTCTTTAATGTCCGTCATTTATTATTGTACTTTAATTTCTGATTAAAAATCTATAAGATTAAATGATAAAACCGTTAATATTCGTAACAATGTATATATATATATATATATATATATATATATATATATATATATATATATATTCTATGTATATATGTTTTTATTTTCTCTATATATAAAAATCAATTGTTTTCTTTTAGTCTCGTTTAAACGGCTCGAATGATTTTGATAATTTTTTTGTGTGCGATTGAGTGGGTCCTTTGATGGTTTAGATTTACAATTACACCAGGTAGGTGGCGCTGTTGTTGAGATTCAGAAAACACCCGTGTAAAGCCGGGTCGAATCGCTAGTTATTGATAAAAATGATTTGAGTTGTACAAGTGGCTAGGCAGTTATTTATTAGTTTTCTCTTATCAAGAACGTACCGTGACACTTCGTGTCTTGATAATCTATACACCTAAGTAGTTTGATTGAACTCGAGAAGCTTATTGTAACAAAGCATAGTCGGATATGTTTGCTGATTATTCTCGACCAATATACATTTTTATTATTCTAGTAAAGTAGAGATCTCCTTTATATTTAAACTGAAAGCGAACTTGGTAGATTTTGTTATATTTACCGAATTAAGTATCTTATAATCTAAATCTGCGCACCCTATATCTTAGTATTGTTTTAGTAGATTTTCGCATTTTTACTATATTTGACCTAATAAAAGAAGTACGAGGAAAGCGCGTGCAGTTTTAAATAGACGATCTCTAACAACCTATACCAGCAGGAAAGAATACGGCGCGTAGCTACTATTCGTATTGCTAAACTTAACATAGCCTCAAAATATTTTTCATCCGACTTCCAAAAACGGAGGTTCCCATTCGTCTCAAAATTTTTATGTCCGATTTTATAGTATATGGGTGATAAGCGAGTACACAGTCCACCTTACAGTAAGTGGATACTGTGGCCCAAAGATGCTACATCTATCCTTGATTAAGAATAAAAATGCGGAAGCGTTGTCACCCGAGAGGATTGAAATGGAATATTTCCTATCCACTAAAAATCTAAGGTTCTCTACACACATCACTCGAAACAAAGCGGCAATGAGCTGTAATTTTACGCTTATATTCTGTGAGAGCGTGGTCCTACTTCGGTCGAGCCGACTCATTTGTGATACAACAACCATAATATAGGACCATAATAAATGTGTGTATAACATAAATGTTCGGCAATAATTCTTTGCTACGTTATTGTCCGACTTTTATAATTCTCTAAATAAAATAAGTATGTGTAAATGGTACTACGGCACTATTATCTTTAATCTTTTATCGCGTAGTACTAAATTTATTTGTTTGCGTTTTTATGGTTGAATTAACTGTGGCTGTAAACCTTTCGAATACACAACATTTTTTACGTATTAGTGCTACGCTACAGCTATATTATGGTTATAGCACGAATGGGTCGGCTCAACCGCGCAAGGACCACGCTCTCACAGAATACCATCGTAAAATAGCAGCTTAATACTGCTCTGTTTCGTATGGTGAGTGTAGAGATCCCAAGACCATTTTTACTGGAAACGAGGCATTCAATCAGGGGTGAAAACGTATCTGCGTTTTGATTCTTAGCCGAGGATAAATGTAGATGTGTATGGGCCACAGCATCCACTTACCATCAGATGGACTGTGTGCTCGTTTGTCACCCTCATTCTAAAAAAAAGGTATACCCGAAAAATAACAATTGATAAATTTGCACAAATATTGGCTTTATTTGAGATTATAGTCTAGGACCATAGCTGTATTAGCCAGTTACTCTGACCGCTAAGCTCTGCTGTCCATTGGACATAACAAGGCTTTGTAAATTGAGTGTCACACTATTCCCTAGATGGTAGAATTTCGTTTCTGCCTAGAAGTTTTTTTATATTATTGAGTGACAAACGAGCACGCAGTCCACGTGTAGGTAAGTGGATGCTGTGGCCCACAGACATCCACATTTATCCTTAAATAAGGATCAAAATGCAAATGCGTTGTCACCCCTGAGGACTAAGATGGAATGCCTCGATTCCAGTAAAAAGAGTCTCCGGATCTCAACACTCACCATACGGAACACACCAGTATTAAGCTGCTATTTTACGCTGGTATTCTGTGAGAGCGGTCCTTCCCCGGTCGAGCCGACCCATTTGTACTACAACCATAATATAACTGCAGCGTGGCTCTACCACGTAAAAATCCGTGTTGGTACCTAATTCTGTCACCAAATAGCAGTACTTGTACCGTTGTGTTACGCTCTGAAGGATATACTGGATGATTTATTTACTGTCTGGAAAAAAATAGGGATGAACGAAACAGAAGCCTATTGCACTGATATTTTACAATATTTATTTTAGTTTACATTAACATATTACGAAATTGATCTATCAATAAATACTACTAATTTGAAGTAAGCTTTCGCTACCAAAAATAACAACAAAAATTAACTAAATAATTAAATTAAAAATTAAAATAATACGTGCCCAATTAGCAGTTTTTATTGATAGATTAGTTTCATAATATGTTAATGTAAAATAAAAATAAATTCTAAAATATCAGTGCCATAGACTTCTATTCCGTTTACCCGTTACACCCTATTTTTTTCCAGATGGTAAGAAAATCATGCAGTATAGAGCCAGTATATTTACCGTTTTCTATTAGATATTATAAACCTATTAGGCATTATATCTTAGTCCTCAAAATATAATGACTTACAGCCGTTAAATATAACGACTCTCTCAATGCTATCTGTATGTGCTTTATTTGTCTCAAGTTAGTTGTAGATGTTCAAGAGCTGGACTCACCTTCTAGTGGATTGTAACATCGTTTGTCACAAAAATTTAATAAAAAGTGATTGATATATGCGCAGGAATTGCATGGTTTAAGGTGAAATGGGCGTCAAAAGCAGATTTTCACGGTTTATAGGTGCGCAGAAAATTAATTTCTTGTCATTAAAAACTACGAGTTTACTTTTTTAAAAATCATTATGAAAGTTAAAGATTTTCCTTAGTAAATTATGACGGCCAAAACACGATTGACATATTTTGGCTTGATACAAAAAGTTTGCATAATATCCTCAAAATTTACAATTTTAGGTATATCCATTAAGGGAAGAAGCAGTCTTATTCAAATGTAATTACAGCAATTTCAATTGAATTCTGTCTATATGGGGGAATTATGGGTATATATTCCAACAAAAGAGTATATTTCATTTTAAAAATAAAAATAAAATAAATGTCGTGAAATAAGACAGGAGCATAACGCCGCTCCTCACTCATGACCACGATACTATTTCGCCTTAATTATGACCTCTATCTTTTACAATCGGTCAATCGGGTGGAAAGCCTTCTCTTTTTTGTCGACACCAAGAATTCGGTCCGAACGTCTTATTTTACTTATTTACTGTTTATCGCATTCTCTATTGCAAGAGAACACAAAACTTTATTGTTCGTAATGCGTGTAGCAATGGAGTGGAATAATTTGCTAGCACCTGTCTTTTAAACACTACGATATTTTGCGCATAAAACCACTGGATGCTTCCGGCAGATTGCGCAGCAGTGTATTGGGGGTGACAGGATGTCGTCACCTAGACTTAGTGAGCCGTGCTACGTAGCTGTAATCTCGAGTTTGTGATTTAGTTTTGTCCACTGAAAAGAGTTAAAAAATGAAACTTAATTGAAAAAAACTTAATTTAATAAAATGTTAATAATTCTCCGTTTTTCGATACTCTATATCTTAGCATCGATTCCAAAGCTGTTATGTGGAAATAATTATATTCATTTTAGTTTTTGAAGTCACTTTTTACTATTTATTAAAATTTTATATTAATTATTATTGACAACTTCGTTAATGTACGGTAGTAGTACCGCTGTAGCTTTCTTCGTAACATACTCTTGAAAATTTCTTTGTCTACACCATTATAAATTTGATTTTGAGGTTAATATTACAAAGTGCTGATCGCGAGGTCACGGGATTGAAACCTCGGTTGGACTAAAATCAGTTAATGAGTTTTTCGGTCTAGAAATTCTCAGTAACAAACTGGAGTCAACAAATTAGTGGTGCTTCACCACCATGCCTTGGGAATTACGTTGTCGTTAGTTCTGCGCCTGATAAATGTCTGTCATGTCTTATTGCTGTCCCATCGAACTAAGAAAGTGAGGAAATGGTAATGGAAAAAGCAAAGGTACACTCTGCTGCTGCACGCCCTCGTGTTCTATAATCCTGTCCTGCGCAGATGGCTGGTCTTCGCCGTGACTGGCTGCTTGAGCGAAATTCGAGAAAAAAAGTATTTACGTTATTTAAATATCTGGTTATTTTATAAAATTCATGTAAGTTTTTGAAAGATTTTCTTTTAATGACGCGTACTGAGCTTTAATATGGGAAAGCTGTACTATGTTGTCATCAAAATTTCATACATTACGGTGTCCACATCAATCACGATGAAATAAATACATAGAACGCTTCACCTGACACGGCATCAATAAAATAGATCATCAAAAATATAAGTACATTAGTGACGGTTAATGATGTTTCTGTATTTTCAGTGATATTTTCTAGTCATTATTTTCCTTTGTGTAAACACTGATGTATTTATTGCTTATTTGTTCCATATTTAATTCATCCAAGCAGCCAGTAATTCTTTTTTTTTATAGAATAAAGATGGCAAACGAGCACACAGTCCACGTGATGGTAAGTGGACCACAGTCATCTACATTTATCCTGAATTAAGAATCAAAATGCAGATACATTCCCTTTCATGGGATGTCTAGTTGTATAATAAAACGTTAAAATATGTAACTTCTATCAAAAAATTTAAGCTGTAATAAAAACTTTCATATTCTAGAACAGATTCATCTTACCTTCTTTTAAATTCATCTGGATTGGTATCAATCTCTTACCTAGTTTTGTCGCAAAATAGCAGTTCGTGCACTGCTATAACCCCGTCTGAGGGGTATTGCAGAGAGTCAATATAATATAATGAGCCGTGGTTGCTCAGATGGTTAGCGCTCGCTGTAAATTTTAGAGTACGCGAGCAAACCGGGTTCGATTCCCGCCGACACCAATGAAATAGTTAATCGCAATTTTTAGTGCTGTTTTACTACGTCTTCGACGGTGAAGGAAAACATCGTGAGGAAACCTGCATATCTGAAAAATAAGAAAAAATCTTTTCGAAGATATGTCAAGTTTGCCAACATGCATTGGGGCACCGCAGCGGATAATTCCTTGCCCTAAAACCCTCTCAGAAATGAGCAGAGGCCTGTGCCCAAGAGTGGGACGTATGTATGCTTTAACTTTAACTTTTTTAACTTTAATATAATAACAGGCTATGTGACATTCCATCTTACTCCTGATAGGAAATATATATATACATATAACATAAATGTGCCATACATATAAACAAATAGTGTAGCACTAACATACATACATGCATGTGTGTGTACATATAAATTTGATAGAATCAAAGTTGAAAATAATAATTATGTACATGTTTCTTAAAAATCTCAAATGTTCTTATTGTAATACAATTTAGTATGAATATCATTAAAATGAGATTTCTTTAATGTTAGAAAATGATGAATTTCTTTGTCAAAGGATTTTATGTACGATATTATAACGATAGGAACGGAGAATACGAGTATGTGCACAAAGGATTTGTCAAGAGAAACTTAAGAATATTCCGATACACGAGTCCGAAGCAATGTAATGGAATAACGGTTAATGGAATCGTTTCTTTTTGTAATAAATTGAATGTGTATTTTCTCAAACAGGTTGTACATTATATATTTTATATTGATGTAGAGGAGGTTAAAAAAACGAAATAAAAATAAGTGAGTGCAGAACTATAAACTGCCACTCGTTCAAGCAAATGACGTGCTCCTAGCGTTTATATTATTATTAAAGTTTTAATAAAAAGTTAAATCGATTTCAAAAATAATAAAATAATTTTCAAGGTAATATCTTCTTAAATCAGTGCAAAGACATTGGGGATCGAACATATACGGATACAACTCAGACTTCAGAAGCTATTACTTGGTATTTATTTAATTATTTTTTAGATTTTAAAGACGGTCTTACGGTCTTACGTTTTGAGTGGTCTAAAGAATATTACAAGCCCGAGGAACTAAATGGAATGTCCTTTAAATAGGTACATTAAAATATTCATCCCTTTCAACCCTTAGGGGTAGAATTTTTCTTGTAAATTTGTATAGGACCATCTTTATAGTATTAACCTATTAAAAAATCGTATCTAATAATAAATGAATATTTCCGCCTAAATCTTGGTTTTTCCGATATTGCGAAACAAACAAATTTACTACGACAAAAGCCTTTGGTCAATTTTCACAGAAGTACATTTAGCCAAATTAAGAAAAAATGATATTTCTTGCATGTCCACTGACCATTTCTTCTTCGAACACCAACGACTTAAGTTCAGCCTGTATAATACTCTTCCACAAAACATCCTTAGTCTAACTTATTTTACTTGTGTTTCTGTCTCTTGTGTTTTCTTCATTTTTTCCATATTTTGTGTGATTTAATTTATACTAGTAATATTAAGTTGTACACATAATACTAATAATTTTTGGTGACAGTATTGTCAAATGTGATTATGTTGCCTTTTGCTGAAAATTTGTAAGGATCTCACTGAAAGTAATAATTTAATAAATGTTAAGGACTTCATTAATTTTATTAAGAGAAAGTTCTACAGTAAGGTAAAGAAGACCAAGAAAAAAGAACAGCCTAGCTTTGGTCAGAGATATCAGATATCATTTTATGAGACTTAGGGCAGGTTTGATCGGGGCTGCGGGCGGATAAGTGGTTTTAAAGTCTTACGCTCCACCCAGAGCGAAAGGGGTCATTAGATGATTTTCCATCCGCAAAAAAAAAAGGGCAGGTTTGATGCTGCGTGCGTCAAAATGGTGTTAACTTTTTATACGTGGTAGAGCCATGCTACAGTTATATTAGTAGTAGAGTTGTAGAACGAATGGTTCGGCTCGACCGGGGAAGGACCACGCTCTCACAGAATACCAGCGTAAAATAGTAGCTTAATGCTTAATCTGTATTTTGATTCGTAATCGAAGGTAGATGTAGATGTCTATGGGTCATAGCAATCACTTACCATCAGGTGGACTGTGTGCTCGTTTGTCACCCTACTCTTAAAAAAACTATCTATATAAAAAAGAGTTCTTTCACAAAATTTAGCCTAACATTAATACATTTGATATAGATACGGTGTTTGAAATAACAATAAGCACATATTTATAATCGAAAATTATTAGCTTGTAACAGTGTAGTTGGAGTTGGTAAAAATAGTTGTCTACAATGTCGCATTAGGTGATAAACCTGTAAAGATAATTGTATAGTGGGAAATAAATAAATAAAATAAATAAAAATAAAACATATACATTCTACGTTCTAAAATAACAATTACGGTAAAATAGGGAAACGAAGTATAGCAGCGTCTTTCTAACTAGAAAAAATGCTTACCAACCCGCCAGCCAATCGTGGCAATTATGGCAAATTTTAATTAATTAATGAATTTTTCACGTTAACCAACCCATTTGAGACAACTCGACCTTAGTCGTTGTTATGATATTGCCCGTTGTAATAATTATTTTAAGGATGTTTTCTCAATCACATATTTAATTTATTAAAAGAGAACACAAACGAGCATGCGGCTCAGTGACCACCACCCGTGAACAACTGCAACACCAGGGAATCCCCCTGGTGTTGCAGTTGTGTTGCCGGACAAAAAGTTCCTAACTAAATATAAATGTGAAACAATTGAACTGCATATTTTATTCATGTAATCGTAATTGTATATGTTGTATTTTATACTATGAAAATTTTTTATAGTATAAATTTAATAAATTTATTGAAAAACCGGCCCTGAGCTTAGGGCTATTTTGCGTAGAGACTACGGCCCTCTGTTACATTGTGTTGGGAAGAGTCTACTGATGGTTTTGCATACTGCATTTTTATTGTATTTTAGTTTATCATTTAAGTAATTCTAGCTTGTTGCTCTTTGAACTTACAAATTATGTCCACATTTAATATAATTTTCATGGTTGAGCCGTTCTCTAAGGACCACGTTATCACAATATCAGCGTAGCACAATGCTGCAGCGTTCCTTATTTTAGGGATCTTAACTTGGGACAACGAGTCTGAATTTCATGTTTAATCGAAAGTAAATGTAGATGTCTATGGGCCATATACGTACCTTCAGATATAATAAGTGCTAATTTGTCACTCTTACTCGTATGAAATTATTCCTCTGTATAAATTCTCAATAATGACAATAATTTAAGTTTGTTAGTTTCAGTTTTGTTATTATGGTAACGAATAAGTAGTTTGAGTAATTATATTTATTATTAAACATTATATTGGTGGGGTCATTTGTATCGTTTTGATCGAACACACATCGTGTTATCTTAATTTCAACTTTTATAAATTATTATAGTAAATTGCTGTTGCATATCACTGTGTATTTGTGTGTGCGAGTTGTAAAGGATGTTTTGTTTTATGAAATATTAAAACAGCTAAATATTTAATTTAAAACAGTATGTATATTATATAATAATAATAGCGTATAATGCTAGTGTTTAAATAAGTAGCATACATTTTTAATAAACATCACACACACACACACACACACACACACACATGTGCACTTAATCGTTTCATTGTTCATGTAGTAAACGTAAAATGTTTGGTATATAATTATTTTACGCGTCTAGACAAACTGTAGACGGCATTGCTCACGCGACTTCGTCCTCCGCCCACGGTCCTGTTTCGTTTATTTTGGTCACCGCCCACGCTGACGTCTAACTTTACCCACGTGGTCTAAAACTTAAACAAACATTTTACCTACATTCTATTATTATTTGCAACGTCTTGCCTTTTGACATTTACTAAGTAAATCCCAAGTGAAAATACTCTTTACTTTGAATTAAACTATTTGTACATTTGCGAGGATTTGTCGTTTATCAAATCTGATGTAAGGCTGGGTAAAATAAGTTCGTTCTGCGTGGATCGGACCAAAAATGAATATTCAAATACTGAAGGTAATTATGACATTGGGGCGTCAAACATCTCAGTGACCGTGGGTAAAGCACCCGAAATATCGGAAATCAAACATAAGTTAATTAAAAGCGATAAAATACGAATAAATAATTATATTCAATGTGTAGTGTTCGCGTAAATATAACAAATCATTAAGGTTCTTTACTATTATAATTACTACTGATGTGTGAAATCAGTCCAATGTTACACTTGTCATCATCATCATCATCACCACTTAAAATCCAAATTACGAAATGGGCCTTTCCCGTCGTAGCGAGGATTTATTTTAATTGTCACGCTGGCTGACACGCTTGCTTGACAATAGGTAAAGGCTCAAGATGTCTGCCACATCTTGCGCCTTTACCTCTGCTGCCCATAATCGGTCTCGTTATTTTATTACTGGCGAAAAAGAGATGGTTATATTGTATCTTTCTGGCATCTCATAGGCGTCTCTTATGATATGGGGTGATGGATTTTTTACGCCGCCACCGCACGTCTCTTTCATAGATTGTCCCAAAAACACGAATCCTAAGACACCGCATAAATCGATTCTCTTTGTTTCATCATAACTATAACGAGCCATGAGGCTGCCATTCGCCTAGGTTTCCCATCGGATGTTAGATCATCTACTTATGATATGGACTGCGATTGCGCAAATGTGTGGCCAGCCCCAAGCGCTCATATTGCCAGTCCTTTGACTTGCGCCCAAAAAACCGACAAAAGTGGGAGTGGTGTGTGCGACATGACGAGTATTGTGGCCACACTACGTCTCTGCCTCCTTTCCTCGCTACGTCCCATGCTACTCGACGAGTGTGTGGTCGGGGTGTAAAAACGGATGCATTAACATCTGTTTCAGATATAATTATAAATCGCCTTTCAAAATTAATAGAAAATGCAGATTATTTTTTAATTGTGGCTTCATTATCATTGTTGAACTTCATTAAAATTGAAATTGATAATAACTTTGGCGTATGAAATCTAATTATACTTCCTTTTAATTTATTTATAAACAAAATATCTTTCGCCAACTTCAAAATAAGGAGGTTATCATACTAAAGATATTATGTCCGTGGTTAGTAAGAATATTTTTGGTGATTTTTTGGCTTTTATAGTTTCATCTGACATTACAGCTCTTTTCATCTATAGGCTGTGTAGCAGCGTGATAGTAATAATTATTATTATAGGGTATTAAAATTGTATTTTTATTTGGTTGGACTGTATAAATATACGTGAGGATATTATGGTCATCCGGTTAATATGGTGAATTTATTTTTAGAAAATGTTTTTTGTCCGTGTTTTCAGGCAATGAAAAACTGCTACAATATAAGAAGGTAAATTTTGACACTGTATTAATGATCGTAATAGCACATGTGGATATCTAGCGGTCGCGAAATCGTGTTGCCTTGGTTCGCGTCCTGTCTCCGGTCCGATTTTTTTTTCCTTTTTTTTTTCAAGTTACCTTCTTTTGTGAGAAAATTTATTATTTCGAGCCCTTTTTTTGTATTTTTTTATAAAAATACAAATATTTTAATTAAACTAATTGCATTCATGATTTTTTATTTAAATAACAAGTTCAGTTTTTTCTATTATGTCGGTAAGATCAAAAATATTCTTCATATTTCATCAGTATGTAATTTGTATCTAAATATAATTTAAAAAAAATACCGCGCAAAGCTCGGTCGATATAGTCCGATATAGTTTATTTATAATGCTTTCATGCACGAAGTTGTAAATATGGCCATTAGGCAGAACCATTAGGCTAAAGAGAGATAGACATATAATAGTGATACATAGAGGCTGTGCAGAAATAATAAAAATTGAAAGTGTAAAATTTATATATATATATATATATATATATATATATATATATATATTATCTATGATAGATTTTTTTATATTTTATATACATACAACATACACAGTCATTACAGGATGAGCACCCTAATTCGACAGTGTAGCCAACGATACAATACCATATGCCACTCTACTGAGCTGACTCAGCGAACATGAAAACAAATCAGTTCGCTCCGACATGGCATTGATCACACGCAGCGCGCGCGCGAATGGCGCCTGCTGCAACAGCGTGCGGAGCGCGCGCGCGGCACCGTCAGCAACGGCGGCCGCCGCCGGAGCCCCGCGCACCCATCCCGCGCATTGAGTCGCACCATCGTCAGCACTCTCGGGTTGTGTATTCTACCCCTCATCACCTTCAACACGTACATAGTGAGAGCTACTTCTCTTCTAACTTCGAGCTTGTAGTATCCTACCATACCGAGCAAAAATAGAGTAGGATACAACAAGGGATAGCCCGTGAATCTAATAAATTTATTTTGGATCTGCTCTAACATAAATTTGTATTTGACTTCATGAGGAGTCTAAATGACGGCGTTACACTCTAAGTGGCTCCTTACGAGTGCCTCATATAGCGCTCTGAGAGCCCTGACGTGTGTGAAATTATTTGCAAGACGCATTATCAGTCCGAGGTCATGCTATGCCTTTATACACACATTACTTACATGGAATCCGAAATTTAAGCCTGTAGTGAAACGTACACCGAGATCTTTAACCTCCTTAACTCTATGAAGCAATTTCCCATCCATTACGTATTGGTGATGGATTGGAGCGCGTGAGCGGCTGAAGGACATTACTGAGCATTTAGAGACATTAAAGAAAAGTTTATTATCAATGCTCCATCTTAAAACTTTATCAATATTATGCTGTAAAAAAACACCATCAGATCTATCTCTAATTTCTAAAACTAATTTTAGATAATCGGCAAACAGTAATGGAGTACTAAAATTGACTACATTTGGGAAATACATTTATCATTAAAATAAACAGCAAAGGTCCTAGATTGCTGCCCTGACTAACACCAGATCTGGTAGGGTACGGTCGAGAAAAGTGCCCATTGTAATCGACAAACTGATGCCGGTCTCGCAGATAACTGGCGAAAAATGATAGCGTGCGAGGTGTGCAACCCACACAAGCCAACTTACAAAGTAACACATCGTTGTCAACCGCATCGAAAGCCTTTCTGAAATCAAAGTAGGCTACGTCCACCTGCAGGCCAGCATCAACTGCGGGTACTAGATGCGTCATCAGCTCCAGTAAGTTCCCAGTTGTCCCCCGTCCAGGGCGGGAGCCGTGCTGCGCGTCGGAGAACTGTGCACTAATCTGTGGGTACAGGCAGTTGTGAATGGCCGTCTCGAACTCTTTCGCTGGAGTGCTTAAGACTGCCATGGGTCTGTAGTCACTTGGAGTCGATCCCCCATTACCTTTCGGCACAGGCACAACTCTAGTGAGCTTCCATTGATCAGGAAACGTAGAACTTTTAATACATATATTAAAAATGTGTAACAATGGTTTCACTAGTACACTCCTACAGTCTCTAAATATGTAAAGGCATACGTCCAAATTGCACAATTATAGTACTTTTCTGTATATTACACACATGTCTCACAACATAAGGTCCATTTTAAAGATATTTTCATATCTCTAAGAACACAATTATCCTGATAAGAAAATAAATCACTGAGAGCGATCTGTATCGTGTGTCTTATCCGACAGTAACATACAGCATATATATAGTCAGACAGCAATATTTCAAAAGTTAGTGAATAGCCAATTATTTGTAATCGAAAGTCTATACGTGATGTTTACGTGGTAGAGCCACGCTGAAGCTATATTGTGGTTGCAGCACGAATGGGTTTGCTCGACCGCGGTATGACTACGCTCTCATAGAATACAAGCGAAAATAGCAGCTTAATATTATTGTGTTTCGTATGCTGAATGTAGAGAATCGGAGACCCTTTTTACTGGAAATAAGGCGTTCCATCTCAGTCCTCAGGGCTGGCAACGTATCTGCATTTGATTTTCAATTTAAGATAAAAAACAAAATTTTAACAGATACGACAATAATTGAAGTCTATTATATTTTTTACTTATGCTATTTTACAACTACGCTAATGCGAAGTTAACACGTCTTTTATTATATTGCCAACTTAATAGTCTATTTTCAATTATTGTGAGCCTCTTTAACAAGACATGTCATTAAAACGGCATGGCTTTAAATGATTTGAAGAGACAATTATTCCGTTACGCTCGACTTTGTTTCATTCTTCGAAAAGCTATGTTTCTGCGATACTTTTGTTTTATTTATACATATTATAAAGTAATTCTTACCAAAGTTTTTTTTTATATTTACATAGATATACGTATTCATATAAAGTAATGTAAAATTAATAAAAAATTTAATTTTAAAATTGTTACAGGCACAAAATAATGAAAAAAAGAAAAATAAAAGAAAAATTATTTGAATTTAGGTAATCTTCTTCTAAGAACATTTTCAGGCGACTTTTTTCCGTTGAAGTTTACAATTCGGATGTATTGTTTTTATATAGAAGTTACTCGATATATTCATCAATTGTGAATCGATTTAATTGATTCCTTTTTAATATGTTATCGGCTGAACTAGCCTGCTTGCTAGATGACTTTAAAACTAATTCTTCTCTCTAATAGGTTAGGATTTTTATTTTTAACTAGAGATCTAGCCCGGATTTGCACGGGTAATTTCTGAATCTCGATAAAAGCGCCATTACCGTCTAGGTACACAATTTAAACACACACAAAAATTTTCTTCAAATTACGTTTTTGAATTTTAGCCTGACTGACTATCGGCCAACAATCGATTTTTATAAACTGTAAAAGATTAATGAAAAGTTTCATTTCTTTTTGCCTTGAAGAAGACTTTACTAGACTTTGTTACAAACTATGGCTAGACTTGTATATATTAGCTTCATACTTACACTTACTTTGCTACTGAAGAACTATTAGCCTAATACATACCAGAAGGACATCAATATACAGTTAGCTTACGTACAGGTATCGTGTATTTTAAGCCGAATTTACATTACGAAACTAGTGTTATGCATGATAAAATCAATTTCACGAAACTAGTTGCAGTACCTGTGAAACTTGTTGCGACTTATTGAAATAAACAGTATCGTTGAGAACATGGCCCCATCAGTGTCGAAGTTTTATTCTGTAGTCTAAAGCTATGTCGTACTGATAATAACTTAGAGAATTTAAAAAATTGTTTCAAAAGAAAAGGCGTTGGTTGATTCGAGAATAGGTGGCAAGAAAGCATCTGGATGCAACACAGTTGATATCTGAATTAGCAGATGAAGACCTTGAGAGCTGTACAACCTACTTTCGCGACACTTTTTGAAATTAGTTGCATGACATTAGTGACCCAAAAATTTCGCATGGCATTAAACTAACTCAGTTTCAGGAAATTGATGCATGCATTGTAAAACTTGACGTTTAAGAGAGATTAATGTTATGAAATTAGTTTTATGCCACTAGTTTCATCCGTTACTTACCGTCAGAAACTTACACTAGATTCATCTCTATCTAGTGATTATGCCGTTGGTAATAAAAGGTATGCTTTAGTCTATATAACAATCCAATCCCAGGAAGTCGTTGTGACTATTTCTACGAGGATGTCACTATGTCCGTATGAGTGTGATGAGTGTGTGTGTGGTGTGTGTGTGTGTGTGTGTGTGTGTGTGTGTATGTGTTATATATGTGTGTGTATGTGTGTGTGTGTGTGGTGTGTGTGTGTTATGTATGTGTGTGTGTGTATGTGTGTGTGTGTGTGTTTGTGTGTGTGCGTGTGTGTGTGTGTGTGTGTTATTGCGTGCGTGCGTACGCGCGTCAAAATGATTTCTTTTTAAATAACTTTTAAGCATATGTAACGATCGATCTAAAAATCTAATCATCTCTTAAACTCAAAAAACGCCGTCGATTGCTGCAAACCGATTCAAAATCGGTTTATTTGTTGTAGAGAAAATGTCAAAGAAAAATTTCGAAAAAAGTTTTTTCAAATACATGAAATTTATAATACAATTTCATGAAATTGATGCATGCATTGTAAAACTTGACGTTTACGAGAGATTAATGTTATGAAATTAGTTTTATGCCACTAGTTTCATCCGTTACTTACCGTCAGAAACTTACACTAGATTCATCTCTATCTAGTGATTATGCCGCTGGTAATAAAAGGTATGCTTTAGTCTATATAACAATCCAATCCCAGGAAGTCGTTGTGACTATTTCTACGAGGATGTCACTATGTCCGTATGAGTGTGTGTGTGTGTGTTGCGTGCGTGCGTGCGTGCGTACCGCGTCAAAATGATTTCTTTTTAAATAACTTTTAAGCATATGTAACGATCGATCTAAAAATCTAATCATCTCTTAAACTCAAAAAACGCCGTCGATTGCTGCAAACCGATTCAAAATCGGTTTATTTGTTGAAGAGAAAATGTCAAAGAAAAATTTCGAAAAAAGTTTTTTCAAATAACTTTAAATAAATTTCTTGAATTTGATGTAACGAATTAGCTATGAGTGCTTATAAAACTGCTTCAAAATCAGTAGATTTGTTAATGAAATACACAATTTCGAAAAAAATAAGAAAAACGAGATTTTTCAAAATGATGTGGTGATGGAGTTTGGGGCGTTTTGCATTTGAAATTAGCGGGAATTCTGGGGATGGCCTGTAAGGTGAACCGAATTTTTTTCATCATCATAGCCTATCAGTCCATTGCTTAAACCAGGCTTTTCCATAGATTTCCTCATAGTTATAGTTGTTAGGTTGATAGGCAGGTTGGCAGAGTTGAGTTGTTGTTTTTTAATTATTATTATTGATTTATTATTAAGAATGTGCAGATTGCGGTTTCCCTTTGTTGCCTATATGGGTGAGATTTATTTATAGTGGTAAATACATAATAATATATGATGAAACGAACTTCTCCAAGTGAAGTTCGATCAGTATTAAATGAATCGCTTCATTCGAAGATATAATATTAACAACGTAGTTCCCTTATTCTACAAGGCTAAGTCGCACCTTTAAAGATTTTTACTCTACCCACATCAAACAATTGCCCGTTCCCACTAACATCTCTCGCCGTCCGAGCGTACTGCCTCATTCTTTTAGATATATTATTTTAATGAAAACTTTTTGAGGGTTATGGGTGGGAGGGAAATTATATCTTCGAATGAAGCGATTCCAATAATACTGATCGAACTTCACTTGGAGAAGTTCGTTTGATCATATTTTATATTTCATCGCTTCATTCTTCAGATATAATATTAACAACGTAGATGTTTAGAGCTTAAAGTTTTGCTTATTGGGTTACTTATATGTACTTTTAACTTTAAAAGAAAAATCATAAAAAATGTCATTTATTAGTTCGATTGTAACAAAATAACGTACAATTATTCACTTGTCTATCTTATTTAATAAATCAAATATAATTATTTAGGAGGACAGTTCTCGCAAACTTATTTTCGTCAATATTTTGGCGATGATAAAATTTTGCAAAGTTCTCGATACTGACGACCAACCGGCTGTTTTATGATCGTATCTCGAGAGATACCAGCGGACCTAGCAGCCAAGGTGACAGCATGGCACGTGCTGTGTGCACTAAGCACAGTCACGTCCACGCCGCTCTCCGCTAATACTTTCTTAATCCACCTGCTGATAGATTGAGCAGTGGCCGCCTTGTGTGGCCGCCTGTAATAGGTTCCGACAATCTGCGGGTCTTATTTTATTTGTCATCTCTAAATAATCTTTTATTGTCGTGGCTGGACAAATATTTTAATTTAAATAAAATAAGGTAAAATTAGAAGGGGTAGCTGATGTCCCGCTGCAGATGTGTTAATTATATTAGTGATGCTGATTCTAACATCTAAACGTATCTTAATATTGTCTATCTCTATTAAAGATAATGTTTGAGCTCGGTGTGTTGTGCATAATGCCATTAATACTGCAAATTTTTGTGAGTTTTTCAATTGAAGGTGTTTCATTGGGAATCCAATCTCCAATATGATTTAATATAATTTTTGGATCCCAAGTACCAGAATATTTTGAAAGGGCTGGTCTTAACTTGAATGCGCCCTTTAAGAAATTTTTTATTTGGTCTTTAGAACCTAAGCAGTTTCTTAGAATTAATGATAAGGCTGACCTGTGGTTATTGAGCGAACATTGACGGTATAGAATTTGCGTAAGGATCTCAATTATTTTTATGACAAAATTGCCACCACAGCTTATACGAACGCTATACTGAAGTATTGTATTTTTCGAAAGCGATGCCGGGTCATACTCAGAAAAAGTGTACATTTTAATTTTGTAACTAAACTGATATGTAACGATACTGAGAATATTCGTAACGAAACTAATCTCATAAGGTATAGTACACATTAAACTAAGTACAAATTATAGATTGATATATTATTATATTATAGATGAATTATAAAACTTGTTTGGTTTAATTAGTCCTATTTGTATTAATTGACTTTGATTTTTTAGACTAACCAAAATTATAATTTTCTAAAAAGTTAACATCGGTGAATTAGATAAAAAACTAGGAATAAATGGAATGTTAACAAATATTAATTTTTTCACATTAAAAACCTAATACAAAAAAATACCTCAGTATAAAAAACGAAACGTGATGTCGGAGGAATATTCACGAGATCAAAATGAAGTCTAATAGTTTATTAAAAGCTAATAATTAATTAAAATTTGAGTCATTGTCACTCGCATAATTATGATTATTATTTTTGAATAAATATATATTATCGTGGGTAGGAAAAAATATTTCGAAGACGTGAAGTTCGCCAACACGCACTGGGGCAGAGCGGCAGAAACTATCTTGCCCTAAAACCCTTTCAGAAATGAATTTTTGTTTCTGAATATCCTGAACATTAGAAGTTCTTTTTACCTCCATTTCAACACTTTTTTTTCTATCATAATCTTCTTTCTTCCTTTAATTTTTCTATCATAATCTTCTTTCTTCTTCTTTCTTTTTTTTGAAAAAATACAACTTTTGTTGAAATAAATACAAATTAGACTAGTTTTACTTATTTATTAATTAAATTGATTTTATTAACTTCGTTGTTTTATTTGCAGTAAAGAAAAAAAACTGCTAGAAAAGAGTAAACACCACAACGACGTATTATGACGACATATTAAATGTTATTTAAGTAGTAGTAAATAATTACATATATAATTGTTTATGTGAACTAAGCTTAACAATTTCTCAGTTTCGTAACGTTACGCAATATAACGAAATTGAGAATAAAATCTGAGAAATTATTACTTCTAAAACTATTTTTACGTAAACCAAGTGTTGCACAAATAAACACCGAGTGTATTCGTTATGATATTACAAAAAATAATAAAAGGATTTATTTAGTAAACAAAAATTATAATAAACTTTCCAAAATAATAGCTGTTTATCACCCTGAGATAGGTTTTGTGAATATTCACGTGATAACAAATCTTGAATCCACGGTTGCGACTAAAATTCAATGGCCGCGGCGGCAATAATTTTGACTACTAGTAGTAGTAGTAGTTACTAGTATTGCCGGAATAGAAAAACATATTTCTACTCTTTTAAATAAATGCGTTCCTAATTTTACTACACGTTACGAAACTTGAGTAACGCAACGTTATAATTTTGGGACATTATTAATTTAATCAAAATAATTTTTTTAATGACTTACGTATGAATTAGGACGACTTTAAATGCTTGATTCAGCAGGAGTAACATGGCCATAGCCATGTTAGTTTGCGACGGGCTGTTTTCCGCAACTCCACGTCTATGCGCGTATTGAGCGTGTGGGCAGGAATAATGTGATTATTCGAGCCATGAGAACTCCCCGAAGAAGCTCAACAGTCCCTTGATGTTGCATGCAACTTCGGGGAGTGATCCCGGCGTGCCGAGATGTTTAGCCCTGGGCGACCTCCGAACATTTCAGTAGCACGTGGGCCGCCGTTTCTTCCTCCCCCATACATGCCCTGCACAGGGGACTATCTGTAACACCTATAGTAAATAAATGTTTGTTAAAGGTGCCGTGTCCTGTGATAGCACTTGTTACTATCCTGATCTGCGGCTTGTTCAGTCTCATTAGAACTTTGGTTAAGCGACTGTTTATTACAGGTAGGGCCTCCCTAGCTTGTCTACAGTCTACTAGATTTTTCCAAAGCTGAGCGTGTTGATTAGTGAAGTGTCTACGTACCATTGAACGAACGTTACCAAAGGGGATTGGTATGATTGGTTCCGGCCCTATAGTGGCCAGAGCCGATCCTCTTCTGGCCAGTTCGTCCGCGGCATCGTTGCCTCTGGATCCACTGTGTCCCTTTATCCATTGCAGAGTCACATTGTTGTTTTTACATATCTCATTTAATCGTTGATGGCATTCATATATTAGTCCCGAGTTCACCCCATTGCAACTCAGAGCTTGTAGTACCGCCCTACTGTCGGTCAGTATTCTGATGGGGAAGTCATTAACCTTCCTAGCATCTATTGCTATGGCCGCTTGAATGATACCCATACATTCCGCCTGAAAGACCGTGTTATAGGTACCCAGCGGTGTGCATATGTGAATATTGAGGTCTTCAGAGAAAGCTCCAGAACCTACACCTTCATTTGTTTTAGAACCATCGGTGAAAATTCTAAGCTCTTTTGGGCTTAATCCTTCCGGCTGGCTGTTTTCATTTAATTGTATCTTGTATTTCTTATCGAAAACAAATTGTTTAGGAATCCTATCGTATTTTGCTTGTAGGATAGGAATTTCTGAGTGAATTCTATCAATTATGCCTGTATGAGGGACACTATTCTTACTCCAAAGATTTAGGGTCTTGAGTCTGATGGCAGCTAAAGTCGCTTCTTGTTGTATATGTAGATGAAGCGGAGTTAGCTCCAGCATCGCTTCCAAGGCTGCTGTTGGCGTAGTTCTTATGCAGCCTGTGGCAGCCATACATGCCAGTCTCTGGTAGCGCTGAAGCTTCTTAATTGTGGTGGCTTCATTGGTCTTGGTCCACCATACCAGAGCGCCGTATGTGATCATGGGCCGAATTACAGTTTTGTAAAGCCACAGTATGATTTTTGGCGTCAGTCCCCATCTTTTGCCAATCATGTTTCTGCACTGCCAGAAAGTTATACTAGCTTTGTTGATTTTGTTTTCTATGTGTTTATTCCAGTTAAGTTTGCTGTCCAAGATAAGACCTAAATATTTTACCTCGGAGGATAGCTGGAGTTTTGTGCTGAAAAGACTTGGAAGATGATAGTTATTCAGCATTCGTTTTTGTGTGAACATTACTAAAACCGTTTTATTTAGGTTGACGGTTAAGTCGTATTCCCTGCACCATCTCTCCACTATACGGAGAGCCGCTTGGGTCAGGTCGCACACTATGCTAGCTGTCTTTCCCGAAACCAGTATAGTCAGGTCATCAGCATAACCTACTGTATAGAAGTGATTAGTATTTAATTTGCATAGCCATGTTAAATAAAGCTTATTAATATTTGTAACAACTTGACTCTGAAAAAGTAAAATGGTCATTGGGACGCTAAAAAAATGTTCGATAGCATTTTTACAAAAAGAATGATCTCCAAAAATTTATGCCTTTACTAAAAATTAAAGTTAAAATACCAAAAAATTCTTCACATTAAGAGACTAACATAACAACAAGGGGAATTGTTTTTTATCATATTTATAAAATTAGATATTTATTAAAGTATGAGTTCGCGGGACAAGAAAAGATAACAAATGTACATCTTTTCTGAGTGACCCTGTCATCGTCACGTGAAGAGCGTGTGATTGTGTACCTCTTCTTAATACTGAGAGACTCGCTGCACCCAGGGTAAGTTGCTTGTGCAGGTGATGAGGAGTTCTGGAAGAAGACCGTAAGAGATGTCTCTGAGGTTTGAAAAACATTATATCTGATCTGTGTAAGTTATTTAACATTGGGTACCAAGGTTGGGATGGCCAGTAAGGAAAGACCAAAATGCCTTCGGCTTTAGAGCTTATGATTTTTTCAGACATTTGATTAGATTTAAGTATTTAAAGAAAAAGGTGGAAACGCATAGAAATATTTGTATTTCTTACCAGGACGTCTTACCAGGTCGTCACTCCATCCAGTGGGGGGTCGCCCTACACTACGCCTACCGGTACGAGGCTGCCACTCGAGAACCTAGCAGTCAGCAGAACGTACCATAGACCACATATATACCGCAGGGTATGTATGTGGTCTATGGTACTGAAGCTTTTCGGAAACCGGCTTGTTCGGGAGGCTGGAAGTCGTCGAGTCTGCGTGCGAGACGATTCGTAATGACTCTCGAAAACAGCACGTAGACGCGGCTCAGAAGGGAAATCGGTCTGTAGTTCTTCAAGAAAGCGTTGTTGCCTTTCTTAAAGAACAAGACCACCGCACTTCTGCTCCACGCTCCGGAGTAGTGCCACCAGGGAGGACGGAATTGAAGAGCTTCTGAAGGACTTCAAGTACCAGTGTTCCACCCGCTTTCAGAAGCTCCGCTGTAATTCCATCCTCGCCTGGAGCCCTGCCATTTTTAAGGTGCTGGAGAGCCATTCTAATCTCGCTCAGACTGACGTCCGGGATATCATCGGAATAGTGTCGGGTAAGACTTGCTCTTGGATCGTTACTCATACTTGCGTGTGGCTCCAACGACGATGTATACAGCTGCCCATAGAACCTCTCAATCTCACTCAAAATCTCAGGTGTCCCGGAAACGATGCTGCCACACTCAGTCTTCCAGATCTCTGGCAAAGACTTTGGAGCCCTGGTTCCGCTCGATCGCTTCTTTAATACGAGCAGTATTAAAGTTGCGTAAGTCTCGCCGCATGCATTTGGAGATCTGTCTGTTCAGTTGCCTGTATGCTGTCAAATCTGTTGACGATTGCAGGCTCATCTCCCGTCTAACAGCCATGAGATTAAGAGTGTGATCGGAGAGTGGTTGTGTTCTTCTGCGGCGGGTCTTGCAAAACTTAGCTCCGACCGCATGGACAGTTTCCACGAGCTTGTCATTCATATCGTCCACTGCATTGCAATCTTCTAGGCACTGGAAGCGGTTACGTAACTCGAGCTGAAAAGTCTCGGGATTCTGGATTAGAGCACAAGAGGGACAGAGCGTTGACTTCATTAGACGAGACCTCTCCAACTTAACGTTTAGGTTCAGTGTGCCTCTAACCATTTGGTGATCGCTGCCGGTTTTCACCCTTGCGATCACTGAGACATCACTGAACAGTTGGCGTCTGATCGTCGTAATGAAGTCAATCTCATTTTTTGTCGAACCGTCGGGGCTCGACCAGGTCCACTTCCTGTGGGGCCGCTTCTGGAAGAAAGAGTTCATCATAAAGAGTCCCTCTTTCTCCATAAAGTCAGCCAGCTGCTGGGCCCTACGGTTCCGTTGCCCTACTCCAAATTTCCCTAACTTCAGCTCACCGCCTTCTCTTGTGCCTAGTTTTGCGTTGAAGTCTTCCATCAACACCGTGTAGTGGGTTTTGGATTGCATGGCTCTAGAAATATCCTCATACATTTCCTCCACCTCTTCATCGGGATGTGCCGAGGTTGGTGCGTAGACCTGTATGACCTTCAGCGAATACCGTTTGGTGATTCTGAGTATCAGGTACGCGACCCTCGTCGACACACTCCCAATCTATACAACGTTGTTGACGAGAGACTTGTGGACGATAAATCCGACACCTCCTTGGGACAGATGGTCGCCCTCTCGGTGATAGAACAAGTTGCCGGACTCGAGGGTTACCGTGTCCTCCCCCTCTCTTCGGACCTCAGATAATCCAATAATATGGCAGCGCAACTTGTCTACCATTTCTTCCAGCTCCAGTATCTTCTCGTCAGTCCTCAGGGTGCGTGCGTTATACGTTGCCAGGTCGAGTAGTCGTAGGTGGTAACCGCACCTCCACTGGAGATTCTTAGCACCCCCTGCCCCGCCGTTACCATGGTCGCCACCGTAGCCAGGAATAGCGGGGCCGCCGGGGACTGGGGGGCCGTTTATTTGCGTCGTTGCTCATGGGGGGATATTTGCCATAGTTGCCACGCTTGGCGAGCGGGTTGGCAACCGCAGTTTTTTATTATGTTATTGTTGTTATTAGGAAGATGCTGCTGCCCATCTCCTTTCTGTGTCCCTCTGTCGCCTCTTACGACACCCACGGGAAGATATGGGGTAGTGGATATTCTCAACCGCCACTACACGGCTATAATTACTAATAGCTACAGAAATTTATTGTTTATCTTTGACGACAAAGTTGAATGAGGTAATCATCTACATTGAGTATTTTGTCTATTAAATGGTATTGTAAATCCATCCCGAATCCACCTTAAAATAATTTTATTTTTTGTTAATTGTTGGCTTACAACAGTCATAAAAATATCGTAATCTTTCCGAATGTACCTGTTTTACAGCTGAACTGGATCACGGTAAGATTTGTTGTTACTCCAAGACCTCGTTTGTGGATACACCTGAGAGGGTTGATCCCTGCGGGTCCCCGATGACAACTTCCTTGGCCCTACCCCCCTTGTTCTGCGAGCGAGAAGGGCCTCGCCAGCTTCCCTGGTAACTATTGTCTCTTGAAGACGAACTTGTTATCTGTGATGTGGAAGGTTTTGGGTCTGTTTTCTTAATCTGAAAACCTTGTTTTTCGATGGCTTTTGACGCCTTAATCTTTTCAGGAAGCTCAATGCCAAAAAGAGTTTCATCTCTTTCACTCTCATGAATGACTCTAAGAAAACACTTGTCTAATCCGGGTGTCACCAATTTAATTCTGTTTTGGGTCTCGGAGTGATGGAGGTTGGATAATGTACGGTGACTATCAGATAAATTTTTTATCGCTTGACCTTTATTGTCTCCGATGAGAAGTAAAGACAGAGCTCTATTAACGGTAGTAATACCTAAGCACAGTCTTTGCTGATCTTCCTCTGTTTTCTTGTCCCTATTTCGGTCTGCATTGGTAAGTACCGCTGCAATCTCGGGATTCAGCGTAGGTGCTCTCAAAAGCTTGCAATTTTCGGGAATTAAGTACTCTTTTGTGACCGACATAGCCCAACGGATTAGTAAGTGAGAAGAAGAGGGGAAGAAAGTGATGGGGAGAAGATATGCAGGGGAGTGGGGGTGTTTGATTGTAGTTTAACAAGTTTTGTCTTGTTTCCTTAGTAAGATCCTTACGTAGAAGGGAAAGCCAACGGTAGGCAAGATCCTGGTGAATATTTTCACCGTATATTTGCTCATCACTATCCGTATCACCCAAAGCTGACAATAGTTCATGGTCTAATGTAGGAATTGTTTTTTCCGCTTTATCTTCAATTGTTAGCAGAGGATGCTCCTCGGAGGGAATGGATGTTACCATGGTGTCATCATTTACGACCTTATTACTGTCCTTAGTTTCGTTATTTACACCAAGAAATAAATTGTATATTTCGGAGGTAGATAACAAAAAATTTTTATGATAAGTATCTAAATTAACACAACTTTAAACTTAAAACTGATGCTTTAACATATTTGTACATGAGTATTTAAGTTTATATAACCTTCGTGCTAACTCTCGGCTAGTCTCCAGGTAAATTTGTATTCGTGTTGATTCACGATCAACGCTAGGGTTTTTAGTCTTAACTTATATGTTTAATAATCACTCAGGCACTAAAATCGAATTACTTAACAGTAACACTTACCAAAATTTTCTTCGGCCTCAGAAGAATTGGAGTAAACAATGACTAGTTTATGTCGCTTTCGTTCTTGTTCTTCCAGGTTTTTGATTTTCTTTTGATAATAACCAATTTTGTCTGCAGCACTGCGTCTCAAAATTTTACTATTCTAAGATAATTAAATAAGGTGTGCACTCTGCCTCGCACGTAAAAGGAATGAGGCAGTACGCTCGGACGGCGAGAGATGTTAGTGGGAAGGGGCAATTGTTTTGATGTGGGTAGAGTAAAAATCTTTAAAGGTGCGACTTAGCCTTGTAGAATAAGGGAACTACGTTGTTAATATTATATCTGAAGAATGAAGCGATGAAATATAATAATAATAATATAGGCCTTTATTCAGACACATTTTTTTAACATAAATCGTATATTCACGACTATGGTTAGTCGATGATACCAACAAATTGGCCTGTTTGCCCAACTTTGGCAAAGGCCTCCTCCATTTATTTCCACGCTCTTCTGTTCATTGCTTTCCTAGTCCATGTTTTCCCTGATGTGGACTTTATTTCGTCTTCCCACCTTCAAACTGTTTACCTCGTTTCGTTTTTCTATTTCTTGGGTACCAAAATACAATGGTTTGTTTCATTTCTCAATGACTCTAATTATATGGCCTGCCTATTTCCACTTCAGTTTTCTTATTTTTCTTGTTACATTTTCTATTGTGGTAAATATATACAGTGAGTTTAAAGATAAAGTTTTCTGAATTAAATAAATAACTATTAATAACATTTGTATTCGAAAAGGCAAACATTTAAATAGAAAAATATTGTGTTGTAGTTCTCTGCTGAGAAATACTGTTAAGCGCCCAATAAACAAATTAAGAAAGGGAAATTCTGTAAATGTTTTTTCCTTTAACATCCCCAAAAGTCTACCCAAATTGAATTTGCGATTTAATTTGGCCTGTACTGTGAACGCTGGGTGCCGTTTAAAATATAAATCTCACAGAGACCTCTCACCTCAACGTAACAAATTTACGAGGGACTCGTTTCCTCTGACATTTAAGAGAATTCAGAATAATTTCCACCCAAATTCCTAACTGATTATAATTTAAGCGAAAGCACCATACTAAAACTAGAAGTGGCATGAGGTATTTATTTCTTTGTTAATTTGACTTCACTGTTGGCCGTATGAGGAAGTTCAAGGTCGCTAGGCAAGCTATTTAGAAGACTAATTTTAAGTGAATTTTATATGAAGCACTAGCTTTTGCCCACGATTTCACTCCCGTAACCTACAGGACCTGTGATCTACATAGCCTATGTATGTCACTCTACAGTTTTCGAATTCTTTATTTGAAATAAGATTAATTTGAAATCTTGTAAACTACAAAGATAATGGCAATCTGTAATTTTTTCTTCTCTGTTCGAGCATCGTAAAAGTAGAATTCACACAGAGTTCGTCCACCAAAAAACCAAATCACAACAAATTTAGTTAACGGTTTAGAGCTTCTTTGTACACAATGTTAGACGTTTTCTTGTTTTCTGGTAGCAAAATACACTATTTTTCCGAAGATCAACTCATGATAAACTAGTATATCCCTTGAGAAAAACATTTTTATCCTAAGTCAATACCAACCATAGAGAAGTTTGTTTCTCACACAAATTAATACTCTCAACAATAATTCTTAACATCGAAAAGGTAAAATGATGTTCAAGTAAGAAAAACCAAACTTCGATGTATATGGAGAGGATTAGTTGATATAACCTGTGCCAAAACTGGTGTTAGAAATTTTGTTGAACCATTTTTGACGATGAAAATGCCCCACGGTCCATTAGGCCAGTTGAAGCTGATAAAGACAAAATAAAGTAATTGATTGATGATAGCCACTGAACATAACCTCACGAGAAAGCAGAGTGATTACATTTTTCGAATTCTATCAACATAATCACGTGAAACGCCTTGTTTTAAAATTTCAATTCGCCAACCACACAGAAGTATTTTATGGGGTTGTAGCATGAAAGGGTCAGCTCGATCAGGGAAGGACAACGCCCTCACTTGAGTTTTCAAGCGTAATTTAGCAGCTTAATTAGCAGCTGAATACAAAAATTAATGCTGTTGTTTTTTGCTAAGTGTAGAGAACTGGAGAATCTTTTGACTGGCTACGAGGCATTCCATTTTAGTCCTCGGTGATGACAACACTATAATATATAAAATATGTATATTGATCCTTAATCGAAGATAAATGTAAATGTATACGGGCCACAGTATAAACATGTCAACAGGTTGATTGTCTACTTGTTTGTCACTCTTATTCTATAAAAATGATGTTGTGTTTTGTATTGTCAGTGTAGAGAACCAGAGACCCTTTTTATCGGTACTAATAAGGAATTCAAATTTAATCATCATGGGTGACAACATATCTGTATTTTGATGCTCAATGATAGATGCAGATGTCTATGGGCTACAGCATGCAGTTACCATCAGATGAACTATGTGCTCATTTATCACTCTTGATCCGTAATGAAATCATTATCATCATCATTACAGCCCATCAAAAGTCCTCAATACATCGGGTTGTAGGAGATTCCTTTCGGAGAGTGTGCGCAGAAATTGCATCATTTAAACTTCTTTACCCTCCCTTCCAGAATCAAACAACCAGATGCCCGATCAGTCTTAACTTTTTGTTGTCGACATACTCGTACCACACATTCGAACCAAATGTTAAGCTTCGTCGTTTATCATGCATAAAGCAAAAGAGTAGAATAATTTACCAACATCTGTCATCATTATAATGTGAACGTCTTCAAAGCAAGAGTAAATTAGCTTTGGTTATATGCTAAGTCAGTGCGTTTTACCATTTTTGGTTAAATCCACCACTTACCAGCAGGTGCATATTGTGGCCCATAGATACATACGCTATGGGCATCTATACTCCAATAAGAATCAAAATACAGATGCGTTGTCATGCCTGAGGAAGCGCCATGCCTCGTTGCCAGTAAAAAGGGTCAAGTGTTCTTGTCATTTACTGCACCAAACATAATAGTTATGCTGCTATTTCACGCTGGTATTTTATGTGAGTGTAGTCCTTCCTCGGTCGCGCCAACTCATGTTTGCTGTATCCGTAACATGTACATAATACATGGTTTATACGTAGTAGAACCACGCTGCAGTTATATTACGTTTGTAGCACGAATGGGTCGGCTCAACCGGGGAAGGACCACGCTCTCACAGAATACCAGCATAAAATAGAAGCTTAATGCTGCTGTGTTTCGTATGGTGAGTGTAGAGAATCGGAGACCCTTTTTACTGGAAATGAGGCATTCCGTCTTAGTCCTCACGGGTGACAAAGCATCTTCATTTTAATTCGTAATCGGGGATACATGTAGATCTCTATGGTCTACAGCAACCACTTACCATCAGGTGGGCTGTGTGCTCGTTTGCCAACTTTATTCTATAAAAAAATATGCTGTGATGTGGCTCTACAATCTTTGATTTATTGTGTTATTTATTGTTGTTAAATTTGTCAATTAAAATTACAATTAATTTAAAAAGACATTACAACACTTACATATGTACATACGTAGATTAAAATTATAAAAATATTAAAATTATAATTATTAAAATTCTACTATTAGCATAAAGCAGGGCTAAATAACAACAGTCGCTTCTAGTCGGACATGGAGTCAGGGCCGCGGATTTCTTCAAAAGAACTTGACCTTTCGGTTTTCGTGAGCCGCGACAATTTATCATCTACCCGCTTTAGGCTACAGATAGCTGGTAATCTACCGCAAACACGAAATTAAGTTTAATTTATGTTTAAAGTTATTTTTCCCAAGGCTCGACGAAAGAATTCCCTTCAAACTTCTTCAGATCTAGATGGTTCTGTTTACAGTATATTTGATCACCAAAAACATTTTTATGTAAAATGTTGCCAGGAAGAGAGACTCTACACGCCCTAACTCTACAAGCCCTAACTTAACAAACTCTACACCTTAGTAAAATATTTAGCTTGGCCGTTTCATTACTACCAGCTGTATGATGCCGGCTGATGACTGATGGTGAGGTGAGGCCCCCTGCCTCTTCATTTCGGCCCAAACGTGGGACAGCATGGATAGTTAGTTGGTACCTCTTCTTTCCTTTTTTAAAGGATAGCGTTACAAACAAGTACACAGTCCACCTGTGATGGTAAGTGGTTGCTGTGGCCCATAGACACCTACATGTATGCTCGATTACGATCAAAATGCAAATGCGTTGTCACCCTTAACGACTAAGATGGAATGCCTCATTTCCAGTAAAAAGGGTCTACACTCACCATACGAAATACAGCAGCATTAAGCTACTATTTTACGTTGGTATTCTGTGAGAGCGTGGTCCCTCCCCGGTCAAGCCGACCCATTCGTTCTACAACTATACTACTAATATAACTGCATCATGGCTCTACCACGTATATTTCCTGTCTCATTTATCAGATTTTTATTTTTATTTTATTTGTATTATATATCAATTATTATTCTTCTTTTTACCTTTTTTTCAATAGAACTACTGTATAACATAAAAGTAATGAACACTTTGCTGGCTTGTAGATCTGATAACTTTTTGACATGGCTAGCGATATGGTCTCGTCTTGGCAACATTTTACACGATAATAAGTTGCTTATGACATCTGGTTTTCTCGGGTTTCATATACGTTGATGAGGTCCAAATTTTTAATTGTCTTTTTTTGAGTACATCATAGAAGATATTTCAGCAACCGATGGGTTTGTGATCGTTTCATTGTGCATATACTATGCTCTGTAGTAGTAAAAAAATAAAAATGACCAAAAAGAGGGTACTTCTGGAGTTTCCTTCATCGTCTTATCCGGTCAGAGTAACCTCGTTTTTATGCGGTAGTAGATTTAATAAGTAAAAAATAGAATATATATATGTATATATATATATATATATATATATATATATATATATATATATATATATATCGGTAATCTGTTGAATGCATTCCAGAACGAGTGCGCTGTAATTATATGTTAAAGAGTGACATCTGCATTTTAGACCACACCATCAACTTTGACTAATATTAATAATTGTTACATAATTTTGTTATCAGGTTGATATAATATTTGATTGATTTATATTTGGGTTAATCGATATTAGTTGATTGTTGAAAAAATATTTTTCTAGTGCAGTGTATTCAAATTTATGAAAGCGTATTTATATTTATGCAGTAGCTCTAAAACAAACAAACCTACATAAACTTAGTTGTATTTTGTCACGATTCTATTCTAGGAAGTAGTACTTAAAACAATGACATAGTAACACAGACACTTGTATCTATTCGTGAGGCACGGTCTAGCTTATAGTCGCTATTTTCATTTATTTCGAATTTTGAAAGAAACTATGTGTTTGGTTGCAAATAATTTAAGATGTAAGTTTTTTTATAGAATAAGGGTGACAAGCGGGCACACAGCCCACATGATGGTAAGTGGTTGCTGCGTAACCCCTGAGGACTAAGATGGAATGCCCTCTATGCGATGAAAAGTGTCTCCGATCCTCTACACTTACCATACGAAACAAGGCAGCATTAAGCTACTATTTCACGCTGGTGTTCCGTGAGAGCGTGGTCCTTCCCCAGTTGAGCCGACCCATTCGTGCCACAACCACAATATAGCTGCAACACGAAAGAGACTGCGTGTTCACAATAAGATGAGCATGTTTGTGACTCAATTTTGCATCATTTAAAATGTTTTTAGTGCTCAGATGTTCGTCCTTTGCAAGTATAAGCAAGTGGTATAACACTTTTTTGATCGATGCCCACCATAGTGCAAAATCCGAAGTCGGGCGGTAGTCATCACATAAGCAGGCGACAGATAGTAAAGTTATAATTATTACAAGTACACGTGAATAAAGACTAGCTTATCATTATCCTACGGGTATCCGATGCCATTTGCTTTTAAAAAAATGGGTTGCTACAAAACAGTCTACTACTTCTAAGTTTTTCGTGGATACAATGCGTAAAATAAATGGAGTTTTAAAAATTCGATAGATCAACAGTAGTGGTTTTGGTCGCTCGAAAACGGATTTAGTCTTTCAATTTTCGGTTTTGCACGTAGCATTTCAATCTTTTATTGACGTGGTAGTGCAGCAGTATTATGGTTGTATAGACCACCCTTATTCTAAACTGAAAAAATGGGTAGCTACAAAACAGGCTACTATCGCTAAGTTTTTCGTGAATAAAATATGCAAAATAAAATTCAATTTTAAAAATTCCATAGATCGATATAACATCGCTCAGAATTTGACAGCTGCTTTGGTCGATTGCAAACGGATTTAGTCTTTTAATTTTAGACTATTTCAGTTTTGGTCTTTGCATTTCAATCTCTTATAGATGTAGTAAATATAATAATATTTTTTTTACAGGATAAGGGTCCACAGTCCAACTGATGGTAAGTGGTTGCTGTGGCCCATAGACTACATCTATCCTTGATTACAAATCAAAATGCAGTTGCGTTGATATCCGTGAGGACTAAGATGCAATGCCTCGTTTTCAAAAAACCGTTACTAAAATGTATAATAATACATACTATTAAGAAGTCCGTCGATCCACAAAGTCATTCATATATGCATCATATCCAGCCTATTGCATTAAGACATGGAGTTGAGTATACATGTTATACAGGCGAGTGTAGGGCGTCCCCCCACTAGATGGAGCGACGAACTGGTAAGAAATGCCGGAAGTCGATGGATGCAGGTGGCTCAGGACTGTGCTTTGTGGCATTCCGTGGATGAGGTCTATGTTCAGCAGTGGACTTGTGAAGGGCTGTAATGATGATGATGTCTCTCTTTTTACATGCTTCGCACTTCCACACAGATATTGTTTGCCGTGTCTGTGCTAGTACGTAGTACATATTAGTTTAATGCATTTTTACGTATTATTTTAAGCGTGCAGTTATTTCTCAGGCAGTATGTTTATGTAGAAAAATATAAAAAATATAATTTGCAGTCATAAGCGTTAACACCCCCTTATGAGGAAATCTATTGGGGAAGCCTAGTTCAGCAGTGGATATTGATAATGATGAACGATGATGATGTTTGAGCCCTTACTGTACTTACAATGTTCTTTATTGTACTAAAATACGTCACTCTACCGTCATCAGACCTACATACATAAATAATAAAAATATATCATGCAGTAGCATTTGCAAGGATTATTTCAGTTAGTTTTTAGCGGACTTAACTTTAAATTTGTATTTCCTACGCCTCCTTTGAGAGTTGTTCCAGATTTGGAAAAACGCCAAGGGTTTTATTTGACCATTCGTAGTGAGGTAACTGAAGTGGTTCAGTAACTGTTCAGTGTTTCGTAAAAAGAACTAGCGGCTGTATTCATTTTTATAATTGCTAAAATTTTGCTCTGTATAAAATTAAACACCATTAGAAATCACCGATTTCAAGAAGTGAAAGGAATAAAATAATTTCACATTCTGTAGTCGACGATAAGATAAATTGTATAGAAGAATTAACGACCCGAATTCGGAATGTGAAATCATTTTATTATATTTAAATCTTTAAAGTTTAACTTTTATTAAAATTAATAACGATAAAAAATATCACAATCTTAATGTCGTATCGTAATAATCGTAAACGTGTAAATAGTTACATTAAAAACTTGATCTCCTATTGTGCTAGCCTTAGGGGTAAAATTTTTTCTCCACATTTATATGGTACCACACCCGAAAGATTACAACCTATTTTATAGAATAGAATCATTAAATTCAGTCTACAATTGACGAATGTATTGCGTACAAAGATAAGTGGATTTAATAATTGGAATAAAAAAATCTACTTCAATATAAATAAAATGAGAACATCATCAATGTGGTCAAAGTCAATTAAATACGCATTCTCAAGGATAACTCAAAAACTACTGGTCAGAGCTTGATCAAATTTATATGGGACGACATAAAAAGCACTAGCATTCAAGTAACGTCAGAATCATCAAAAGCGGTTAACCAAGAAAAAGTTCTGAGGTAACACACATATGTGTACAATACATACAGTCGAATTAAGAACCTCCTACTATTTATGATGTTGGCTGAAGATAGCAGACGCTTAATGGCGTAGAAAGATTACCAAAAATATTTCAGTAAATATATCAATACCTTTATACTAACAACGAAATTAATGCAAATTACATTTTATATTACTTTTTATCGTTTTTTAAAATCATAGACCCAAGTCAATGCCTCATTCGTGATAATAAATAATAAAGCTTTATCTGACTGCGCGTGTTGACAATTGAGACAATTGAGTCGTACTGGGTTAAAAAGGTCAACTATTTAAAGCATGCATAGTTAAAAACCCTCTAGCATAATTGTACGTTGGTTAATGTTAAATGTTTAACGTTGTTTATTAAAAAACGCATGTTACCGTCTAATAGAAATTCCACATACTACTATCTACAAATCCAAATCACAAGTCCACTTCTGCACATACGCCCTTCTATAGATTGCCCCAAAGTATGGGACCTGAGCTACATATATCCGTCAACCTGTGTGTTTCATCAGGTCGTATTCCCTCTATATATTATTTAACATAATTTATGTTAATTAATAATTAGCTTAAAATTTAAAGTTACTGCATATTTACGTCTCACAGCTGGCCACGGACCTCCTCACATTTCATAGGCTGCAACTTTTAACGTTGTTCCAACGCGTGTTGGCGGACTTCACATGTCACACATACAGGTTTCCTCACGATGTTTTACTTCATTGCAAAGCACGTGGTAAATCAACACTTAAAATTGCAATTAACAATTTCATTGGTGCCGGCGGGGATCGAATCTGGGTTGCTTGCGTTCTGTGAATTCCAACGAGCGCTAAGCCCCTGAGCTACCACGGCTTTTTTCATGAATAGTTCAAATGGATTAAATTATGTTACTGTGGAGCATCATTAAAATTAGGAAAAATGAGCCGCTGACCTAGTGAGTTGAGCTGCTTTGGTAGTATCCGTGCAGATCGCTGAGTATGAACGGGCTTAACTCCCGCGGTCCGCAGGCCGGCGCATGACGCAGCCCGCCGCACTGCGGTACATGTGAGCCCTGTGCTCTGTGGTACACTCGCGTTCAATCGCTAACATTGGCGACCTTGAATGGCCGCTCCTTTACATGGCAGTAACTATTAAACTTTTTACTTTTCTAGGCCTAATTTTTACAAATACAATTAGTACAAGAAATTATTTATTATTATTATATATTATTTTAAATATTTTTTTTGTTTAAAAATTTTGCACAGACAAATGAAAAAGAAAAGACTTAACTATTATCGAGTTTGATGAGGGCTAATAATAATTTTACGGTCACCTAGATCCGCTAATTGGGAAGTTGAACTTTTATTACACAAATGGTCACACAATGGTATTATCATAAAGTTTTTGTGATTTACTTTTGAAGTAAAACTTCTTTATGCACGCTTGACTCGGGGAGTAAGCTGGCGAACGCGTGAAGAAAGCGTTACGAAAAGAGTGATCGGGCGAGGCAAACGGGAGTATGAGTGGCGGATATAAGCAAGAGAGAGCAGTGCACGCGCACATTTTCTTTCTCTCTTTCTCTCATAGCCAGTTATTTTTCGTAATTTTATTTTGTTTTGAATAATTTTATGAGTTACAAATATTCTAAATTTAAAGTGAATAAAAGTGTGAATTAATTTTAAAGTTTATGGTTTTTGAATTTTCGGGTGAATAATAATAAATTATGGAAGGAAACCGATAATAAATTTAAATATTTGTAGAAAAATATTATATGTATATACATATATTAATTTTCATTATGCATTACATATATGCATTATATATATGCATATATATATATATATATATATATATATATATATATATATATATATATATATACAGATGGAGCTAAAGAAGTTTTACTTCAGTCGTGTGGTCATAAGTACACTCGTTTTTTTTTAAGTGTTTCGGCTTCCAATGTATATACATACAAAAAACAATGTTTCATGCTATATTTTTTAATTTTTACATATTTTCTACTTTTTTTGAAGTGATAACTTATTTAGACACGTTGAATACTTTTGGGTTGGGAAAAAACAATGAACTCCCTTGACCATGACGTTATGTAGTATACATGTAAAATATAAAAGTTTATGATGCTAAGAAGGTTTTACTTCTTACGTGAACTCCTACGACTGACATTTTTTTTAAATATTTAACTATTCTGTTTTACGGAATATATGTAGTTGGGTTTATTCATTTCTAATCTTATTAATATATTTTATTTTAACAGTTAATACTCATTATACACAAAATAAGAAAAAAAACTATAATAAAGAAAAACTAAAATAAAAAAAATCAATTATATTAAATAATTGTGAATTAGTTATATTAATATTAAAGACACATACTTTAATATAAATTAATATATTATGTAACAAATATATCGGCAGGAAATATTAATCTCTACACTTTTTTAACAAATAAACTTGCTGCGCTATGAAATCTGTCAAATATTTCGCCTTATTCCAAAGTGATTCCGCCTGGTAGCAGAAAAATACCTTATTGCAACGCTGCTAAGCACTCAATGGTTTTTTTTCTTTCTTTTGTTTGGACAACCGGTACTCTCATATGTAGTACTGGAAACAATGAAGTAATGAGAACCACAAAGTTGACATATACATATATCAAGAAATACATCTGCGGTGGATCAGCCTTTCCTCCTACTCTACTATCTCTTATTTTGGGAGGGTTTTAAGGCTGACAGTCTGTTGTACTGTCTCGACGTGTCTTTTTTTTACCCTTCACGTAATTGTAGGAGGATGTTGTGGCTCATAGTTTACTACTACCAATAATTTCTATCCTCGATTATGGACAGAAATGCAGATGCGTTGTCACCGCCGAGGGCAAAGATACAAAATACGTCGTGTTCAGTAAAAAGAGTCACCGATTCTCTACAGTCACCATACAATTTTTTGTGGGGCCTTTTTTTAGTTTTTTTTTTCTTTCTTCATGTCGGTCCTTTATTGTATTTGTTGTTTTCTAGATAACATAATAAATAAAAAAAATGAAACCTGGAAAAATTAATTATTTGGCATACATTTTGCAAATAGCGCACCCAAAAAATGCAATGTAAGCTTGATTTAATGCACGAATAAATTCTAGGAATGCGCATATTTATATAAAATTATGCACGTAATGTCAGGTAAGCATTTTTTAATTTGTCTAACGAAACTCCTTAAAAAAGCTGCACTGCTTTTATATACTCTAAAATAATTGTATTGTAAAGTAATTTTATAATATACTAGTACTCGTACTGGTACTCGGTGCGTTACAGCCGCAAGAAGAATAACTACAGAAGAAATAACCATAGATATATCGTTTTAAATTCGGAAGAGTCCTATTGTTTTATTACGAATGATAATACATTCACTAAAATTGAATGATATATAACTTTTAAATAAATTTGTCGGTACGATACGTGCGCCACCTAGTGTAAGTTAATTGCACTATGCCTGTAACTTTCACCGAAGTACAAGAAATATGTTGACAAAGTTTATTACGACTACGGTGAAATCTGACGATGAACGGTATGGCAGCGCATAAAATACGAACAAATAAACATTATTTTTATATATTAGACGTGAAGCCGTGGTATTCGTAGCTCGGAGACCTCTTTACTCTTCGGACCATTGCCTGATCCGGAGTACGGTGCAACTCATACTCCCATCGCGGTTACGTCTTGCAGGTTGCCGCCTTATTTGCACTATAGCTCGAACTATTGATGCTTGATACGACATGATGCGAATTTTTTTTGAGTCCTACCCTTAGGGGAAGGTTTGCTTCTCACTGGATGATCCCAAAGTTGTTGCTGATTCTCTCGTTGATTTGGTATTTCAGGAGATGGAATTATTTATTCCATTATCTGTGGTGCCTATCAGAGATAGAACTCAGCCATGGTTTGGTCACTTCTATAAAATTGTTACGCACCGTAAGCAGTAGTGCTACCGAGCCTGGGCTGACGCATCAACGTCTTGGGTTACAAACACCAATGCTATTAAAAAGAAGTACACTTCAACCTGCAGGTCCCCCTTCACAAGTGTCATTGCCAAGGCAAAGTGAGAGCATATCACCACAATTGGCGAGAAACTAGTTCGACTTCCTTCGGGAATACGTCCATTCTAGTCTCTTGCCAAGACTGTCCAAAGGAACTTCTGTCAGCCATCTCTGCCATCTCTGCACAGGGAGGATGACTCATTTGCCCATGCCGCAAAAGAGAAAGCCGATCTGCGAGGCTCTCTTTTTCCGTTCAACTCAACACTCGATGACGAGAGGAACACACCGCCGACCATCCCGCGGTGTGAGTTTTCCACGATGTGCTTTTTACACAGCGCTCGGTGCGAAATCAATCCTCTATCTGGACGTCAACAAGTCGAGTGGGCCTGATTGAGTCCCCCTTATCTCAAAGACGTGTGCTCCGGAGCTGGCACCGATTTTAACGCGTCTCTTCCGGAACTCTTACTCTCTAGGTGTAGTCCCGATTTCATAGAAGATAGCTTTGGTGCACCCGATCCCTAAAAGACCGCTCAAATCCATCCAAATACAGGCCTTAAGTACCTTAAGGATCACCAACTGATTAGTGACCGTCAGTACGGTTTCCGTCGTGGTCTCTCAGCTGGTGATCTTCTGGGTTACCTAACTCATAGATTGGCAGAGGCAATAGAGCCTTCGATCGGGTTTGGTACAAAGCGCTTTTTTCGAAGCTCGTTCCTATGGGCTTTCGGAGAAATTGTGAAATAAGATCATAAGTTTTCTTGCAGGTTGGAGCATCAAGTTTGTAGTAGACGGTGCATGCTCAAATTACAAGTATATTAATGTTGGTGTTCCACAAGGCTGCGTGCTATCATCAACGCTGTTTCTTCTGCACATCAATGGTATGTTGCAAATCGGTAACATTAATTGCTATGAGGGCGATAGCACTGGTGATGCTTTATATACCGGCAGTGCCAATATTTCTTGGGAGAACGACGCCGAGTACCGAAACAAACTTGTGCCTGAAGTCGAGATATTGTTGAACAAAGTCTCGGACTGGGGGCGACTAAATCTAGCCCAGTTAAATCCCCTGAAGTTACATGTTTCCGCTAAAAAGAACTCCTTTATAGTATCTCCTCAGATTCAGGGCACTCCCCCTCGGTGCAGCAGCCAGTATCGGATGAGAAAATCAATTTAGCCTTTATAAAGCTTGCCGTGCTTAGCAGAGCGGGACAGTATTTCATGCCAGCACAACGCTTACAACTTTACAAAGCGCTGGTTCGGCCTCGCATGGAACTTCGTTTCCATCGCTGGGCTGGAGTTCCGCAGTGCCAGCTTCTTCCATTTGATTGCATCCAGCGCAGAGTGTTTCGAATCGTCGGCGACCGAGTTCTTTTTGATCGGCTTGACTCACTGGCACTGCGAAGAGATGTTGCATCTTTTTGCGTATTTTATCGAATGTACCACATGGAATTGTTTGAACTAATTCTATCCGCTCAATTTCACCATCGCACATCGCGGCAAAACTCGCGATACCATCCATACTATCTGGATAATTGGCGGTCCACCACTGTGCGATTTAGAAGAAGTTTTCTTCCTCAAACAACTTTCTTTTGGAATCGACTACCACTAGCGATTTTTCCTGACCGATACGACTTAAATACCTTCAAGAAAGGAGTCTACTTAATATAGAGTAGACTCTTTTCTAGAAGGCCGGCAACGCATCTGCAATTCTCCTGGTGTTGCAGCTGCTCATGGACGGCGGTAGTCACTTACCATCAGGTGAGCCGCATGCTTTTTTGCCCCTCTCCTGTAAAAAAAGTAGAAAAAAAATAAGTTTAATTTTTACGCTAAATTATCTGTCTACATACGACACGCTGGTGTTAATAATGTTGATTGTTCGAAACGATACCACACCCAAGCGATTAAGTTTTGATTGTCCCATTAAAATTATGAAAATAAATGGTTTACTTTGCGACTGGTGACTTGATTTTTATAATTTTGTTCTGTTAATCTGTCCATATATAAGAACAGATGACATTATAACGTCTAAAGTACATAATACTGGGCACACTCATATTTCTTATGTTAATGATAGAATTAACTTAGATATCCAATACTAGCTTTACAACAAATAACAAAAGTATTGGAAGACTTTCAGAGTCAAAGCAGAAAATTTTGCATTACGCTCGACTTGAGCTCTTGATCTGGACCCGGCTTACTCGTGTGCTACAACTATTTCCAATTTCATCTCCCGGATCGCAAAGGATAAATTGAATTTATCAACTCATGTATTTTATAAAGAGTTCTTATGCGAATTTTTCCCCTTTATCGTTGCTAGGAATTCTTTAATTTCAAAATTTATTTACGTTCAATATTTTTAAAAAACTTAGGGATGTAACGATACATAATTTTATCGATAGATACCGATACTAATTATTGCTGAAAATAATCGGCCATACCAATACTGATTGATAAGCATATTTTACACGACTGCCAGAGTGTAATGTTTTAAGATGTTTGCACGAGACGCTAAGCACAAAACTGTCAATAATAATTTTTAATGATTATGAAAAGTATTTCATATTTAAATTTCATGAGAACACCTACGTCGAAGACAAAAGCTATCGAATTAATATTAATAATTTGTATTAATTAAGAATTGTTATCAGCAAGCCAAGAAAATTAAGTAATTATTTATCTGTAAACAAAGTAATAAATTATTACAATGTCAGTAATTGAGGTTCACTTTTTTTTTTAGAAATGAAGTATATTCATATTATTTTCAGACAGTCTATTAGGTTAAATATTTTATATGAGGCCTGCAGTTGAAAATAGAGCGCGGCTCTCTTTATGACGGAACGCCAACATTTGTCGTCGAATCGCGCTCCTTTCAAAGTGTTTGATATTTATCAATCGATATAAATAAAAATCTCGAAAATATTAGTATTACCGATTATTTTGACATTATTTCAAAATTACAATCGGCACCAGTATGCAGCTTGCTTCAGTATTAGAGCTGACGATTGTCAGCCTTTGATGTATTTCTATGCCTATGTCTCACGTATGCTAACAAAATTGTAGGACCAAGGTTCTTCACACATTTTCAGTGTAATATCTACCCGTGATCGCAGTCTATCGAAACCAAAAATGCCGGAGGCTTTTTGGCTTTTCCCAGGAGCTCTGTACGAAACCCTCGGAACTAAATGGCGTGATGAATTCTTCCCCACCGTCATCATACATCAATATTAGTGTTTAAAGAAAGTTAATAACTAATTTTATATTTCTATTGTACGAAGCAGCTGTTTGTATGACTTATAAATAGGTGCCGTGACTGTGTGTTTGCCTATTTGCGATTTACGAATAAAACACCCTCCAAGATACAGAAAATTTTAATGTGGTAACATTTTCCAAATCAAATTATAAACAGAGTACTTAAATCGTGAGTTGTTTCTGGTCACCTTGATCCACTGCCCTTGCGAAGAGACGCTGGATCTCTTTAAATATTTTATCAAATTCACAGCGGGGAGTGCTCCGAGCAGTTTTTCGGATTAATTCCTACTATAAAGTTTCACCATCGCACGCTGCGGCAGACTAAATTCCATCAGCATCATGTCGATCGTTGACAAATGGTCGTGTCCTTGCCTTTCTCTACAGATTTTCCGCTGAGCACAACAAAATTATGGAATTTACTTTTACTATTATATATTATTATATTATTATCGGTTTTTTCCGGACTGATATGACTAAAAAACCTTTTAGAACAGAGCCTTCATGTTTCTAAAAAGTAAGAAATACACCTGTAATTCCTAAAAAGTTTATTTGCGGGATATTCTACTGTGATATCCAGGATTTGACACATTATGTCGCGGATTACACTATTCATTACAAGATGCGATATTTGGCAACATTTACACGTAGGTAATATTTGCGAGATTAATCATGTTAGATTTTCAACTTTTAATAATAATATGAAAAAAGTTTTAATTGTTGTCTTTGGATACAATTTTTTTATTTATTATTACAATGAGTATTATGATGATGATGTTAATTTAGTGTTCAATGATATCCGGGACATTCAGGAGTCCCGCACGGGCAATTGTCGAGGTTACTCAAACTGATACGGCACGTTCCGGAAAGTCCGGGTTAGTTGGTGAGAATAATTGCGGATTTCCATGAGCGGCAGTGTTTATTCACCATCAGTTGTGTCGTACAAATTTTGCACACGTTTTATTATAAAAAAAAACGCATTTTAAGATGGTAGCAAGAAGCACATTCAATTGAATTATACAAACCCCAATTAACTCGTACGGTTTCAAGACACACGGGGATCAAATACCTAGTGGAAGTTATCAATTTACAATACCGTATTTTCGTATTTAGACATGATAAGACATATTACAGACATGTCAGACTGTAAAGTACTAAATTAAATACATCGATCTCAATTATGTCTTCCAGACCGAATACCAGGAACGGTGGCCAGTCTTAACGTTGACTGGGCATTTACGTAGGAAAGGATTATAGTGCACGAGTGTGTTCGCAAGCAAAGGTGCAACACCCATTCCTTCACTCTTATATTCCGATGGAACGACAATTATTTTTGACCGAAAATAGATCACAGCAGTAAAACACCGCCAACTTACACTCTCTGGGTTGCTACTGAGGATTTCTTGATAGAAAAGACAATAACTGATTTTGGTCGACGGATTCAAACTCGGGAACACATGATTAGCAGTTGCGCTTTACCACATGTAGACCAATTATATTTATTACTTTTTTTTATAGGGTAGAGTGACACACGAGTACACGGTCCACCTGATTGTAAGTGGTTGCTGTGGCCTATAGAGGTCTACATCTATCCACGATTACGAATCAAAATGCAGATGCGTTGTCACCCGTGAGGACTAAGACGGAATGCCTCGTTTCCAGTAAAAAGAGTCTCCGGTTCTCTACACTCATCATACAAAACACAGCATCATTAATCTGCTATTTTACGCTGGTATTCTGTGAGAGCGTGGTCCTTCCCGGCCGAGCCGACCCATTCGTGCTACAACTATACTACTAATATATTTGCAGCATGGCTCTACCACGTATAAAACTCGTGATTGGTTAGCACGGAGCCGATATTCTAATACAATAAGTGGTAGAGACTTCTCTTATTCCGTCGCGTAATAGCGACTCTATGAATGAGTTCAAAGTCGTTTGAAAATCGTGCAGTAGAATAAGCTTGGTTTTGCTCGGCGTATGGAATGTGTAATTGAATATTAAATGATCGTAGAAATTAATGAAATTCAAAATAAAAAACTCAAGTAAAAATTTTAATACAAATCGTAAAACCAATAACCACTTAGAGTGAAACATCCAATTTTGTCTGTCTGAGAAGCTTGTTTAGTAATCTCTGAGTGACGCCTATATTCGGAAGAACGGCACAATCATACATAAAGGGAAGTTTTAATAATGAATTTGCATATTTATGTATAAGTTTTTTGAAACAACCGAAAAGTTTCGATCGAAGGTTCGATCCCCGCCGCCACCAATTAAATTGTTGATTCAATTTTAATTGTTGACAGCGGTGAAGGATAACATCACGAGGAAACCTGTATTTCAGAGAAAATAAAAAAAATATTTTGAAGAAAATAAAAAAAGGATTTGTAAAGTTCAGAAATTAGAGGTGACTAGTGTGGACTTTATACTTTATTTAATAAACGGAGGTGTGCGTATGAATTACATGACTTAACTCCTCGCTGTCCGTACCACTATACAACTAGATGCTTAGTGGGTTTGCACCTTTTTGTTGCGGACATAGCACTCAATTGAAGCAAACGGTTTGCTATGTAATGCAAATGGAGTTTAGAGGTAAGGAGTATAGACTCTATATAAAAAAGTGTTCGTAGGAAAGCGTTAAATAAGGGTGGCGACACTGTAGCTACAGTCCAAATTTTAAAGAACTTTTTTTATAATTTTTTTATTGCAAAGACTTTCACCATAATTCTTTTTACAATAATTATTTTATTGCTTGCAAAATTTTTATTTTCAAAATCACTCAACGCATTTTACGGCGATTTAACATACCCCGTAGCTACTCGAGCGCTGTAGTGAAGAGTTTTTGAACTGTTATTTACTGCTTACAGATGGACACTTTTTCAACTATGGGAGTTGGTACTCCTTAATTCTAAACTACATAGTAATGCATACAGCAAAGGAGGGAAGTGATTTAACACTGTTTGTTTGTCCATCCGATTATAATATTAGTGCCTTCAAAGAAAGAGTGTGCGTGGTTTTTGTTGGACTCAGTCAGTCCGTTTCACCATCTTCTTCTAAATCGACACTTACCGTCAGTTGGGATTGAAGGTTGCTTAGCACTGGCCTTATATATATTTGTATTAATAGAAAAAAAAAAAACTATTTCGTATAATTTCAATGATGACGAATAATAGCTTAAAATAACTGACCTACTTGGTAAACAGAGTAAAAGGTATATGATTATTTGGGAACATGTAACAATTATGCTTGCTCCGTAATTAAGCTCGTTATTCGTTACAATGTCGAATGTCCAGGGAGGTGGAGATATGGGAGAGTGAGGGGAGGAATTTCGAAACTGTAATGTATCGGAACGGCGACGCTCTGACAAATAAACTACATTTATGTGCAATTTGCGCATGTTGTTCATGCGATAACTTCGATTTTGGTACAAATTAAATCCAATTAAAATGGTCGACTATTTTCAGTGCACTGACCTATCGCCACTGCTGATTTCAGATTTTTTGTAAACTTCAATAAGAGGAGGTTGACAATTCGACTGTATGTTTTTTTCTATGTATATTACACAATATCATCTTCAATTATAAACCCATTTTGATGATTTTTTCTTATTAAATGGGCTATACTTTAGAGGCGGTTCAATACAGTAACAAACAACTCGGTGATTCTTTTAGGACACAGATATACTTAAAGGTATGACATTTCTGACAGTGAAATAATTTTTTGGTCGGTATTAATGTTCACAGTAAGTAATAAATTTAATTACGAAATTAAATCTTGTGAAAAAATGCTCTTTACATCTGAACTAACTGACACACGCATCAATAAAGCTTTGACAATACTCTTACTCTCCGGCTAATGCAGAGGCAATAAACTTAGATACAATAGAAAAAACGGTCTAGGACCCAAAGGGTCCACACGACTAACTTCTCAGTGGAAAGAATAAAAAATATCATATGTTTTAATATTTTATACAATTTTTCATACACAAAAAACCACTTGACCGATTTTGCTCAAAATTTAATAAGGTTACATAATTATGCGTTAAATTAAACTGGTCTCATGTCAATATCACTCTTTGTTCTCGAGATACACGAGGCGAAAATTGCATCCGAACATACTTACATACGTACGTACGTACATGTGCACACACGGACATCCTCTTAAAAACCATACTATTCGACTCTAAAGACCTTGAAACGTGGAGATATATCAAAATTTCCAATCTTACGATTATGCGTACCCATTACAATAACTTCCCACTGAGATGTTAAAAAGTTTTATTAAAATTTATTTGAATTTCTTTGGCCTAGTTTTCTGAAGTACTACAGTTATTTCTATACGTGGAATACTGTTTCTGAGAACGCACTTAACACAGGGTTTTAGTTATATGATGTATAATTCGACTATACTCGAAAAATAAACTAATTGGAGAAAAAAATATGGCCTTAAGGGTGGCAAAACAACTGATGAAATTTCTAATGTAATTTTTCAGACGACATTGAAATTTTAATATTCCTATCGGAGCTTTCATTCTTCTAAACACTACATTATTTGAGCTTTGTGTCTCTAGTGAAATTACTTTATTCTTTTTAGTCTAGAAAACTGCGTTTGCCAGTCCATTTGCCAACAGTGGCCACTATAACTCATATCTCTTGTTACATGAATGAAAAAAATATTATTACTTACTGTGAACATTATAGAATAGCCTTAAAATATTGATATAAGTTTTATACGTTGCAGAGCCACGCTACAGCTATATTATGGTTGTAACACGAATGGGTCGGCTCGACCGGGGAAAGGACAACGCTCGCACAGAATACCAGCGTAAAATAGCAGCTTGATACTGCTGTGTTTCGTATTGTGAGTGTAGAGATCCGGAGACCCTTTGTTATTGGAAACGATGCATTTCAACTTAGTCCTCAGCGGTAACAACGCATCTCCGTTTTTATTCTTAATCGATTACAGAATAAATGTAAATATTTGTGAGCCACATCATCCACTTACCATCAGGTGGACTGTGCGCTCGTTTGTCATCCATATTCTATAAAAAATAAATAAGAAAACGTTATCAAAATGAGAATGTTTTCATAATAATTTGCGCTTTTAATGTGAACTCTTAGTACTTGTAAACTAGGAACTGGCTGATGATAATAATTAGAAAACTTGAACTATTATCTCAGTGGCTTGATCGCAATAGCGTGCCAAGATTTTCAACTTAAGATGCACTTGTGTCGGAGCTTTTATGAGACGTCTTATCTTACACTGCTCTATATGTTTGAAGTATGTGTAAAGATGTAACAGAAACAGAAACGTTTTTATTCAATATAGATTATAAATAATACTTACTGAAAGTCAGTTTTTTTATTTACCACTGGTTCGAAAAAAACCCTCTGTCCTGGGAAGAACCAGTAAGTGACCCAGCGGGACTATTTAAAAAAATAACAGCTTACAATCATGTATGTTACAATTAACAACACAAAACGAATCAGAAATAGCTTGGTAGCGATCACCCTTCCCAGGGGTTATTATCATCCATAAATTCCTTAATATATAATAAGCCTTTTTATACAAACCTAGTTTAATAAAGTTTTTGAACTTTTTGTAGGTCTATTTATTTGAATTTGAGGTAAAAACTACGAGTCAGGAACTGAGTTCATATAAATTTCAAAAGTCACTCCACCGATTTTATACTTTTCGCAACGCACCGTGTAAGATTAATTCAGGTATTATATAAGGAGTAGGATATAGTAGTATAATATAAGGAGTAGGAAGGGTTATATTATGATAATTATAGCTTAACATTTTGATGCGTTATTGCGAGGTTGCAGGCTCGACCTCCGAGCGCAATAAAACGTTTGTATGGCCTACAAATAATTGTTCCGGATTTGGATGCAATTTATATACTTTGTCTGCCCCCACGATACACGAGAAAATCTTAGTGACAAGAAGATTTTTTGGGGTATAAAATAATTGGTCACTCCATTTTGTCCCTTTATGGACGTCTATAAGATATTCCAGAAAGATCTAATGGCTAGATGGCAGTGTAACCATCTTGTTAAACGCTTGATATTCAGACCGGTGAAGGGGAACAGGGACAAAAGAGCGAGACGTTAGTATCTACTGCGGGACGCGATCGTTAATGCGCCCGAAAAGCGTGACGACAAAGCCAAATCTTTCCTACAATAGGAAAAGCACATATCCAGCACCAAACCAGACGGGCTGATGAAGAAATCCTAAAATTTATTTAAAAAAAAAACTTTTTTATAGAATAATGGGGACAAACGAGCACACAGTCTGTCTAATCGTAAGTAGATACCGTAGCCCGTAGACAACTACATTTATCCTCGATAGAGAATAACGCAAATGCGTGTTCACCCGTGAGGACTAAGATGGAATACCTCGTTTCCAGTAAAAATGGTCTCCGGTTCTTTACACTCACCATACGAAACAGCAGCATTAAGCTGCTATTTCACGCTGTTATTCTGTAATAAAGTAAGTCTTAGTTTAAAGAAAAGGCAAGTGGTTTATCAACAGTAACGTAGTGGTTACAGATGCGGACTGCGAATTCGGAACGTGTGGGTTCAAATCATTTGACTACTGTCATGAACCACTTCTTATACGAGCATTATAAACACAAGTAATAATAATGAAGAATTAATAATCTTGATAGCGGTACCAGCGTTCCTTTAAAAAAAATAATAAAAAAGTGCTAATTTAGAGTATTCTTACTCAGAAATGGTCATAAATGCAGGTAGTTGAAATCTTAATATAATTTATTTAACATAATAATGTGAGAGAATGTCTATAGGCATTATTTTCTCCTTTTGTATAATTTCTTGTAGGGGATGCAATATATTTTTATTACATATATAAATAATCTATTCTGGTATATAAATCTAACTTGTGAGCTCGTTACCCGTGGCGTGTCGACGCAATCGGTACCAGACATAAAGATGTCACTCATACGCGGATGTCAGTTACATTCGCCTGTTTGGGGCCCATAATCATTCAATCGTACGTACTCGATCCAATTCCAATTTTTCGCAGCGGAGAGCGTCGGTCGTTTTCACTGATCAGTTTCAGTTTGGAGTCGCAATTTAAATGGCTGCGGTCTAAATTGTTTGTTAGTTTGAACCTAACTGGAGGTAATATATTTGTAACGGTACATTTTTTGGCAGGGCATTGTACATTGTACTTTACAAACTGTGTATGGATGGTTATACCACTTTACCATTAGCGAAGCGTTGGGAAGAATACGTTACATATTCTTGTTACATATACTTATTTTAAAACTTGAAAATAAGAGTGTATAACCAGTGTTGAAATATGAATTTGAGACGTGGTCCTTCATTGCTGGCCGTATGAGGAAACCCAACTTTAACTCAAGGGCTAAGCGCTCGTCAAATTATTACAGTCCGCGAACAATCAGAGTTCAATTCTTATCGACACAAATTAAGCTGTGTTCGGTGATAAAGATGTGAGGATATATACCTATACAAATACAACTCATGAGATCTTCCAAGCAATTACCATAATTGATCCTCACGATACTTCATAAATGAGATAGGATTTCTTATGATATCTCTTACGATTAACAGATTTTTGAAAAATCAACATAGCTGTTAGATTTTATGGGGCGGCATTATAGAAATAACAGCTCTCCGCTCTAAATTTTAAATAGTGCTAGTAAAGATCCCGAAAAACTGCAAAATAATACTTACTAAATTCATTAAATTAAAATATGATGAAACCAGTAGAAACGACATTTCTGAAAATAGAGATAATCTGCGGAAACACTTTCCAAGGGTAAACAAATATACAAGCTTACATATATTATACGTGATAGAGCAACCCTGCAGCTAAATTATGGTTGTAGCACGAATGGGTTGGCCTGATCGTAGAAGAACAACTCTCTCACAGAATACCAGTGTGAAATAGTAGTTTAATGCAATGTTTCGTATATGTGTTGTATATGAGTGTGGAAAACTGGAGACCCTTTTTAAAAACAACTTAAAACTCAAAAATATAAAATAAATAAATACATATTTCTATGGGGTAATCTATGACTGAGGACTATGTTCAGCAGTTTTTTTTTAATAAAAGTTAAGGGACTACCGCCGCCCATGATCAACTGCAACACCAGGGGAATTGCAGGTGCGTTGCCGGCCCTTTAGAAAGGAGTAAGCTATTTTCTTGAAGATCCTCAGGTCGTATCAGTCCGGCAAAATCGCCGGTGGTAAACTATTCCACAGAGAGGTGGCACGCGGAAGAAAACTCCTTGTGAACGTACAGTGGTGGACTGCCAGGAATCCAGATGGTGTGGATGGTATCGCGACGTCTGCCGCGTAGTGCGTTCACGAAAGTTGACTTTTGAAAGCCTGCAGTGAATATATGAATGCACAAACTTTAGATTTTTTTACTGATCATTAATTGTTTAAGATATTTGTCAAAATGAGAAAAGAGTTTAAGGGGTGGCATTTCTGGCTCTAGCAGCCCCAGACAACAGATCCCATCATACGCCACTGTCTTTAAATGTCTAGTCTACTAGATCACTAGTAGACTGGACATTTATACAATAGCTTGATGGCTGCTTGCGGGCTCCGGTCTATTGTCATGAATAAGCTTTTATATTTTTTTAATTCATAAGTCTATAAAAGTCCACTGCTGGGCATGGGTCTCTTCGTTGAAGGATTGTCCTAATTGATACATTTTTCAGGCAGATTGACGATTGTATCAGATATCTTGCACCTTCGACATTGCTTCCCGTCGCCGGTTTGAGAATTTTACATGTGGCTTAAGCGAGATAGTAACACTGCCATCTATCAAAAGCCATAGGATCTTTATGGTATTATTTCCCATTGTAGCTTCCTGCGATAGCCACGGCACAAAATGCGACAATGCTTAGATTACAGCTGGACAATCCAAAAATTTTAGCTTTGTTAGAGTGCTTAACGAGAGTATTAGTAGTATCAATTGCATTCTTAGCCCACTGCTGGGCACAGACCTCCTGTCATTCCTTAGAGGGTTTTTAAGGCAAGTAAATGTCTGCCGCACTTTCCCAATGCGTGTGGGCGGACTTCACAAGTGTTTAAAATATTAATAATTTTTTTCTCTGTTCAGTTCTCAGTTTCGTCAAGATATTTTCCTTAACCATCGAGCACGTGGTAAATTAGCACTTAAAGTTGTATTTTCAACTTTTTTTTGTGCTGGCAGGGATCGCACCTGGGATACTCTACTGTGAAATTTACGGCAAGCGCCGCCCTGAGCTGTCACGGCTCTATATGCTACATTGTGTGCATGGTTAGTAATTTAAAAAAACAAAACTGGGTTTTTAAACAGTTTTAAAAAATGCAAGATTTCTAAAAGGGATACTCTATTCTGGATGAATTTTTTACGTCTGGAAAAAAATAGTATGTAACAGGTGAATGAAATAGAAGCCTATGGCACTGATATTTTACATTTTTTTTGCTTATACATTAACATATTATGAAATAAATCTTTCAATAAATACCACCAATTTGAAATAAACTTTCGACCATAAAAAAATAAAAACAAAAATTATTAACTAAATAAATAAATCGATTAAAAACTATCGAAATTAAAATAATACGCACCCAATTAGGAGTATTTATTGATAGATAAATATTATAATATGTAAAGGTAAAAAAATTGTAAAATATCAGTGCCATAGGCTTTTTCAGTTCACCTGTCTTCACGCTAAAAAATCATTCAGTATATCCCATTTTAGAAAATAAAAGCTACATAGTTAAAATTGAGTAAAAGCGTTAATAGATTTAATAACAGAAAATTGTCTTTGCGATCTTCAAATAGAATAACGCCTTCGTGTTTTGATATCTGTTAAAATATGTACACGGACGAATTATGGTATTAGTAAAACAAATAGGTACCACATTTCCATTTTCAAATTAAGTTCGTCGAGACACAAACACTTCGGAGTGGAGTGCGCTAGGCCAATTTCCGCTCGTCGACCCGTGCATTTCCGGGGCGTGACATTTACGCCACTTACATAACGCCGGTTCCTTTAGAAGTTGCACAACTTACTAACAAAATAGTGTTTCTTTATTAAAATGATTAGAGAACTTTACAAAACTTTTTGGAGAGTTTTAGTTTATACCACTACGTCTTGTTATAAAACTAGTGACTAACCGCGTGTTTGTACGCGTGGAATTAAAAATTACGACAATTTTGTTTGTAGCATGTGTGCTATTACAGTACTATCAGTGTACCAATAGACTTATTGGAAAGGTCTGTGCAAAATTTCAGCTTTCAAGGGTTTGAGCTAGGCGTTGATGAATCGGTTAAGGTTTATATATTAATGATTTAGAATATGTACAATATATATATATATATATATATATATATATATATATATATATATATATTTATTATGAAATAAATCTTTCAATAAATACCACCAATTTGAAATAAACTTTCGACAATAAAAAAATAAAAACAAAAATTATTAACTAAATAAATAAATCGATTAAAAACTATCGAAATTAAAATAATACGCACCCAATTAGGAGTATTTATTGATAGATAAATATTATAATATGTAAAGGTAAAAAAATTGTAAAATATCAGTGCCATAGGCTTATATTCAGTTCACCTGTTACACAATTTTTTTCAGACGCTAAAAAATCATTCAGTATATCCCATTTTAGAAAGTAAAAGCTACATAGTTTGAGTAAAGCATTTAATAACAGAAAATTGTCTTTGCGATCTTCAAATGGAATAACGCCTTTGTGTTTTGATTTCTGGTATATATATATATATATATATATATATATATATATATATATATATATATATATGGTATATAAAACTACATATCAAAACAACAAACTGAAGAACTGTCTTGTTTGCATAGATGGCTATATGACATACGATATTCTTCATCAGCCAATTAAATAATAAAAGGTACCAAAAGGGAGCTGCTTTATCTACGCCGTTTTGCCAGTTGATATTATGGTAAACAAGGTCGTTAACTGATTTTTTTAAGTTGATTTTACGAAGAGTTCCGAGTTATTGCCAAAGCTTGTCTGCTATTTATATCTCAATATATTACTTATATAGGCTTTTGTTTTTATCCCTGTACTCCTCCTGGTATTTATTTTATAGGGCGGCAAAGCTAAAGATGACCATATTACCTTCACGTATCTTATTGATTTCTTCGTGGTTAGGGGATAATTTCGTGTATCAATAGGCGTTTAGGTTTTCCCATCTGTCACCTGTCACCTTTTCTTGATGGCGTTTTAACATTTCGTTTGAAGAACGATCCCGTTTATTATTCAAAAAATAAGTAAGTAACCCTTATATCTTGAATAAAACTATTTATACGGATTTTATCGCGTTTAATTAACTTATTTTTAATTCCCGACATTGCGGGTGCTTTACGTGCGTACCCATGGTCCCCGTGATAGATGCGATAAAATACGCAAAGAGATGCAACATCTCTTCGCAGCGCCAGTAAATCGAGCCGATCGGAAAGCACTCGGTCGTTGATGATTCGAGCCGCTCTGCGCTGGATGAGGTCAAGTGGAAAGAGCTGGTACTGGGTAGCTCCAGTCCAGAGAGTCGTTATGTGGCCGAACCTGCGCCTTGTAAATTACAGGCGGTGTGCTGGCATGAAATACTGACCCGCTGTGCTGAGCACGCTAAGCTTTTTAGAGGCCAATTTGGCCTTCTCTTCCAAGTGACCACGAAACTGCACGTCAATACGATATGTCGACGCCGAGAATTCCGATACTGGCTGAGGCCTCAAGGGGAGTGCCTTGAAACTGAGGAGATACGACAAAGGAGTTCTTTTTAGCAGTTAACATGCAAACTTGTGTCTTTTGAGGGTTAAACTGGACTAGATTTAGTCACCTCCAATTTTAGACTAGACTTTGTTCAGCAAAGACTCGACCTCAGATACAAGTTTGTCCCAGTACTTGGAGACGTTTTCCCGAGAAATATTGAAACGGACGGTTGTACAACCGTCCGTGCTAATGCCAAAAAAAACCAGAGCATCACCAGTGCTATCATCAGCATAGCAATGAATGTTGCAGGTTTGTAACATATCATTGATATGCAGAAGAAACAGCGTTGGTGATAAGCACTCAGCCTTGTGGAACACCAGCATTAATTGCTTGTGGAGCTTGCACCGTCTACAACGAGCTTGATACTCCGATCCGCAAGAAAGCTGGTGACCCAATTGCACAATTTCTCGGGAAGCCCAAAGGAATGGAGAGCAAACGCCTTCGCAATGTCCAAACTAACGGCCAATGCCTCCCTCTTGGACTCTACTGCCGCCGCCCATCTATGAGTCAGGTAGACCAGAAGATCACCAGATGATCGACCACGACGAAAAGCGTATTGGCTATCACTAATCAGGTGGTGATTCTCAAAGTACCTCATGTGCTGGAAGTCTACAATGGATTCCATTGTTTTGGAGAACAAGCAGGTGATGGCGATGGGCCTGTAATTGGACGGGTCTGAGCGGTCCCCTTTATTAGAGATTAGGTGGACGAAAGCCATCTTCCATGATTTTGGGACTATGCCTAGAAAGTAGGAGTACCGCAAAAGATTCGTTAAGACCGGTGCCAACTCCGGAGCACACGTCCTCAGCACAGTTGGGGGAATACCGTCAGGCCCAATCGACTTGTGGATGTCTAGGGAGAGGAGTGCTTTGCGAACCGAGTGCTCTGTAAATCGCACCTCCAGCATTGAGCACTCTTGTAAGTTGGCTCAACGCTTGGCAAAGCAAGATTTCAAGCTCGTAAGCTCGTTCTGCGTTGATCAGACCAAAAATTAATATTCAAAAACTGAAGTTAACCAGGCTATCTATGACATTGGGACGTCAAATATCTCAGTCCCCGCCCCGAAACGTCCGAATATAAATAGAATTATTCAACGTGTAGTGTTCGCGTAACTATAAGAAATCATTAGCCCTTATACTTATTTATTTTTGGTAAGAAAAATGAAGTCTAGATTTTAGTTAATTGAATGTTGAAAATGAAATATTTATTATAAAAAACACTAAGTGTTAGTTTTAAATTTCTTTTATTGTTTTCATCAGCTGTAATATGGGTTAAATTTTTCTTTATGTTTTGGTAATGAAAAATAATTCTTAACACTTGTCTTTTCACAGACCTTGTTATGTCGACTGTTTTCTGTAAAAAAAAAAACCTATAACTAAGAAGTATAAACCGAAAGTAAAAAACTCAATTTTTTTTTATAAATAAACATTATAGCTTCTGCAAACAAAGCTTTAGTTCTTCGATACGCTATGTCTTAGCACCGACTTATTCTCTTAAGCTGCCTCCAATACGCGGCCTCATCATCATCATCATCATTACAGCCCTTCACAAGTCCACTGCTGAACATAGGCCTCCCCCAAGTAATGCCACAAAGCACGGTCCTGAGCCACCTGCATCCATCGACTTCCTGCGTGTCTTACCAGGTCGTCACTCCATCTAGTGGGGGACGCCCTACACTACACCTACCGGTACGAGGCTGCCACTCGAGAACCTTTCTTCCCCATCGGTTATCGGTTCTTCGAGCTATATGGCCGGCCCATTGCCACTTCAGCTTACTAATCCGTTGGGCTATGTCGGTCACTCTGGTTTTACTGCGGATATCCTCATTTCTGAGTCTATCACGCAGAGAAACTCCGAGCATAGCCCTCTCCATAGCTCGCTGAGCGACCTTAAGCGTCCTCATACGGCCAGCAGTGAAGGACCACGTCTCAGATCCGTAAGTCATCACTGGCAACACGCACTGGTTGTACAATCTAGTTTTTAGAGATTGAGGTATACCTGACGAAAAGATATGCCGTAATTTCCCGAACGCTGCCCAGCCGAGTTGAATCCGTCGATTGACCTCTCGGTCGAAGTTGGACTTACCTAGTCGGACTATTTGTCCCAGGTAAACGTATTCGTCAACAACTTCGAGCATAGTGCTCCCAACAACTACCGGCATAGGTGTGACATGGACATTGAACATGATCTTTGTTTTGTCCATGTTCATCTTAAGACCTATCCGTTGGGAGGCACTATTGAGGTCATTGAGCATAGTGCTTAAGTCCTCCAGCGATTCTGCCATAAGGACTATATCGTCGGCAAATCGAAGGTGAGTGATGTACTCGCCATTGATGTCAATACCGTATCCTTTCCAGTCCAGTAGCTTGAAAACGTCTTCCAATGCAGCGGTGAAGAGTTTCGGGGATATAACGTCACCCTGTCTTACACCTCTCTGCAGTTGGATAGGTTTCGAGCTCTGGTTAGTAGTAGTTTAGAGCTCTGTACTCGGATAGCCATCGTAGCCCTACTGTACAAACACTTCAGCACTTCGATATACCGACAGTCAACTTGGCACCGCTGAAGGGACTGTAGCACCGCCCAAATTTCGACGGAATCAAAGGCTTTCTCATAGTCCACATACGCCAGGCAAAGTGGCAGATTGTACTCTTCAGTCTTCTGTACAATCTGCCGCAGGGTATGTATGTGGTCTTTGGTACTGAAGCCTTTTCGGAAACCGGCTTGTTCGGGAGGCTGGAAGTCGTCAAGTCTGCGTGCGAGACGATTCGTAATGACTCTCGAAAACAGCACGTAGACGGGGCTCAGAAGGGAAATCGGTCTGTAGTTCTTTAAGAGAGCATTGTCGCCTTTCTTAAAGAACAAGACCACTGCACTTCTGCTCCACGCCTCTGGAGTAGTGCCACCATGGAGGACGGAATTGAAGAGCTTCTGAAGGACTTCAAGTACCGGCGTTCCACCCGCTTTCAGAAGCTCCGCTGTAATTCCATCCTCGCCTGGGGCCCTGCCGTTTTTAAGGTGCTGGAGAGCCATTCTAATCTCGCTTAGACTGACGTCCGGGATATCATCGGAATAGTGTCGGATAAGACTTGCTCTTGGATCGTTACTCACACTTGCGTGTGGCTCCAACGATGATGTGTACAGCTGCCCATAGAACCTCTCAATCTCACTCAAAATCTCAGGTGTCCCGGAAACGATGTTGCCACACTCAGTCTTCAGCCTTGACAGTTGGCTCTTTCTGGCAGACAGATCTCTGGCAAAGACTTTGGAGCCCTGGTTCCGCTCGATCGCTTCTTTAATACGAGAAGTATTAAAGTTGCGTAAGTCTCGCCGTATGCATTTGGAGATCTGTCTGTTCAGTTGCCTGTATGCTGTCAAATCTGTTGACGATTGCAGCCTCATCTCCCGTCTAACAGCCATGAGATTAAGAGTGTGATCGGAGAGTTTTTGTGTTCTTCTGCGGCGGGTCTTGCAGAACTTAGCTCCGACCGCATTGACAGTTTCCACGAGCTTGTCGTTCATATCGTCCACTGCATTGCAATCTTCTAGGCACTGGAAGCGGTTACGTAACTCGAGCTGAAAGGTTTCGGGATTCTGGATTAGAGCACGAGGGGGACGGAGCGTTGACTTCATTAGACGAGACCTCTCCAACTTAACGTTTAGGTTCAGTGTGTCTCTAACCATTCGGTGATCGCTGCCAGTTTTCACCCTTGCGATCACTGAGACATCACTGAACAGTTGGCGTCTGGTCGTCATAATGAAGTCAATCTCATTTTTTGTCGAACCGTCGGGGGCTCGACCAGGTCCACTTCCTGTGGGGCCGCTTCTGGAAGAAAGAGTTCATCATAAAGAGTCCCTCTTTCTCCATAAAGTCGGCCAGCTGCTGGCCCCTTCGGTTCCGTTGCCCTACTCCAAATTTCCCTACCTTCAGCTCACCGCTTTCTCTTGTGCCCAGTTTTGCGTTGAAGTCTCCCATCAACACCGTGTAGTAGGTTTTGGAGGAATGTATGGCTCTGGAAATATCCTCATACATTTCCTCCACCTCCTCATCGGGATGTGCCGAGGTTGGTGCGTAAACCTGAATGACCTTCAGCGAATACCGTTTGGTGATTCTGAGTATCAGGTACGCGACCCTCGTCGACACACTCCCAATCTTTACAACGTTGTTGACGAGAGATTTGTGGACGATAAATCCGACACCTCCTTGGGACAGATGGTCGCCCTCCCGGTGATAGAACAAGTTGCCGGACTAGAGGATTGCCGTGTCCTCCCCCTCTCTTCGGACCTCGGATAATCCAATAATATGCCAGCGCAACTTGTCTACCTCTTCTTCCAGCTCCAGTATCTTCTCGTCAGTCCTCAGGGTGCTTGCGTATGTTGCCAGGTTGAGTTGTCGTAGGTGGCAACCGAACCTCCACCGGAGATTCTTAGCACCCCCTGCCCCGCCGTTACCATGGTCGCCACCATAGCCAGGAATAGCGGGGCCGCCGGGGACTGGGGGCCGTCTGTTTGTGTATTTATTCATTGGGGGGTATTTGCCATAGTTGCCACGCTTGGCGAGCGGGTTGGCAACCGCTGTTTTTTATTACGTCACAGTTGTCATCAGGAAGACGCTGCTGCCCATCTCCTGCCTGTCTCCCTCTGTCGCCTCTTACGACACCCACGGGAAGATATGGGGTAGTGGATATTCTTAACCGCCACTACACGGTTATACGCGGCCTAAATACGAATAATAGTAACTAACTTAATTTCTTATTTATACATATTAGCCTCTCTATTATATTTATATTCTTAAACCTATTGCTCATTGAGCAAGAGTAATATTTTCAAGACAACGGTACTTGGACACGTTCCAAATCCAAAGGAGCAGAGTTTGAACATAGTTACAATTATTTTAAATATGTTATATATTCTTAGAAATATATAAACTGGTATCATTAGGTTGGTTACAGTTTAAAGGTTAGATACAAATTAATTTTTTATATTGTACCAAT